>OU426981.1:84623286-85135786 GCA_911387785.2 Aelia acuminata
TTCCTTAAGAGCTCGCATAAATTTTCGGGGGCGGCTCGTTTCCCGAACTAAACCCTTATTAGTAGCGTGAGTAGGCACCTTATCTCATCCCCAGCGTTATGTTCCTTTTTAAGGGATAATTTTCCATTGAATATAATATTAGGTATTAAACGGATTCGAAAAATTAAAGTGGCTTTTGTTTATTATTTTTCATAGAAATATTCATTGCTTGTTTTAACATAAATAACATTGTGACGTGAAACAAAAACAGATGATTATTTCTGTTACACTGAAAGAGTTCTAGAATTGTTCTGGAACCTCAAATTCATCTATTGGTACGTCTTCACATGTTTAGGAATGATCTTGGCATTTCTGGATTGGCCTATTTCGGTTTCTATGTATGAAGCAATCGACGAGTGACTTAGTCCTGCCTTGATTGATGGTATTTCAGTCTTGCCTTGATAATGTGACTCAAAGTATCATTCGATTACTTTTGATTCAATATTTTGTCACTTGCAGTTCCTGTTTGTTAATTTGAGTTCTAATTTTTTGCTTAACATTTTCATGTAATAATTTTAAGTAAATAAAATTATTGAAACCCACATTGTTGTTACTATATTATTAAGAGATTATTATATTATGAACCTGGTACAATAATAATGCTTTTCTTGTTTCGATATAACAATGTACTATTTCCTAAAATTAGCAAAATACAACTATGGTCAATTCATATTCTTTATAACTTATTTTAAAGTAGTTTGCATTTTCCAGATATTTTTTTCAAATTTAACCCATGCCTATCAAACTTATCTTGTTTTGTTCTAGTTATATGACAATAATCCATAAGACGGATTGAAAAAAAAAATTACGTGACGGGCGTACATTTCATTAAATAATATTTCCCAAAATCTGGATTTAAAATACTCAATTCCTTTGTGAAATTGTTAATGAGGCTGTTTGTGTTTTGTTTTTAACATATAGCTCTGAAATTAGATAAAATTAGAGTTGGATTCTATGAAAAAAAAAAAAAAGTCATACTATTTTAAAAATTCGTCACCGTATAAACGCCCACAAGCTTTTAATGATACAAGTTATCAACTTTAATATGTCTGTTCAATATTCGGATATGTTTTTGTTTCTATTTAATTAAATTTAAAAAATAAAAGTATTTATTTTTTTTGTTTACAGGTAAGTTCAGTTTAGAGGCATTCTCAGGTATCCTGAAAAATTAATATTATACTATTGCTGTGAGTACATTGTTTTTAACACCATTAAATAAGGTCTACATATAATTATGATATTATACATTATTATTAATTGTACAATCTCTGACCGAAAAGAGCCTGTGATTAACTGCTAATGGCTGACACGCTGCGGTGGTCTCGGCAAAACTTTCTGCCCCACCCCTTGGAAGCAAGGGAAATTAGCTCATTAACATTTAAAGGATTAATAACACACTGACCGTAACCCCGGCTTTACAGCCCCCCCCCCTTGTTAGTTATTCTCAAACTTTCCTTATTATGAAATTTATTTAAGGATTTTCCTCGCCTGTTTAAACTTCTCAACATCCTTTAATTAAATTTGTAATTTATATTTCTTTAATGTAAATGCGTAGACAGTGAATCTTAGCGTTTCTTCATTTTTAAAACAAGAAACTTGCTAATACAATAAAAATAATAAATAAAATCTTGTAACATTTTCTATAAATGACCCTCTGAGAAACAATGTATTACAAGGAAAACCAAAACGCAAAATACTCTGCATACATATGCAAACAAAGGTGTTAAATCATGTGAAAAACATCAGTATAGTGCTGTATGATCAGGGCACTTGCCACCGTGCCAGAAAGAGTGAAGAAGAGGTTTAAAAGGGAATTTCCCCTCCTTCTGACTTAAGATACGAAATTACCAAACTCTTAACTGAAGGTGGGATCGGGAGACTGCAAACTGTGAAGAATACGAGTTCGAGTTAATTTAATTCTTGCATTAATACAAGCCCATTTCCATGGCTCGGAAAAAAAAAAAAAAAAAAAAAAAAAAAAAAAAACAGTGGAAGACAATTTAAGCATTGCTTATATAATCTGATCAGACCATATCTCATGATTGGAAGGCAAAGAGATGACGGGTGGTCAGTGCATATAGAGCCGGAAGTTATCCGCCAGTAGCCACGGCCTCTCAACTCAGAATTGAATCCCACTGAAGTTGATACAAAAAAAAACTAAAATTAAGGGAAAAAAAAAACTGATGGATAGAAGGAATAAAAAATATGCTGCAAATCTTGCAAATCTGCATAAAAAAAAACTAGAAAGTGGTATCCCAAGTAAGCAAAGGTTAGCTCCTTAGGACTCGACATCACCTGGGTCTATAAAGTGACAGTAAAAAGAACCAAAATCAAAAACTATGCGTATTTAGAGATTAGATTCGAACTAATAATTGACGAAGACCAATAAATATCAAGAGACCTGGAGCTAAGAGCAAAAAAATTTGTTGATTTGAAGAAAGTTTTTGATCTTATAGGCTGAAAGTACTCATTTCATAGACATCAAATGTGAACTAGAAGAACTTCTGCACGGATAGAAGTCGGGAAAATTACGAGCTGTATCGAGCCGCAAGAAACCGAGTAAAGTTAGCAGAGAAGGGAGCAGGCATGGGAAGAATTCGGTCGATCTCTTGATAATGATCATAGAGATAATATTAAACTCTTCAGGCGAAAAATCAAATCACTGAGAGGTAGGAAGCCCAATGAAATGAGAATATAAAGAATGAAAGAGGCGAAGTTGTGTCGGAGGAAAAGAGGTGTATGAAGTTTGGCACAGGCATTTCTCAAGACAGTTCAGGGGCGTTCTGGTGGAAAGAGATCTCTCTGATGTAGAACCTCAGGGTCAGGGCCAAGGAAACGACCCGATAGAGGAAGAAGAGGTGGAGATAGCCATTGCAAAAATTAAGACAGGGAAAGCAGCAGGCCGTGATGGCATAGTCCCAGAATTCGTTCAACTTGGAGGACCAGAGCTTATAAAACCTCTTTTTTTTTTTTTTTTTAATTTTTTCCAAAAGGTATGGGACCATGAAAGGATTCCTCACGAATGGGATTATAATGATATTGTCCCCATTCACAAAAAAGGGAGCCAACATGACTGCTCCAATTATAGACCTATCTGCCTGTCTCCAGCACTCTATAAAGTATACACTTTCATTCTTGAAAGCAGGTTGAGACCTCTGGTAGAGCCCGATCTGCAGGAAGAGCAAAGCGCCTTTAGACCAAATAGACAAACACAGGATCAGATTTTCATGTCATGGGAATATGACCAAAAATCTATCTGGCAGTCCTAGACCTAAAACCAGCGTTTGATTCGGTGCCTAGAAATGAAATTTGGGAATCCTTGAAGGCAAAGAAAATCCCCATAAAGCTGCTAAGGGCTATAAAGTCAACCTAAAAGGACCCTAAAGGAGTTGTGCGCACAATTGGCCAGAAATCGGAGATACTCAGAATGGAGAATGGAGTAAAACAAGGCGACTCCCTGAGCCCACTTCTCTTTATTATATATATGGACGAAATTGCTGCCATATGCAAAAGACGCACGGCACGAATATAGACGAATGTAGACTATTTCCTGTTGTAGTACAGTTTCTCCTATATGCAGGCACAGCAGACACCCGAGCAACTTTAAGAGGCAGAAATAGAGTGGAATGAAGAACTGAAATGAAAAGGCATGAAGATCAATACTCATAAAAGCAGAGTTCTTCAAGTCGGCAGAACCCAAGAGGATTTCCAGGTTCTGTGTAATGAAGAGGTGATGGAGGTGGTAAAAGAATTCACGTACCTTGGTACGGTGATAAACAGATCTGGTAAAGTCGAATCTGAAATCTCAAGCCGAATCACCAAGTCTAATTCCATATACTACCAGATTTGTAACTCTGTTATTGGGAAAAGAGAAATGGGACAAGATGTGAAGTTACATTTATTTATCTGCCAGTGCTTCTCTATGGAGCTGAAAGCTGGATCCTGAGCGAAAGGCTTCAAAAGCGTGTCACCGCAGGAGAAATGAAGTTTCTTAGGCGAATCGCGGGGAACACACGGAGGGATTGTGTCCGTAACGACAGGATTAGGGAGGAAATCGGTCTATACCCAGATATGGAAACAGTAGAGAAGAGACAACTGAAGTGGTTTGGACATGTCTGTCGTATGGACCGCCACAGAGATCCCTTAAAAGCCATGGAGGTGAGGCCGGAAGGAAGATGACCAAGAGGCCGACCCAGAACTGCATATCTGACCCATCTAAAACGTATAGGGAGACGCAGAGGAAAGACGTTAGGGGAAATGAGGAAACTTGCCAGAGACAAAGACGCATGGCACAAAAGGCATGGACCCCACGCTGAAAGGCAGACGGGTGGAAGAAAAAGAAGAAGAAGAAATGTGAACTTCTGCCACTTCAGATCGGTTGTTCTCAAATTCTATAGGCAAACCAAATAGAAAAAAAATTGATCATAGCTCGATCTATCTATCTAGAAAACTATTTTTCTCTAAAATAATAGCCATGAAATTTTGCGACGACTGTGTTACTCAAAGTTAAAATCGGTTAAGTCGTTTCGCCAAAACAGATTATCAATTATTCTCGATTTTTTCAGTATAGCGGTAAAATGAATTACGCTCATGTTCCAAATCCTGCAATTTGAAGAGGGCTGCTCAAAATAAAAAATGAAGAGTCCACGGAAGAAAGGGGGAGAGTCAATTTTTTTCCGAATTTTAGTTATATACATATAATTGTTCGTCTAGATGAGTAGAATATGTTGGTGAAAAGAAATAGTCAGAAAAAATGACAGTAGGTTGGTTACAAGGGATGGAAAGAACCACGTACTCGGAAGAAAGGGGGAATGTCCACGCGGAAAAACCTAGAATGGGGGAGAGTCATGTTAGAAGTTATATGGATTGTGTATTAATATAACCATTTCATCAATAAAACAGGGAAGAAAGGGGGAGCGTCCATGACTATCCCCCTTTCTGTCATGTTTAAATTGTTTTTTTTTTACTAAAACATTTTTTTTAGAGCGTGATATGTCTGTTTCGGGCAAATTTATTATTTTGACACGCAAAACAAAAAGGAAAAGGACATATAAAAAAATTGAAGAAAAATGATAAAACATACTTAAGTAATTAAAGATCCAAACCTAAAAACTCGATTTTCTCGGAAAGCACTCCAAATGACATCCCCCCTTTCTTCCGTGGACTCTTCAAATGTTAGCTCCTTAATTTTAAAATTAGTTAACTCCTGTGGAGACAAACTATTTAAAACCTGATCGTATATGGCGCTTAGTGGCCAAATATCCGCGAAATTTTTTTTTTTTTCAATTTCTCTCAAATAAATCACATAATATAGATTACGAATTATCGCTTTATCTTTCCTACAAAAGGGTATACTATTGCAAATAGAATGATATATTTGAAGTTAAGACCGGTTAAGTGGTCGGGGTCACTTGTAGTGTAGTGGTTAGCATGGCGACCTACAATACTAAAGGTCGCGGGTTCGCGTCCCGAGGTGACCCTAGGATTTTTTAAAGGAAGTAAAAAATCCTTGGCTAGGTCGTCCCTCGGATAGGACGTAAAATGGAGGTCCCAAACCTGTACGATGTCAGGTACTCATAAAAGATCCTATCCTAATTACACCTGGATAGGCAAAATTTAGGCCTCCTAATGTAGCATCGTCCGATTAGCCTTAGCAGCATAAAGGGAATTTAAACAAACATACAATCCGGTTAAGTAGTTAAGTCAGATTCGAAATCAAAAATAAGTAATTTTTGCGAATGTAAGAACGAATAATCACCTCAAAGACGCCTATTTTATAAAATTTTTAAAAAATAAAAGTTGCAGAGCATCAAATTTTGCATAAAATAAGTTTCATACATTTAACATTAGCTGACTTTAAATTTGAAAAAAAAAAACCGTGAAAGTATTCGTTGTGCTTACTTCCTGCTTAGACTTCTGTTTGTGAAGTATAAACAATTTTGAATTACTAATCGTCCACCTTACTCCATCTGTTAACATTAATGATAAACTTTTCCCAGCACCTACACGTCTAAGAAGGTGCCACCTACACCTACCAATGCAAATAATGAATAGCAATGCAACCAAAAATATTCCAATCAGATGAAACTTCAAATGTTGAAAACCGTGACTCATTTAATATTCGAGGAATTTTCTAGACAACTGTTGCATGAAACTGCTTTAAATATTTTATTAATTTTCGATTCTTTAATCTCTCATTCCTGATTAAAAGCTCTTTCTGTATTTCTGGTGCTTGCTCCTTTCCTGGTCTCCCTTCGTTTGTCAATTTGCGGGAGTAGCACAAGGCAGTGTTTTAAGCCCCCTTCTTTATTCTATCTTCATGAATATCTCGCATGTCGAATGTCTCTGAAACCCCTCCATCACAACCTATAGCTACGTGGCCGAATAGGCAATATTTTTTTCTCAGTAAAATCCCTCAAATAATATCCAATATGTTTTGAAATCATTGTTTTGAACTGAAAGTGGTTCAAAGATAGAAAATTGAAATTAGTGCAACACGTCCTGTCTGTTTTCTTAATGCTTCGCAAAGCAGGTGAAAGTTTACTTGATTGGAAATATAGTAAAAAATATTATAGATATGCTTAAATACCTCATATGTATTCGCATTGCTCCTGACATTGACCAGTGAAAAATGATGTTGGGAAGACACCTTCCCGGGGAATGGAAGCCCCTTCAAATATTGAAGGGACGGCATGCAATTATTGCAGGGGAATGGCTGCGGCGAGGCTTAACTTCGGTCAGAACCCAAATTAAAGTCCTTCCAACTCCAGCTCCGGGGCCAATACCTGCACTGATTGGATGGCCAAATATCGCTCGCACTTAAATTATTGGTAGTTGAGTCAAGAAAATAGTTGAGGTCTCCCTATAATCTATAAATATTGCCTTTTTTTATATCATTTAAATCAATCGTGGGATTTCTTTTGGAATATGTATCCCTGGAAATAAAACAATCACTTATTTTTTTAAAGCCAATAAAGCAGGAAAGTGGGTCTTTTTTATTTTACCGACACCAGTTATTTTTTTTATTTAATAATTTACGTTATTAATACGTTATTTAATAACATATGTTTATTTATGTGTAAACATGTATTTAACAAGCCTAAAATGTAAACATAGTTTAATATAAAATTCGTTGAATTATTCATTTAGGGGGCCAATATGCTTTTAATGATTTTAAAATACAATCAAATTTATCCTCGATCTTGTATCTTCTTCTGTGAACAAACTCACATGACATTGGTTACAAGGCGTAAAGTTAATGGGTCCTTTTCTAAATTTACGTGTTTTATGTATTATTCCTAACCTTTGAAATGTCTTAAACTTTATTTACGTTATAAAACATCTCTAATGTAAAGGTTCTATTCTACGACCGCGGTCACAAAAAATCACGTTAATACAAAAAGGTATTGCCATCCAGTTCTCCGCCATTGTTTATTGTTGCTCCATTTAGATGAACCCCATAATCTTTCGATTTGCTGAGTAAGGGCCTTTCAAACATACACACAAGTTAAATCTCAAATTGATATGGTATTTAAACTTTAAAAAATGAAAAATACTACATAAGAAATAGTGATTACAATGCAAAATAGTAGATTAAGTTACTGGATATGTTATGTTTCCATGGGCTAATACGTAAGTCCATAAGTATCATATGGATTTTAGGAATGTGTATGTGCGTTAATATTTCGTTTTATAAAGAAATTCGCATTTTTGGGATCACAATTTTCTAAAAAAGTTTACATGAAGAAAAAGATATATTACGGCCGGGATTGAACCCGTATCTCTGCATAACAGTTGCAGCGCTCTAACAAACAGTACTACAAAGGATCCTTAACCCAATCACTCAACCTTCGCTCTTCGATGATCCTAAGAACCGGCCGGTAATGCGATATTGCAGGAAAGTTATGAAAGGGCTGAAAGTTATCCAAACATGGGATCTAATTGAAAAACTTTCATATTAAATATTTATTTATTACTACTACTATACTAATTGTTATTAAAAATTGTGAAATTAAAATATTAACTACTATGTTCAATACAACACAATCTTTTCGGAGGCGGCGCAAATATAAATGACGTGTTACCGATATAATTCCGTAAGTAGGCATTAAAATCAATAGATGAGAAGCGAAGATGCATTTAAAGATTTTCATGTCTAGTGTTAACAATTTTAAATTTTGCGCCGCCTCCGAAAAGATTGTGTTGTATTGAACACAGTATTTAACATTTTAATTTCACAATTTTTAATAACAATTTTTGTGTATTTGTACAAATAAAAAGAAAATTATTCGTCTGATTGCATTTCTCCGGTTTTTATACCTTTTTTAATTTTGCTATGCATTCATGAAAATCAGAACATAATTATTTCATACTTTTCAGTGCATTTATTTTTACTGGTTCCTAAGTTTCGAAGTCGGTTTAATTTTTTTTATAAAATGTTTTTTATTTCATACTTTTTAGTTGGAGAAGATAAAAAATGTAGAAAACCGTAAGTTGGGTAAAACAAATTTCGAAATTTTTTTACGCTCTACCTACCACCTTTTCAATTTTATGAGTACACACAGAAAAGTTGAAAAGCGGTGCCTGTATAATACAGCTTCTACACCCTACCTTCTACGATTATAATTGGAATTTTTTTTTTAATAAGATCAATGTTGAGTCAATTATGTTCGTAATTCCTTTAGATGAATTTTTGACTACATTTAATAGCAAAGTACCTAGAATATTATCCTTCGTAATAAAAAATTATTCAGACAATAAATTTCTTCAATTCTAGTGGGGTAGCATTTATGATATTAAGCATTTTCATGGCTGCCAAATTTTTTCTGCGTGGACTTTCATACAAAGAGATTGTTTCTGGGAGATATCAACTTTTATTTTGCAGTTTTTATTGATGGATGAACATCAGCAAACATTGAAATTTTAATTTCTTTGTTAAATAATATAATGTTTGTATGGGGAAAGTGTCATCATTTATTATTGGACTTAGGCTCTTAAAAACACTTTTAGGCTCTTAAAAACACTTTTAGGCTCTCACGAACCGCAAACACTGAACTTATGACGGCTTTTGAAAATTTCGGCAACCTAAGAAAATCGAATATTTAAATTTCTTTCGATTTAATAAAGATCTATCGAAACCTCAAAATCAATGGAAATTGTCTTAAGACAGTCTGGCTCTTTGATAACGCTTTATTCTACTACATTTCAGTTAATGCACAGCAAACAATTACAACTCACAATTTAGGCAAGTGGAAAAGTGTAAAAAATCGAAAAATCAACAGGAAAATGAATGATGGAAATTGTAAGATCTTTTATTAATAAAATAACACAGTTTATATTGATAAACAAAAGTTTTATTCCTTAAAAAAAAACAAATTAACTAATATACTTCTACTTCATAACACAATGCACTCTATTCATATATTATCTCCCTCCTTGGAGGTTACACACTTGTTTTTCCCTGCCTACTCAATGCTACATCCCTTATCTTGTCAAAAAAAAAAAATAATTAACTGTATTTAAAAGAAAACAAAAAAAAATTAATAAACAGAAACCTTCTGATAATTCATGCTTCTAGTTCATAGTCTTGCAGCCAAGCTGGGGGTTTTTTATTTCTGATCGGTCTACTGACCGGAGTGTTCTTATCTGAAATTTTTTTTGTATCAGAAGTAGAATTTAGAACTTTCTGGGGGGTTGTGGTTGCAGATGTGTTTGAATCCACATTTTCAGCTGCCTCAATAGGAGAGTTGTAATGTTTAAAAAAGCTAGAGTCTCTTGTCAGCCTGACACCTTCTGGAGTCTCTACTGTGACTACATTTCCACACTTTTCCACCACTCTGTAAGGGATGGGATGATATGTGGGTGTCAGCTTGTCACTCTTAATGTCATTCTTTTTGAGGACCAACTCATTTGGGTTAAAATGTTTGAATGACGCTCCACGTTTCTTATCAGCATACTCCTTTCCTTTTAACTTATGGAGCGCGTCCCTATCCCTTACTTCATCCTTGGTTATTGACTCTCTAGATAAACAAGGAATTTTGTCCCTTATTTTCCGTCCAAAAAACAGTTCTCCTGGTGGTATTCCTGTGACAGCATGTGGAGTTACCCGATATTGAAAAAGGTAATGTTGCAATTGCTCCTTCCAGTCCTCACCACTCAACTTTGCCAATTTTAGCATTTTTAAAATGGTTCTATTTTGTCTCTCAACAGCACCATTAGCTTGTGGCCAGTATGGTGGAGAACGATACATTTTTATATTGTTGGCGTGGCAAAACTGTAAGAACTCCTCGGATGTGAACTGCCTTCCATTGTCGCTAGTAATGGATTCGGGCAGTCCATATCTGCTGAACAGTCTTCTTAATTGCTTGATAGTCTCTGAAGCTGTAATTACTTTCATTACCGCTACCTCCATGTATCGGCTGTAGTAATCTGTGATCACCATTAAGTGTTCTCCTGAGGGGAGTGGACCCATAAAATCCACAGCTACATCCATCCACGGTGCTTCAGGCAATTTCCGTCTAGACATAGGCTCTGGAGGTGAAACTAATCCCACTACTTGGCATGGATGACACGACCTCACAAATTTTTCAGCATCAACATCAATTCCTGGCCACCAAACCTTTGAACGAAGCTTCTGTTTCATACCCACAATCCCTGGGTGTCCATCATGAGCCAAAGCCAATGTTTTACTTCTCAGAGATTTTGGAATAATTATTCTTGTATTTCTCAGAAATATATCCCCAACTAATGAGATTTCACTCTCAATACTTTTAAATTTTGTGAGTGTGGAAGGCCATTCTCCCGAAACCAGACACCGCTTGACTTGTTTCAACTCTTCATCTTTTCTTGTTTCATGCCCAACCTCTTCTAAAGTCAAGGCTGATGGTAAGTAACACCTAGCAAGATGCAAAAGCGTTTTTTCTTCTTGTTTAGTAGCCCTTCTGGTATCAGTGGTACATAGTCGGGATAATGCATCTGCTATGTTAGATGAGCCTGGGCGATATTTTACATCGAAAGAGTATGATTGTAGTCTCAAAACCCATCGTTCAATTCGGGCACATGGTCTTGAACGAGGGCTGAAAATAAATTGTAATGGGCGGTGGTCAGTAATTAAACTAAATTTCTTACCTGTGACGAAACTACTGAAGCGTTCTACAGCCCACACCAAACTCAGAGCTTCCTTTTCAGTCTGAGAGAATTTCTTTTCAACAGTTGTCAAGCTTCGACTTGCGAACCGAATAATTCTTGGACCATCCGCAAATCTTTGAATTAACACTGCTCCCAATGCACATGGCCCAGCATCAGCAACCACCTCAATAGGATCCTCTGGAGAGTAATAACCAAGAGTGACAGCATTGGCTACTTCAGACTTTAATGTTTGAAAAGCGGCATCTTCTGCACTGCTCCACTTCCATTGTACATCCTTTTTCACAAGTTCACGGAGGGGCTCTGACTTTAATGATAAATTTGGGATAAATCGACCAACAAAATTTACTAACCCTAGGAAACTGCGGACCTCACTTTTATTACTAGGGGCTCGGAATTCCATGACATCTTTAACTTTGCTTTCAGATAGTTTTAGTCCATTTTCTGTGATCCGGTATCCGAGAAAATCTAGCTCTTCCACTCCAAATACGCACTTCTTATCATTTAGTGTAAAACCAGCTTGATTTAACTTGTCCAGAACCACTTGAAGTCGAGCATCATGTTCCTGTATGGTCGGTGCATGAACCAAAATGTCATCAACAAATGAAAAACAACCCTTGCAGCCAGACAACACTAAATCAATGTGCTTTTGAAATATCTCAGGTGAAGAAGACAATCCTTGGGGCAGCCTCTTGAATTGGTACATACCTGTTGACGTCTGAAAAGTGGTGAAAGGACGACTAGATTCAGCTAACTCAAGATGATAAAATGCATCTTTGAGATCAATTTTAGAAAATATTTTACTATTATGCAACTCTGAGAGACAATCATCTAAAGTCGGTATTGGGTGTTTCATGTTAAGAACTGCCTTATTCAAACATCTATAATCGATTGTGATCCTTACTTCTCCTGTACTTTTGATGATAGGAACTATTTGCGAACACCATCGTACAGCACCTTTTGCAGGTTCAATAATTCCTGCCTTAAGGAAATCAGATATCTTAGCCTCTATCTTCTTTCGAATTGCCAGAGGTGGTCGGCGATAAGGGAGATGCACTGGATTTTTTTCAGGATCTACCTCAATGTGCACCTTAACCCCTTTTAAAATTTTCATTTCCTGACAAGTAGCAACTGCTTGTACTTGCAGTCCTACCCTTAAGACCCCAAGTTCCTCTGCCGCCTTCTTGCCAAGGATGACTTCTCCTTCTCCGTCAATGACATAGATATTAGTGGACTTTGACCTGTAACCAACTTTAATTACTGTTTTAATCTTATTTACTACTTTCAAAGCTGACTTACATCCATAAACAAAAAGGTGTTGCTCATTCCTATGCAATTTACCAGATACTTCAGCCATACACCCTTTCTCCTTCAGTGATTTCCATGTGGCTTTGTCCATGACCGAACATGAAGCTCCAGAGTCTATCCTCATTACTTGGTTTACACCTCCAATATTACAAGATATAAGCGTGTTGTCATTGATTGAAGAATTTTGGTCTGTAACATTTGCTTTGTATATTCGCCAACTAGACAAACTACTCTCTTCACTACTTACATCACTTTCATCTGAAAAGGAATGAGGATGTTCCTTCTTCACTGACTTGATATGCCGTTTTCGCCTTGTAGACTCATCACTCTTCACCCCTTTTTTTTTCGAATTTGATTCTTGATAATACCTGACATTTGAACGGCAAGCTGCAGCGAGGTGTGAATGTCCCCCACATATTGTGCAAATCGAATTCCATCCAGGACAAGCAGGGTCATTGGCAATGTGCCCTTCATTATTGCATCTAAAACATTTACGTTTTTCATATTTACAACGGGTTTCATGAACTTTTCGAGGTTTATTCTGGCCAACTCGATGAACAAATTTAGTCTCATCAGGTGATTTATCTCGTTTTAAATCATTTGTTTGTACCTCTAGAGCTTCAAGTGACTTCCCCAACTCAATGACCTCATTAAGCTTAATATTGCACTTCCTTAGACACTGCTTTTGAAGTTCCCCAGAACTGCAGGTGAAAATTAGCTGATCCCGAATCTGATCATCTTTATCCACAAATTCGCACTTAATTGCCTGTCCCCGCAGACGAACCAGAAATTGTTCGATGTTTTCTTCATGTTTCTGCTTCAAATTTCTAAAAATATAGCGTTCATAAACAGCATTTAATTTTGGCATAAAATGTTCAGTTATGCTTTCAATACACATTTTGTAACATGACTTATCGTATTCACTACGTTCCAACGGTCCAGCTTTATCGGAGAGTTTCGATGTAGGTTCAACTGTTTCTGTGGGGAATGAAAAAAAAATATCTTGCAATTCCGTTCCTCCGCAATGTAACAGAAGAGCTTTTTTCCGATCCCAGTCCGTAATATTTTTTGCTACTAAGTAGAGTTCAAATGCACGTAACCATCGTGGCCATGCGGTCGCGTCATGTACATTTAAAATCGGTAACCCGGACGCACTCTCCATAATTTTACTCCTCGTCGCCACTTGTAAGATCTTTTATTAATAAAATAACACAGTTTATATTGATAAACAAAAGTTTTATTCCTTAAAAAAAAACAAATTAACTAATATACTTCTACTTCATAACACAATGCACTCTATTCATATATTATCTCCCTCCTTGGAGGTTACACACTTGTTTTTCCCTGCCTACTCAATGCTACAGAAATAATTCTTAATAAGAGCCTATCTTAAAGATTTTTTTATCTTGACTCTTCTATCTAGAAAATAGCAAAGGCTGTGTGCCACCAGCTAGCACCGTAAAAAAAAAAAATTAGACAATTAGCCATCATAGATGGAATTGGTGATGGAACTAATATTGAAATAATTTAGCAGAACGTAAATTATTTCATAACTGGATATGCCCCTAATATTTTTTCAAGCTACATTTGAGCTTAGATAGCAGATTTTCGTCTTCTCAAAATAAATGATTTGGCACTTACAGCCTTTCTAATTTATTCTAGTTGCAGAAACAAAATTAGAAACCTATAGTAGTAATCCGGAAAACATAACAGAAGTGTCGCTACATGAAGAATCGGCACAAGATTTCATGATTACATTGTATATTAATAAGACCGAGTGATCCCGTTAGAAGACAGAGGTTCCTGAATGTTAAGGCCCCCAAATCAACTGAACATAAGCTTTTCCAGAAATTATTGTATTCCTTTTTAACGTGCATAGCGTGTGAAAGTCGGAAATCAAAATCTAATTTAAAGCAATAATGGCAACGATTTTAAATTTAAACGAACCTTGGAAACTTGAAGAAGTCTTAAATTCTGTTTTAAAACGGTTATCAATACTCACTCTTTCTTGGAATTCCACGAATTTCGTGGTCTTATGTTTATGGTGTCCAACCGTTGACTAGATCTAAATTAAGAAGTTGTACTGTTATCGGTGAGTATATATATATATATATATATATATATATATATATATATATATATCAATCTAATATATGTACTAATAGCGCTATAGAAAACGACAGCGATATTAAATATTATATTTTGCGGATATTAAATATCTTTATTGAAATCTATTGTTGAAAAATTAGTTAAGGTTATGTATACGTTGGTTCCAACAAGCACTTAAATCACGTCGATAACTAATAGACTGCTCATGTTCTCCCCCCACTCATTTGATTCTAAATTTGATTGGTTAGTTTTCTCACATGATTCATCCAACATTAAAACAATATTGAGATTTTTTAGTTACCAATGTGATTAATAGCTTGTTGGAGCACACCTTATGTTATATATGCCAAATGTTTTTTCATTAAGTAAAAATGTTTAGTGATAATTAAATATTTAATTTCATGTTTTTTCCCTATAGCTTCTTAAATAAATTAAGAACCCAAAAAAGGTTTTAAAGGGACCAACTTGGGAAAATAATCTACAAGATGCAAAAGGTTTCGTTCCAATTGGTCCATCCATCTTGGAGTAATCGGTGGACATACATAGAAAAAAAAAAAAAAAAAAAAGGCACCTACGTATCGAATTGAGTAACCTCCTCTTTCGTACGAAGTCGGTTAAAAAATTAAATATGAACTGAAAATATTTATTTGTTAGGATTTTAACAATTCACTTTATTTTAAACAGGAGTTTAAAAGATTTAAATTTAAAACAGGAGTTTATAGTATATTTAAATTTTAATTAAGGTGGCCAGGTTTATTCGCTAAAGGAGATCTTTTATCTCCAGGAGCTACCGCAGAGGTGGAGAGCACTTCCTGAAGATGGTCTTAATGACGGGGAGGTAATACACTAAGTTAAGGAGGGGTGGTTTAAATTCCCTCTGGCTTCTTAGGGCCCAGGTCTTTGCTTTGGGCCATGCTTCTGCATATAAAGCAGACTCGAGGCATCTCTCTATTAATCAGGGTTCATTGCTATTCTCCGCTCGTTGCCCAACTCGTCCAAGTTTTGCAAGACAGAGAATCAGTATTTCGCGTGTGACAATATCCTATTATGATCAATCCACAAAAGGCACGTTCTACTATTTCCGCAGGAAGATTCAATTGAAACGGATGGTCATATACCTACAATCTAAATAAGTAGCACCGTTTAATTGTTTACGTTCACACGGTATCCTGCTGGAATGTCATCGAAAAGATTAAAAAGAACAGCAATGATAAATAGATGCTAGATTAGATGTTAGAAGGTTAGATGCTACCAGCGATAGCTTACTTGGGTGACTTCATACAGTGAACCGTAAATTATTAAAACTCATTTTTCCCTGATAAGCCATAAAATATACTTTTTTGTCTTCTTTCCAGCGAAATACTCGGTACTCGTGAGAGTAGTTTCTGTAGATCTCTACATAGCTATTACTATGTTCTTAGGTAGGGTTATAATCACCTGGTATAATTGTATTTCGAATGTCTGTTATATTGAAGATATAAACCGAACTAGGAAGAACTAACTTGGGGTGCCGTCTTGGATGAAATACAAGCAGATAATTAGATTTAATTTTGTACTAAAGTCATTCAACAGTGCTGACAATGCTGGAATTCACAAACATTGCTTTTCTGAAATTTTTTAGAAATTTTCTTACAGTAATGTCGAATATTCCTATTCGATATTTCAATAAAATCTCTGGCTACATTAATAATCTACAATGAAACTATGACTTAAGCCACAACCGCTGTATAAAATGAAATAGTGCTTTTTACTTGCCCATAATTTCATCTTCACTTCAACTCCGTAACAAATTTTACAATTAAAATATTATTTCACGCTCATGACCTATTTAATGAAACTCGACTAAGATCATAAAATTTTGTATATATACTACTCTCTGATAATGTTTAATCATTAGTTGTTTTATCGAAGGTTATCGGAAGAGTTATTACGCATTTTATAGCGGTTTGAGATATTCTAAAAATAGTTATAGATTATCGAGCTGGCTTGATGAAAATTTAGAGAATAAAGTCACCACTTGCTGTAACCTTAATTGTTTTTTGTTTTTTTTTTAATACAAATTATTACATATTATTTATATAATTCCAAAACATGAAGTCTTGAGTTACGATGCACTATTGTATCCGTTAGTTTTTGTTCTAGAATTTTCCAATCATTTCTTGATGTATAATAAAAGTAAAGTAATGTTCAAATTAATTTTTTTCCTAAATCGAATCATTTTTATCCACTTTATTTTCCATTTACTTTCTTTTTCAAATTTATATCATAATTTTATTTTCATTTTCAGTTTATCTCTCAATCTCAATAACCAGATTAAATATAGAATAAAGGTATAAAAGATTGGGGTTGAAAAATTTTGGTTAATGAAATATATTTTATTTTGGGATTGACCTCTGGGATAATTGGTTTAGTTAGCGGCCGGCAACGAAAGTTAGTTTCCGAGTTTAGCGGTAGTTGGACCATTACATGGAATTTAACAAAGCTCAATACATTTCCTTCCCTTCCCGTTATTATTTAAATTTATAACATACCGGATATTTCAGAAAGAATCCTCAAAATATTTTAAAATCGTTCTCTTGATCACCATGAATGAATGAATGAAAATTTCTATTTCATTCTGTAATATACAGGGTGTTTCGGAATTGCACGGCACTATTTTAGGTACGTGTTCTCTAACACAAAATAAACAAAAAAGTTCATATTAACATATATCTCAAACTCATTTATTAAACATATATCAAAGGTTAAAGATTTATTATTTATTTACTGCATTAAGACTGACTGTACAACGTTTAACGTGTTTAATACTAAATAAAAGGTTTTAATCACCTGATAAACAAATGAACGATAAGCAATGACAGTAGTTGCTAATCTGTTTGTCTAGTTCTGTGTGTTTTAGTGTGAGTGAATCTTGTGACACAGTTCAATTTATGATTATCATGGGAGATACCACAAATTTATTCACTTTTGATGAACAAACAGACATGCTTTTAACTTATGGCGAGGTACATACAAACGGTGCTGCTGCTGTTCGAAGATATCGTGAAAAATTTCCTAACCGAAGAATACCAAATTGTAAAACGTTTGAGGCCATTGAAAGACGTCTTAGGGATAATGGTACGCTAAAACCTATACGAGTGAACGCCGGTCGACAACGATTTCGACGAACTGCAAACGTAGAAGAAGAAATACTCGATGCTGTTCAGTTATCTCCTCCTACTAGTACCAGAAGATTGTCACGTCGTTTCGATGTTTCCTCTACCAGCGTATGGCGAACTTTACGCGAACAACAATTATATCCATTTCACGTATCAAGTAGGCAAGATTTGTTACCACAAGATTATAACAAGCGCAGAAATTTCTCCCAGTGGTTAATTCGACAATGCACACGAGATCCTAACTTCCTGAACTGCATTTTGGTTACTGATGAATCTTGCTTTACAAGAAACGGGATTCTTAATTTTCGAAATACCCATACTTGGGCCGAAGAAAACCCTCATACGACTGCAGTTGGACATTACCAACATACATTCTCTTTAAATGTCTGGTGTGGTCTTCTAAGAGACAAAATCATCGGCCCCTTCTTTTTGCCACCTAGGCTGTCAGGTATATCTTACTTGCATTTTTTGCAAAATAATCTGCATGATATTCTAGAAGATATTCCGCTAGGCATTAGGCAAAGGCTGTGGTTTATGCATGACGGTGCTCCAGCTCACTTTTCTCATAGTGTCACTGATTATTTAAATGCAACTTATGGAGACCTGTTAAATGCAACCACGATCTCCGGATTTAACGCCATTAGATTATTTTGTGTGGGGCTGGATGAAGTCTATGGTTTATTCTGCGGCAGTTGACACGCAAGAAGAGCTAAGAAATCGGATCGTGGAAGCCGCAGTAACTATCAACCACCATCCTGATGCTATACGAAGAGCCAGAGAAGCATGGATTCGTCGTGCTGAATGTTGCATTCAACAAAACGGAGGCGCCTTTGAACATTTACTCTAAATGTTGTAATAATAATAAATAAATAGTAATAATAAATCTTTAACCTTTGATATCTGTTTAATAAATGAGTTTGAGATACATGTTAATATGAACTTTTTTGTTTATTTTGTGTTAGAGAACACGTACCTAAAATAGTGCCGTGCAATTCCGAAACCCCCTGTATATTCCACTAAGAATAACAACATAATATACCTTCCTGGCAGTATAAACTAAGGCCTGATGATATCATAAACTGACATAAAATTTGTCATCAATATTCAATATTCAATCTATTGTCAAGTACAATAAACTGAAAATAGAAAAAATAAGAATACAAATATGAAAATAAAAGTTATACATAGAAATAGATATATATATATATACAAACCTAAACATATATAATGCGGGAACCCGTGTTCGAATCCTAGTCATGGCCAATCTTTTCTCTTCAGATAAAATTATTTTACAAACATATAATGATTCTTACTGTTCTGATATCCTAAAACGAGTTTAATGGAGGAAGGTCGATGAATGGATTTAGGTAAAGAATCTTTAGAGAAGGAGCAATGAAGATTTTTTTTTAAGAGAATATATGCCAATCAGTGGATTGAGATCTCGTGTATAATAGGTGAATGCACGAACATAGTGTATGAATGTTATGAATATAAGTGGGCTCTTATTCGTTATAATGGATTGGAATAACAAGGCACCGAGGAGGTATTGATTCCTGGATTCAGGAAAAAGAAAACCTCGATCAGAATATAATGTAGATACGTGGGAATCTATGGAGGCTGAGAGTAAATAAACAAATAACTAAAGAGCCTTCACTTATTTCTCTAGGTAGGTACCAGCTTAACCTATAAAAAAAAAAAAAAAGATATGAAAGTTAAAGTTGCTAGAATACTTTTCCTATATGATGAAAATTTGATCTTAATGAAGATGTGTTGTTAAGACACACAAAATAACTGCTATTTACATTCAAATGCTTCTGGGAGAGATAAATAAAACTATATGCATGGAGGTTATAACAAAGGAAATAAATATTAAAATGAAATAACCTTGTCTTTGTCGGTAAAAATAGGACTAGGGGTAAAGAGCCATTTTACGTCTAAAATCCCAGACGGCTAATGATTTGATAAATAGTTAAAAATTTACCAGGTGTATACGGGTTAAGGTATCCATTATGAACAATGGATACAAATATATCCTTGGAAACACTCCAGACGCAAGCTCTTCATAATTCCCATTTCCATAGCCTGTACATAATTCCTCGAATCCCATAAATCTTTACCCTCCCCCCCCCCCAGGGTGCCATCCGGTTTCCCCATTCTTCCCTACATAAAAGGACCCATCATCATCCTCAGGGACAATTACTGGCGAAACGTGGTCAGAGAGGATTCTATGATATGTTCCTCTAGGGGTTGTGTAGATGGGTTGTAAAAGATTGTAGTCTTGTAAAATTATGACTAAGGGAGAAAAGATTTTTTTGTAAAAAGGCACATATGTATCGAATTGAGTAACCTCCTCTTTAGAGTTTTGGCCTTTTGCAATGCTTTCTTGGCAATTAATTGTAACTCGGATCTTCTGTCGTTTGCAAATGAAGTTATCTAAGCATTTTGGCGTTGTGTCGTTTACCCCATATTTTTACAGTGTATATAAGGAAAAGAACTCGAGATCGGATTTTGAATTAGATGTCATATTTTACATCTTTGCAGTTTAGTAACCATGATCCTCGATTATGTTCATAAGAAAGTTCTTGTTATCTAATAGTAAATATTTAATAATAATTTTAAAAGTAATTATCCATATCAGACAGACAATGGATAATTACTTAAAACCTGAAATCATTAAAAACCTTGCAAAAAATAACTAATAGTGGCACTACAATAAGTCTACACTTCCTTTTACAGAGCAAGCCTAAGGCCCATAGTCTATTGCTTCTTATATTTAATCTGAAATCGAACATTCGAGAAGGGTGTAGAACATTCTCGTAAGATCCAGAACATGTCCTAGAACAGTTATGTAACTGTTTTAACAAAAAGTATAGAACTCTATTCACAGACAAAATCTTTATATGGTTTTTTTTTCACATTACACTTTAAACAAATATGGAACCTGCCGAGTTTATGAAAGTGATGGATGACCGGGAGCCAACAGTTGATCACTCAGAGGTGTGACACCAAGCCCGAGGCTAATTGATATATAACAGAGGGCTGTGAGGTGGACATGGGAACACTCTTTAACCCCCCCTAATGTTATGAGGGGGTTTAATTCCTGCTTAGGGTCGCGTTAATGGCGTCCAAATTGCCCCGGGTTCAAATTTAGTGTTCGCAACTTCCTCTTGTCTGTTTTTAACCCCATTGTTCCCGAGTTGTTAACTCTCTCTGTATTCTCATATTATTACAAACTACATTAACATTAATTACATTTACACATTTTACATCAAAATTGTATTGAGGCTGATAATTTTAGATGATACAGTCAGACAGTTTCTTCCGATTTTCACTTCATTGTACTAAATTCTTATAAACCAAAAAAAAATCTAAACTCCTCAATATTTTTTTAATCCAAATCTTAAGTCATAGATGGTTCACCTCAACTTAAATAATCTTCTTTTTCTTTTCTGTGCTTCATACATATTACCAACACAAAAAAAAAATGATTGGTTCCTAGAATCTTACAGCTGATTTTAACTATGTTTGGGGCGCTGATTCATTTATTCACAGAAAAAATTCATGTTATTTAAAAATTTTATTATGACTGTATTCTTTTATACTTTTCTATTCTATTTAAGGAATATCTGTCTGTATTGTTGTTAACTTTGTGATAAAAACATTTAATATTGCATCCATTGGATATCTTATTATTATTGTTTGTTTTTAAATTGAAATTGATAATTTTTCCATGAAGTATAGTATCCTTGGATTGATTTCAATGCCCTGTCCATCTGCTTGTAATCATTGACATCATAACCTGACACACTTCAAATTAAGCCCCTAAGCAAAAGTAGGCGTGGCTTAATTAAGCTCCGCCCTCGGGTAAACATCTTATGTTGTTGAGCTTTATATTTCCATTCGTCTATTGATGCTTTTCGCCGATATCATGTGCACTTTAAAACAATATAAAAAAAAAAAAAAAAAAAAAAATGCTTCTTCATTTCCTTTTTTAGAAGAACTTCTGATCTGATCTGATCTATCTAGTTTGTGCTAGGGTAGTTGCTTACTTCTCTGGGAAAGAAATAGTTCACTCTTGACGTCGAAAACATGTTTTGATTTGATCCTCATTTGCTAATATTTTATAAAATTTAATATGGTTTTCAATAATTATAAAAAAACAAAAACAATAATTCTGATATGTATTTGTGAATTATCTTCAATGCCATGAAGCTACCGTTTCTGCTTTGCCCAACTCTTGCTATAACCTTACAACTTAGGACTTAGTAACCCTGGGACCACATTAGGCCAAGTTTCATTAAAGCTCCCAGCCCAATTACATTCCGTCTCTAGGCGGCTTTGCTCTCGCTTAATTGATGGGAACAAAGTGTAATTGGAGAAAATTCGATACCCGGCTTATCAAAACGTTCCTCTAGTGGGTTTCTCTTGTTATCGAAGTTTTTCCCTAAATCATTTATCCTGGTTGCAAAATTCACCTCGGTTATGACAGAACTATAACACATCTATAAGTATTGTTGTGTAAGAAATAAAAAAAAAAAAAAAAAAAGCTAGGATTCGGTAATTATACATTTATTTTGTTAATTTTTGATAGATTTTCACTACAAGAAGAAGTCTTCACTTTTTTTACTAATTTAGTACCTTCAATAAATTAACAATATCTCGGGTGAAAAAACTTGAATCATTTTTACTGTAAAAACATACAACTTTGACCACAGAAAATCGAACATAGACTCAATATATGACCACTAAAATTCGAATAACACCCAAAAGCTGAAAAACATTTTAATTTAATTTACATTTAATTTAGTTTTGAAGAGAAAAGATTTGGCTCCGCCGGGAATCGAACCCGGGTCTTCCGCGTGACATGCGCGGTATGCTAACCATTGCACCACGGAGTCGCTTTCAAACGGTGCCAAATCCTTCCTCTTCACTGACACCTCTCCCAAGATCTCGCAACTTTTGCGAGTATTTACGGGAGGTGGACAATTTTTGACGAAAGTCAAAAGATGCCCAAAATTGGACAAAAATTGTCCACCTCCCGTAAATACTCGCAAAAGTTGCGAGATCGTGGGAGAGGTGTCAGTGAAGAGGAAGGATTTGGCACCGTTTGAAAGCGACTCCGTGGTGCAATGGTTATCATACCGCGCATGTCACGCGGAAGACCCGGGTTCGATTCCCGGCGGAGCCAAATCTTTTCTCTTCAAAAATAAATTATTTAAAATAATTTAAAAACAAGGGTGGTTATCCACAATAATGATTAAATTAATATGAAAAACATTTTAGTAACTCATTTAGTTAAAATCAAATTATATGTGATTAGAATCGTGGTGTCTCTTTTTTAAATGTGAATATAATAAACTTAATGTAAACTTAAACTTTTTCCTTCCTAATATTTATATTGCTCATCAAGCATGACTAAGCAACGGCCTACTCATTTCTAAACTAGATTGAAAAAACAAGAAAGTTGAAATTTTTTTCGAATTCTTGGTACATTTCCATCCTTTTTTGTTCTTTAATTTATTTGAAAACTTCGTGAACAATTTTTTAATGTGGACAAAGATAAATGACTCAATTTGATCCCCGGTCTTTTGATATCTGTAATATCCTGCAATGAGATGGTTCAGCACTTTGACGAAATAAGTTCTGCACTATTCGTGCCATAAACGAGTTGATCTGTCATTTCTCCTTCGAGTCGTTAATGCTAAGACATTTTAGAGGGTATTCAAAAAGAAAAAAATCTTTCTTCAAAGACATTTTCATCAGCTAAAGACATAACAACTTTTTTTCTTAGCCGTCGGAATGAGATACGAGTATATGCCCTTTACCATGAAAGAATTAAAACTGTTACTATCCATTTTCCTAATTCGATATAAAGCGCCCAACTTATTGTTAACGAATTTCAACCTTTTTAAAAGGCCTCGACTAACAAAATGGTATAATTTTAAAAATTCTAAAACTTTTCAAAATAGATAAATTAACAACTCCATAAAAAGTTTGTCATTGATATCCTAAATTTCTGGAATGTCATTCAGCCTTTTTATTAGCTTTTTGTTTTGCAGAGAGTTGACATTTTACAAACTTTCTTTTTTGGCATATTATAAGTCTTTTAAAAATGAAAATAAAATAATATGACGAAGTTATCACGTTTTGAAAATAAACGCCTCATTAGGTTAAGCAAATTTTTGATTTTAGTTGGATAGTGAAAATTGAATTTAGTTGAGCTGATTTTTAATGAAATGGTTGCTTTTTTTTTTTTTATATTGATTTAAAATGTGAAATGAAAAATTGATGAAATGACTCAGTAATTAATTTTCAGAATCAAGGACAACTGATGTGAAAATCTTATATCAAATTTATAATTTTGATAATATTTACCTACTCATGTCAATAATCTTAGACACATAGAATTTTCTGAGGTCTGACAATGTGTTGTTAAGAATATTACGCTGGTAATTGTAATACAATCTCTAATATGCTAATGATAATATCTCTAATATGCTAATGGCATTCTTAAAATATCAGTCATTGAAAAATGAACTAACCCAAGGATTTCTTTATTTTCCACTAATGCTTATCGGCAATAATCCTTCTTCTGAGGAATGCAATTTAAGCAATGGATTGATATATTAAACCATCTCAAGCATGATCTAATCGGTGTTATTGATTGGATGCAGATGAGATAATTGAGATTAACATGCATGTCTAGGTGAGAGAATCTTGTCACGGATTACATTATCAGATAATAACCATTAAATAAAGACTGTATAATAAACTAAAGAGTTAATATTATTTATGAGGTTTTTAAAAAATAAAAATAAAATTATAGTTGTTAGCTTTGTTACTATAGATAAGTTTCTGGCCTGATCAACTTTTCTAAGACAGAAAGGTTTAGAAACATTGCGTTAGAATGTTACTCTTCAGGTATCAACCGAAATTCATATTATTTAAAAACTACCTTTATTGATCTAATGATGAGAACTACGGGTTTTTTTATTCGCCGTATTTTACGTATAAAGCTCAACACTCCTCTGTTGTCTGTACCTTTCTGCTCTTTATCCAACATTTGGTTCTACATCTCCTCGTTGGTTCTCATCCCATTTGCTGACTTCTCTCTTCCTTCAGAAATCTCTCTTTGTTACACTGATCCTTCGTTCCTGGCAGCTTTCAAAATATGATTTGAATAGCATGCTACGATGCTTCCGTAGAGAAGATGCGTATGTCTTTTTATTAGGTTTTCAAGAGTTCACTTTAACCTTATTTAGAACTTAAAAATCCACATTAAAAAGTATAAAAATGCAGTCAAACATTACACCGAGCGTTATGCAGAGGAATAAATACCTTATTAAAAAAATATATAAAGTAATGCTTCCCTACTGTATAATACCGATAATCACTTAGCATACCGAACAATCATTTTAAGGTCATTCTATAACAAATCAACGAGGGCCTGAACCTTTAGCTCTTGGATTTTAATTTTTTTTTTTTTTCGATCTTTTGTTGCATGCAAATATTGTTGCACAATTAAGAAAAATATGAAATTGAAGACTTTTCGGATTTACAGTTTTGAGATAAAATTTTTCGAATCATTAGAAAAAAAAAGAAGCAAAAGCGGTGCGTTTTTTAATCACTTTTGGATTATTTCTCAAAATATATTTGAGCTAGAAAGTTCAAATATGACACATGGCACGAATATGCCAGATGTCATATTTTTCTGATCTGTTTCTACCACTAGATCAAAGTATTATATGTCAATATTTTTTATTGTGAGAAGCTATTGTTTTTTTCCACTTTCTAATTCAGCAAACCTTCAGCTTTAAAAAAAATGAAAAAGGGTGTTTTTTTCAAAATTCAAAATAAGAAGATTTCGATGACGACAGCACAACTCGCTTGCTTTACACCTCTATCTAGTCTACTACCGCCATCCAAACTTCGACCGATCTGCCATTTCACAACCCTTCCACCTCTGTCTCGGCCTAGGCCTCGCACGTTTCCCAGTCGGCCCCGTGCTTATTAATCTTTTAGGGATTCACACACAACCTAGTTTCGCTATATCACATGCCCATTTTATTCCCCGCGTAGTGTAAACGTCTAAATTCTCCGGTAAGATAAGAACTCAATCGAGCGGAGCTGGATTATGAAAAAGCTAAGAGATAGCAGAAAAGGAGCAGCTCAGCCCTGTGGCCCTATTACTTCCTCGGAATTAAGGAATCATTATTTCGAAGAAGATAAGCCCTTCTCATTTATGGAACTTCCGGCAGGTTTTTTCAAGAGCTCCTTCCCTCATTGTTATCTTTTGAACATTCAAGCATCTATAAATATATATTTATATTTATTGTTATGTTCCTTTAATTTTTACTTTCACTTACCTATATATGAAATATATAGTAAGTGGAAGTATTGCGATCGTGAAAAAATTCGACTTCCGGTTTTCAACGGAAATACACGTTTTGGGGTCCCCTGAGTCGAAATGACCAAGTCCCGCGAAATGGTCTGTGTGTGTGTGTGTCTGTGTGTGTGTGTGTGTGTGTGTGTGTGTGTGTGTGTGTATGTGAACAGACTAGCTCAAAAACTATAAACCGTGCGATCCTGAAATTGGGTATTTAGTGTATGTATATGCCCGCGATGTGACAGCATAAATTTCATCAAAATTACCTATAGGGAGGGGGTACTTTACTTAATAACTTTTTAGGTTTTTTTCGATTTTCTCAAAAACGGCTCTAACGATTTTGATTAAACTGAGTATTTAATCTATTTATATGCCCGAGATATGACTGTAAAAATTTCATCAAAATTGATCAACTGCAGGGGGCACTTTACTTAATAAATTTTGTATCATTTTTACGTGCTTTTTTTATTTACTCAAAAACGGCTTTCACGATTGTGACCAAACTGGGTATTTGATGTATGTATATGCCAAATATGTGATAGCCAACATTTCATCAAAATTGATCAACCGAAGGGGGGACTTTACTTAATAAATTTTGTATCATTTTCACGGGGTTTTTTATTTACTCAAAAACGGCTTTAACGATTAATAAAAATAAGATATGAATGTAGAAAAATGTGTGACTTTGGGAAATGATATTTAACAAAACACGTCAATTTCTTATCTAAGTAAGTTGGTAAGGGAAAGTTGTGTGTTGCGCGCACGCACCAGATTTTTTTATAAGCATTTTATTTCTTTATATTAATTTAAAAAAAAAGCATTGTGTACTTCCCAAATAAAACTGAATTGCATATTATTTCAAGACAGTACACCAATATATTGACTGATTGGCCAATTTTTTCAATGATTTTTTTTTAATTCATTAAAAGAAATTATTATTTTTACTTTCACTTACTTTTACTCGTATATGAAATATATAGTAAGGAAAGTATTGCGATCGTGAAAAATTTCGACTTCCGGTTTTCAACGGAAATACACGTTTTGGGGTCCCCTGAGTCCAATTAACCAAGTCCCGCAAAATGGTCTGTGTGTGTGTGTGTGTGTGTGTGTGTGTGTGTGTGTGTGTGTATGTGAACACACTAGCTCAGAAACTATAAACCGTACGAACCTGAAATTGGGTATTTCGTATATGGATATACCCGCGATGTGACAGCAAAAATTTCATCAAAATTGGTGAATCGGAGGGGGTTCTTTACTTAAAGAATTTTATCTAATTTTAACGTTTTTTTCGATTTTCTCAAAAACCGCTCTAACGATTTTGATTAAACTTGATATTTGATGCATGTATGTGCCTGGGATATGACAGTCAAAATTTCGTCAAAATTTCATCAAAATTGGTTAATTTGAGGGGGTACTTTACTTAATAACTTTTGCCTTATGTTCACGTGTTTTTTTTTTTATTTACTCAAAATCGGCTTTCACGATTTTGATCAAACTGGGTATTTGATATATGTATATGCCTGCGATGCGACAGCCGAAATTTCATCAAAATTGGTGAAACGGAGGGGGTACTTTACTTAAAGAATTTTATCTAATGGTTAGTTTTTTTTTTATTTACTCAACAACGGCTGTAATGATTTTGATAAGACTGGATATTTGGTGTATGTATATGCTCACAATGTGATAGACAAAATGTCATCAAAATTGGTCAAATGCAGGGGGCTCTTTATTTCATAACTTTTTTTCCAATTTTTACATTTTTATGGAATATCTCAAAAACGGCATTAATGATTTTGATTAAATTAATCATTTTTAATCAAAATCAAGTCATTTTTTTAATATTATTTATAGAAATGGCAATTAAAAAAACATGTCAATTTCTAATGTAAGTTGGTAAGTGAAAGTTGTGTGTTGCGCGCATCGCACCAGATTTTTACGTGATATTTTGATTTTTTTAGGAATAGGTTACCTTAGGAAATAAGATTAAAAATCCCAAATAAGTAAACAAATAATAATAATAAATGCTTACGATTTTAGATATTTCTTGTAATATGGTCTGTTTAGTGTGAAATTTAATTATTAATATATAAGGTAATAAGTATGATAAATATTTGATTTAAAACAAACTAGAAGACTCGGAGTTCCATTTTTAGAAGTCTAAACCTAATAAAATCTATTGGTGGAAGTAAGAACGCTTCGCCAACTTGGGATGGAAATGAAATGAATTATGAATCCAATCCATAGTGCCGCCAATATTCCTGGCAATATCCCACCGAAGCTGGATGATTGGCAATGAAATATAGATTAGGGCTTCGTATCAGGAAGGGCTCTGTTCTTCTTGAGATATTTGCAATGAAAATGGTTGGGGTGTGGTCAAATAAAACAACCCTATACGTATGTATTTGTAATAAAATACATTTTGCTGACGCTTCGACCCGTGATTCATGTCTTCATTAATTTGTGGAGTCCTCTGATAAAGAACAACTGCCTTTGAGGGATCACAGGACTCATCAGTAATATGGTTTATTTGAACGCACCCCAAACCATTTTCATTACTATCATTTTGAAGATTGCCTTATCCTCAAGTGCAGAAAATAACCATATATTCTTAAAAAAAAAAAAGGATTAATTTAATAATTAAGTCAAAATAAAACTTCTTTAAACCTCAAAAATTACGCGAATTGTTGTTAATTATGTACATAATAAAAGGGAAGGTTCCCTGATTCTTCCAAGGTATACAGATCTCAATAACTAGGTTGGGAAGTCCAGAGACATTGTAGGGAAGGGGAGATCGGATAAAATGGAAAAAGAAGGATGCCAGGTACTTAAGTCATTAGGAGGAATATAGCCACTTCTTTTCGTAAGAAGGTGAGATGGAGTAGTCTCTTGGGACCCCAAAGGTAAATTGTACGAATTTAATAATTAAACTTTAATGAACAACCGTTCATCCGTTCACTTTTTAAAATATTGGTGCGTGCGCGCAACACACAACTTTCACTTACAAACTTACTTAGATTAGAAATTAATGCGTTTTGTTAATTGCCACTTCTCAAATGAACAGAACGGCTTTAATTATGAACAATGGTCTGTCATTAATGATGGTCTGAGTTGACTGAATATTTTTATTTTTTACTCCTCTTTATGTTTTCTTTATTTTTATACTATCTCATATTTAGCCATTTCTTATTTTTAGGCGTAACGAGAAACAGTTAACTTCTCCATATAAACTAAAACAAAGGTACTTTATTAAGGAACAAACCAAAAAGTACCAACCCTCCCCCCCCAAAGAACATTTTAATAATGATACAGCTTACCTGATATTAAAGAACACCTAATTTTCATTTAACATGACGAATTTGATAAAAATCGTTAAAGCCTTTTTTGAGTAAATAAAAAAAACACGTGAAAATGATACAAAATTAATTAAGTAAAGTCCCCCCCCCCGGTTGATTAATTTTGATGTAATGTTGGCTATCGCATCTTTGGCATACACATACATCAAATACCCAGTTTGATCAAAATCGTTAAAACCGTTTTTGAGTAACTAAAAAAAAACACTTGAAAATTATACAAAATTTGTTAAGTAAAGTCCCCCCTCCGGTTGATCAATTTTGATGAAATTTTTACAGTCATATCTCGGGCATATAACTAGATCAAATACTCAGTTTAATCAAAATCGTTAGAGCCGTGTTCGAGAAAATCGAAAAAAACTTAAAAAGTTATTAAATAAAGTACCCCCTCCCTTTGAGCAATTTTGATGAAATTTTTGTTGTCACATCGCGGGCATATACATACACTAAATACCCAATTTCAGAATCGCACGGCTTATAGTTTTTGAGCTAGTCTGTTCACACACAGACTATTTCGCGGGACTTGGTCATTTGGACTCAAGGGAAAATACCCAATTTCAGAATCGCACGGCTTATAGTTTTTGAGCTAGTCTGTTCACACAGAGACACACAGACTATTTCGCGGGACTTGGTCATTTGGACTCAAGGGAACTCCAGGGGACCCAAGGGGACCCCAAAACGTGTATTTCCGTTGAAAACCGGAAGTCGAAATTTTTCACGATCGCAATACTTCCACTTACTATATATTTCATATATAGGTAAGTGAAAGTAAAAATAATTCTAAAATTTGTCATTGTTTTTATCATTTGTACATATATATAAAGAATTAATCACTTAACACATAATGAGCGGGGCAGGTATTTGTACCCGCTGCGAGGATTGCCACTTATAAACGGTACAGGTACTAGTACCTGTTAAAAATAAGTAATTTTAAGTGACAAAAGGGAAGAATAATATTTTATGGAGTATATGGATCAGTGTATTTTTACCAGGAACACATTACACATAACATACAAAAACCTCATAAATAACAAACTTTGTTTGCTTCTCTTTCCAATTTCACTTATGCTCTCGTATGTGCCGCACATAATAAAAAAAAGTTTAACGTGTTATATGTGTGAATTTTTTAAAGTTTCGCTGCATGAAGGAGATTGTTTCTTCAAACATCACACTCAAGAAAAATATTAGGAACTAGCCTTGACTATATAAATATATATATATATATATATAGCTTTATATTTTTGATATGTTCATTGCATTCTTTTTTGTATAATTTTTTCATAAGAAACTCGACCAGTATAATGTATTTTTTAACCGACTTCGAACGAAAGAGGAGGTTACTCAATTCGATACGTATGTGCCTTTTTATAAAAAAACATGTGTTGTGGCCAACACACTTTAAATTATTTTTTTAATTTATCTCAATTAACTTTAATTGTTTTTAATTTGTATAAACTAGTCATACTAAGTTAAATGACATTGAGTTCGAGTGTGGTGCGAAGTCAGCTTCGGAAGCACTTCGAAGGCTTCGGGTCACTTCTGAAGACTTCGGGCCGCTTCGGCAGCCCTCGGCTCCTCTCGTTCAATTATATGTTTAAATTGAAAAACAAAAGAATTATTAAATTAAAATTACACACAGGCGGTGTGAGTGTTGTCCGTGAATGTTGTCCGAGGAGATTGTTTTGAACCAGTTTCAACATCGAGGCCTCAAGGCACATTAATTCTCAAGAGGACAAGCATCTATGGCCTAGCAGCCTAAGCAGGTTTTGGATTGCTCACTCAAGTCCCAAAGTTGTCATCAGGTAACAACTTTTATTACTCACGGTGAACAATTATTCGCATTGAGCGAACAGATAGTGAGCTCGGACCAGTCTGGGTGAGGTGTAATTAGCCACAGTGGCTCATTGATATCGAAAGACTCTGATTAATAAATTGTTAAGGTAAAAGACTTTAATATTGACATTGAAATATTTTCATCAGCCAATGAACAATTCAGATTAATGTTAGTGCACATGCAATTTTATCTAAATATTTAGGCAAATTTAAAGATATCTTCCCTAATTAATTAATGTTAATTTTAGTATAATGCTGTTTATAGAAATTTCTTTTAATTACTATTTTTCCTAATTTTTGTTTGTATTAGCTCATGAGCTTTATTTTGTTTTATGTTTCCATTTTGTTGACATAATTGTACATAGCAAGGTTCAAAATATAGCCATCCGGCATTACTTTGAAGTTTATTTATGTTTATTTATTTTCTTTAACTTTAAATTTTCACCAGCCTATGGTGAGGTGGTTGGGCTAGGAAAGGCTCACCCTGAACCTCTACCCGCCATCACAACATGAGTCCTACAGAATCTCACGAATTTCTGAAATATTGGGTTGATGCAAAATTAATGCAGGTTTCCTCTATTGCGATATCTTAATTCCAATTGTGTAAACAAAGCAAATCCTAACATTGATCATTATTATACCAAAACAAACCTTATCTAATACCCTCTCTTTCACCATGAATTTGATCAGTAAAATCGTTTTTTCAGTGTGTTCAAAGGTCTTAAATCGAAAATGTCGAAGTACGATTTTCGTCAAATTTATTTTTACAAATTTAAATTAGGGCGCAGCGCTGCGCAAACGGCTCGTAATATTAACGAAGTGTGGGGTCAGGGGGCTATTAACGAGTGCACGATTCAGCGTTGGTTCCAGAAGTTTCGCAGTGGAGATTTCGACCTCGAAGACAGGGAAGGTCGGGGCCGTCATTTTGCTCTTGACAAGCAATCGACCAGCTGAGGTCAATAGTGGAAGAAGACTCAACCAAAACCACCCGAGAAATAGCGGTAGAACTCGGCGTGAACCAATCCAAAGTTGTACGCCACTTGGAAGCAATTGGTAAGGTAAAAAAGTTGGCCAAGTGGGTGCCACACCAATTAAACGACCACCAAAAAAATCGCCGCTTTGAAATCTGTTCTATGCTTGTAACACGCAATAAAAATGATCTCGATCGCATTGTGACGTGCGATGAAAAATGGATCTTATACGACAACAGAAGGCGTTGTAGCCAATTGCTGGGCGAAGATGAACAACCAAAACCTTTCCCGAAGCCCAACCTGCACCCAAAAAAAGTTATGGTCACAGTTTGGTGGTATACTGCTGGTGTTATCCACTACAGCTTTCTCGATCGAGGTGAGACTATAACTGCTGACAAGTACTGTCAAGAAATTGACAACATGAATCAAAAATTACGTCTTTGCCCAGCATTGATGAATCGGAAGGGACCTATCCTTCTCCATGATAACGCCAAACCACACGTCGCACAACCAACGCTACGACGACTGCACGATTTGGGCTACGAAGTTCTCCCACATTCACCTGACCTCTCTCCTACAGACTTCCACTTTTTCAGGCACTTGGATAACTTTTTGAGGGAGAAAATTTTTCAAAACAGGATGAAATTGAAAATTCTTTTCGTGCCTTCATTGAGTCCAGGGATTCAGATTTTTTTTCTGGTGGAATAAGAAAACTTGTTGAACGTTGGCAAAAGTGCATTGATTCAGATGGAAATTATTTTGATTAAATATATATAGTTAAAGTAAAGATATAGCCTATTTTCAATGAATATTAAAAACCTGCATTAATTTTGCATCAACCCAATATATTTGTCGGTTTCAAATACTTTATTTGAGTCTTCAAACCCTTATCATTTTTGTAAATATTTAAAATAGTATTCTTCTGAAATATCATTTTATATGATTACTAAAATATTTATCAAATATAAAAATATAAATAAATGTATATAAAATATAGTTGCATATAAGACCCATTACCAAATTTAGCAAAAATCTAACTTTTACGTCTATCAAGTTTATTTTCACACGCATAAATTTTTATTAGCTGGCAAATTGGCCCGCTACGCAGCAATGTCCTATATCCTAAGCTAGCCTCTCATAATGTGTTAACATGCAGTAATGTTATATATAATATCAATTTATGGTTAGAGATAAAACTTCTACACGAATTATCTTATGGGCTAACTAGTTTATATCTCAAAATTCAAATAGTTTCGATTGGTAAAAATGTATTACCACCATTGGTAGCAAAAAGGTTTACATTGGCAGAGGTTTTAACCACCTCCCCGCCGGTCACTTACTGCCAATTCAGCAGAACGCCATTCGGGCGTATATACCCTCCATTGGGATTCCGAGCAGACCGCTACGACACCAGAATCTTAAACGGCAGCGAACCAGAACGACCTACGGCGCGCACCCGGAGCGTATCTTGTGCCTGGCTAGGGGGCGATGTGGTCGTAAATTTCGTTGGTTGCCCTGCGGGGGTAATTTCAGCTTCGAGGAGCGGCAGCCATTGTGATGAGCCATCAAACAGTTTACAGCCCGAGGTTTAGTGTATCGCCATTATGGTAAAATTGTTTTATCTTGTAATTTGTCTCCATATCAAGCCTCAAAGTTCACATCTTGGGAGAAGTTGTTCGGCTAACCATCACATCAAACTACCACATCATGCAGAACTTAATTATTGCTCGCGAAAGAATTTAGTTTAGTTTTGCATTTCATTTAACTTTAATTTAAGAATTTAGATCCATTCATTTAGGTCCTGCCGCAGTAGTTTTTTCAATATAGCATATAGTTATATTATCAATAATTCCGATAGGTTTGCTAAAAACATATTTCTCTTCTCCCTTCATTGCTCAGATATGTATTTTAAAATTAATTACTATATATTCATTCAAGGGTGTACCCAAGATCAAAACTAGGGGGGGGGGGGGGGCAAGCTATGTTCGTTATGGTTGTAACATCTTACCGCGAAAAAGGTGAATGAAACCAAAATTATGTATAATTATTGCAGTGCTTTATCAACTAAGTTATGACAACTATTTGCTTGAAAAAAATTATTCTATTATTGCTTCCAGCCTTAAAAGCCTAAAAAATTACTGCATCCAGCCTTCCATGGGGGGGGGGCAGCTGCCCCTTCCCCTATTCTTTCTAATGGGATGTGTTTAAGTCTTGAGGTTCAATAAGCACAAATTAGAAACAAGAACACTATATATTGTAAATAAACAGAAGATATGTAAAAGGACGACACTGGAGCACCAAGCTTGTAAAAACCCAAGCGGTAAAGGCGGCACAGACTCTTTTTACAACAGTCCCTAACCAGTGGTTATAATATCAAACATAATATTTATGGGTTATAATAACTAGTGATTGTTACATTGCTAATTTAATAACATAAAAATATAATAAAATAGTTCTTGCATAGTTGATATTATTTCTAACAGAAAATATGAATAAATATAAATGTTCGCAAGAGCATAATATCAAAGAGGTTAGTAACAACACTGACACACAAAGTTCAGTCCGGAATATGGCCACACCCCCTGCCCCTCGCTGGGTACGCCTATGTATTCATTCAACTCTAACTATCTTCTATCCGTAGCTTACCTATTTTTTATTACAATTTACCTTTTAGAAACTTTAATTATGAGGCAAATAATGCTCACTCGTTTCAACGACCTCATATCTCAAAAGTAAGTTACTCTTACTTATTAATGACTTCTGTCATTAGAGGTATTTATTAAATGTTAGTTATTTATGTTCTGAAAGAGTACTATTTCTTCACAAAATTTTCAAATCTGTAAATTAATCTAAACAACATCTATGACATTTTTAAAAAGAACCTCACTATCCAAAAATAACTGTTTACCTTTAAAAAGTTGATAATTATTATTCTTCGAACAGAGGAAAACAAATTTTTTGCATGCATTTTAAAATCATTTGATTTATTAACAATCGCATAGCATTTATACTAAAAACGATTAATTAAAAGAACTTGCTCTCTTGCTAACTAAAAGTGCCGCAGTAGATCATCATGTAGAAAAATCTAAATAATTAATACAAAAAAATCTATATTATTTACAAACGATAGCGCAATAACAAAAATAGTTAACAAAAATGCAGTTAAACATTGCTGGGGGCACACGTTTCTTACGTGTTATTTACCTACTATTGTATACAATAAAACGCTTACAAAATTTAAATGAATAATATAAGTATAATGTACGAAAAGATATATTGATGTACACAACAATTTTCCATATAAGGACTTTTTTAAAAAAGCAATCAATCCATTAAATGTATATACATATATAATTATCTAAGCCCAGTAGAAGATTCCCTTAGCAATATAATCCGCTTAGAAACTTAAAAGAGAATAAGATATGTAACATCATTTCTCAAAGAATCTCAGGAACAAAAAGTGAGAAAATGTCATAGAAGATTCAAGCAAAAATGTAATTTGAGATAAAATTATATCAAGCAATTTGTCCTAAGGCATAAGAGGCTAGCAATAATAAAAATAAAAATTTTTAAATATTTTTATAAATTGTGAGAACCTGTATTTTTCGATAATTATGAAGTGTGAATAATTTTAAATTTCGAAACAATATAGTCCATTGCTGTAATGAGCTGACAATTGACAATCAGTTGCTGATTTCTTTATTTTATTTTAGTAATAGTAATAGTAATTTTATTTGTTCGCTAGTAGATAGTGAAAAAAATAAGCTTCTCGTATGATCATATTAAGTATCATATCTTCACAGTAAGACATCTGAGACACTTTTATTATGTAAAAATATATTTTTAGAATGCGGAACGTATTTGTTTTCTTTTAAAATTCCTACCTGCTATTCAGAGGGCTTATGTTGTAATGTAGATTTTATTTGGAAAATTTTAGTCACATTAGATATGAATACATTTTCGATTGATTGCTAACTTGTTCCGAACTTTTAAAATTTGCATATTAAAACGTTTGATGGACCTCCATTCAAAAACAATTAGCTCCAGACAGATGAAAGGGTTTGATTATTCAAATTTATACTAGTTTATTATACGTTTACAAAACTCTTCTTACCAGGGAAACTCCCCTCGCTCCTAGTTACAACTATTAAATGGATGATTAATTAGTTTCCAAACTTCGTTTCAAACTCCATTAAATTTTTATAATTAAAAACTGTGACAGCACCAAACTAAATTAATTAAACCTTGTCTAACCTCGAAAATTTCTATGCAGATTCAATTAAGAGAGTCATTTCGATTAATTTTTCACAATTTAAAGATTATAATTGTCACAGCTAGTTAACATTCATGTCTTCGTCTTTGTTACTCACAACGTTATTTTCATCAAATCAAAGGTGTGGTGCCCGCCTATAGTGTATAAACCGGTTTCTTGAATTAGTTATGAGGATTTAGTTTGGTTTATTTCTTTCCACACATTCTCCTGTTTACCTTAGCGTATACAAATGTTTCTTTGCTTGATTATTAACGCATATGAGATTTAACAATAACAAACGAAAAATATTTAGGACGAAAAATATATATCAATAATATTATTTTTCGATGTTGATGTAAATATACAACAGTATTTTGTAATTTACAGCATCATGATAGTTTAAAAAAAGGTATTTGAAATTCATAATTCTTTTTATGATAAATTATCTGTTTATAGCCTGAATACCGTCACATAAATTACTTAGTTTTCATCTTCATAATTATTCTGGCGCCCGACAATAGTAGTTAAACTATTGTTGTTGATTTCGCACGACTTAATCTCGATGGAAAATACAATAATCCATAATTATTATCATAACATAATTATGATATCAATAGAAAATTTTGAATAACATTCTTTCAGTGTGAAGGATACAAATAAAATAAGTTCTCTGTTATTAAGTACTTTGCATATCTAGCATCCTGCTTGATATGTTAGGAGCATATGCGGCTCTATTCGCATATATTTTCATTGGTATGCCCGAAACGTTTCTCATAGCATTGCTTGTCATCTGAGTGAAATTAACTTAAGGATTAAGAACGGCTGGTATATCAAAGTTCTGTTGCAGCACAAGGTTAGTTGCTTGATTCGTTTTACTTTGTACAAATCAATAATTTAACATTATAAAACTCTGGGTAAGGGATGGTTATTATCTGACAAAAAGAAAGCAAAGAACAAGTTTGTTGTTGATATGGAAACAACAATATTACATTACTCCTACAATCTTACTTCGGAAAGATATTGACTCATTTATTCTAAATTTTCCTAATGAATTAATTTTTTCTGATTAATATATATATATATTTTTTTTAACAGATGACCCGCTACAAGAAAGCAGATTTCGAAGAGGATATCAGCAGCATTGGTTCTGTCCAGCTGACGGAGGGGGTGTCAACTACAGCTACCCACGTCAGGTACCATACTGTGAGTAGCTGCATTGTTTTAAAATTAGTGATAAAGAGATAATATTTTATAAATATATATATATGTATATGTATATAATTATCATTATTATATTATATTATTAGAAAAAATTACCATAATATACTACACAATTCTACTTACACTGATTTACTATACGACATGATAACCTAACATAATTTAAAAAAAAAATAGAAATGATGTAAGTAATTTAATATAATATATTTAATTATATTATTAATTAATATTTAAATATATGAGCCTAGAGAATATTTAAAGATTAATAATAATAATTAATAATATTATTAATAATTAATATTAATAATATTAATAAATAATTAAAGAATATTTAAAGATATGAGCCCCTTAAAGCACAAGTGGTGTAACTCCAATTTTTATGTTTTGAGATATTAAAGGGTTTGTTGTGTTAAGACGTTTTTGTACGACCTGTTTCACCAGACCAAAAATGAATGCACAAATATGGGAAACTAGGAGTTACACTGTTAGTGCATTAAACATAACACAGTTTTCCCCACACAGTTCAATGCCTAACAAAAAAAATCTGGTGCGTGCGCGCAACACACAACTTTCACTTACCAACTTACTTAGATTAGAAATTGACGTGTTTTGCTAAATATCATTTCCCAAAGTCACACATTTTTCTACATTCATATCTTATTTTTTTTAATCGTTAAAGCCGTTTTTGAGTAAATAAAAAAACCCCGTGAAAATGATACAAAATTTAATAAGTAAAGTCCCCCCTCCCGTAGATCAATTTTGATGAAATTTTTACAGTCATATCTCGGGCATATAAATACATCAAATACCAAGTTTGATCAAAATCGTTAAAACCGTTTTTGAGTAAATAAAAAAAACATGTGAAAATGGTACAAAATTTATTAAGTAAAGTCCCCCCTCCCGTAGATCAATTTTGATGAAATTTTTACAGTCACATCTCGGGCATATAAATACATCAAATACCAAGTTTGATCAAAATCGTTAAAACCGTTTTTGAGTAAATAAAAAAAACACGTGAAAATGATACAAAATTTATTAAGTAAAGTCCCCCCTCCGGTTAATCAATTTTGATGAAATTTTTACAGTCATATTTCGGGCATATAAATCGATCAAATACTCAGTTTAATCAAAATCGTTAGAGCCGTTTTTGAGAAAATCGAAAAAAACGTAAAAAGTTATTAAATAAAGTACCCCCTCCCTTTGAGCAATTTTGATGAAATTTTTGCTGTCACATCGCGGGCATATACCTACACTAAATACCCAATTTCAGGTTCCCACGGTTTATAGTTTTTGAGCTAGTCTGTTCACATACACACACACACACACACACACAGACCATTTCGCGGGACTTGGTTATTTCGACTCAGGGGGTCCCAAAACGTGTATTTCCGTTGAAAACCGGAAGTCGAAAATTTTCACGATCGCAATACTTCCACTTACTATATATTTCATATATAGGTAAGTGAAAGTAAAAACAAAACGAAAATTGGAGTTACACCACTTGTGCTTTAAGGGGCTCATATTATTGATATATTTGAAACTAAACATATAAAAAAATTACGATTGTACAGAGTTAAAATAAAATGTAAGGTTATAATGGAAAATGGTATTAAATTATGTTATATATTAATATATGTCTATAGCCCATCAAAACATGGGCTAGATATGGATAGTAGTTAGATCATTAATACCATCAAACTTATATGTTTCTGATACACGTTTCGGGCCAGATCTCTGATGTCTCCTTTATGTAACGACTCATTAAAATAGCTTCATATTGAAATAATATTTATTTCAGAGTATCCTAGAGCTACAAATTATGCAAAGTATATCTCCGTCAAAAATGACGCTAACCTTCTCCATCAAAGTACTTATCAAATCCACTGTCACCATTTAATTTTCCATTATATGCAAATCGATCAAATGATTGCAGTGTCTGACGTACACGATCTCATTTGGTTTCATCGAATGGCCTTCATATAGGACATTCTGACCGCTCGAATGGAATAAGTATTTACGTACTGTTAACTTTTTATACAAACATATAATAGGTATATTCTCTATATCTTATGGAACGGTGTTGTATTATTTAGAAAAGTAGCCAAATATCATCTAATTAAAATACATATCTGATATGTACCTTAACATTTCTGTATCGAACATTATATAGAATGTTATGTTTTCTTTTTTCTTTTTTTCTGCGCTTTTATTGCTTTATTTTAATTTTATTTAGTTCCGTTTCATGCCATATCAAATCTTTAATAATTCTAGAATGCTTATGTTTCCACTATACATAAATTCGTTTAATAAATTTTGAACGATCTTCAATCTACCTGGGCTTTCTAATCCGAAATTCGGAAGACCCCGTCATTGAGGAAATGAAGAGAAAATGGAAGGCTAGAGCCCTTGAAACAGATGGCCCTCCTGCCAATTTCCCTTTTTCTAGAGGCTCATTAGAGCCAAACAGTTTTGACCCTGGGGAGACAACCCGATTTTCCTGGCCAAAGGAAATAGGGTTCATGACCTCTTCTATTATTGCCTATGCTCCTCCACACATCTTAGGGAACCAATATCCTATCGCCACTTATTGATGTCTTCCTCCCCCGTTTGTTTTTCTCAAGGGAAAGCTACAAAGTCTCTGTTGATGGGGCGATAAAAAAAAAAAAAATCTTTTCCATCTTCGGCCACTAACTATAAATTAAAAAATAATACGTGGACATTTCTTGAAATAATTGTGCCAACCAGCGGAAAATTAATTGAATTCTTCCCTTCTATTTTTCCTTTTTCTTTGCAGTCTGGCAGGATTATTAATGTAAATGTGTATATTAATGTTCATACCTTCCATTTATTTTGACTTTTACATTTTTTTTTTTAATTCAACTTTTCTCTTTCTATTTAAAATACTCCTGGATTCCTAAAGAATATTCGACTTCAGTTGAAATGAGGATAGATTTAATCCTCCCATACTATTCCCCCCTCCCAAAATGGTTTTAATCATTGACCCTACTAACTCTGATTGTACTCCCCCCCTCTGACTAAGAAGTCGAGTGCTGCCTGACAGCAGCAGTCCATATGTCTTCCTTCTTCTTTATTTTTCCTTTTTTTTTTTCTTCTTTTTTTTCGCAATTCTCATTTATAACGCACTCTAACTAATACGAAAATAGTTGTAAACATCAACTATCACAAACGGAGCGCACTAACCATGTGTTGCGGATATATCCTTTGGCGTAAAACAGATTGAGATAAATCACTTTTTTTTTTTTTTTACTGCAAGCTATCTGGTCTAGTATCGGTATCTTACATGAACCACACCCGTTGGCTCGGTTCCAGCCCTCTCTATGGTACTCGAAACTGGCTAGGATACAATTTTCATGCAATACGAGTGTACTTGTAACGATTTTACACCATGAGGTTATGAGTATATGTGTAACGATTTCCCTGCAGAATTCATCTTTGCGATAATTTAATTTTAGTGAAGATTCAATGATGTTCAGTTCATACGTTTAGTTCGTATATATTACTTAAAAAGGTATTGAATTTCAAACAAGGGTCGTAAAAATATTTACGTGTCTGTAATTAAAAAAACAAATTAAAAACAAATAAAAAGAAATTTCATAATCATAAGAAGATCTCATTTAATGAATACAAAAAAAAAGTTCCAAAACCTTGCCAAAATAAGATTTGTTTATTTAACAAATACATATGCAATATAATCAAGTAAGGCTAATCGGACTATGGTAAAATCTAAAAATCTATAATAAAAAAAAAAAAAAAGCTTTAATATTGTAAAAAGTCTCAGATATAATATTGAACTAATTAATTGAATTCTATTTTATCTCAGATTCATACCATACATACATTATTATTTAAATGATTGAGAAAGTTTTATACGTGACCTTTAAGGTTATAATAAAAATAAAAAATAATCCTATACAATTGTAACATTCATTTAGTGACTTTTAAAACGTTAATCAACCGATTAACTTTGATAACCCTATACATCAAAAAACTTTTTCAAAACATGAGTCGACTACATTAATGTTAATCAATTTTTTTTTCATTATATAATTTTTTATGATAATTTCTCAATAATCTTCACTGACCTTAAAATACAATTATATTTTTTTGGTCATAATTTTTGTACTTAGATTAAATTGTTTTAAAAAAAATCTTTATCTTCTTTCTTAATGAACTAATAGTTTTATTTTAATTGGTATTAAAATAAATCCAATTAAAAAGTTAAATCTATATCCCTTATTTAACTAACGATCATTATAAATAACATCGCAAAGATTCAGTGGCTACTGTTACATCAATATGACCCGAATATACTTATTGATTCCTTTACATGATCTTAATTCAATGAGTTTAAAATTTAAATTTAAAAATAATCATCAGTCCCCAGTATAAACATATATTCAATTTGTGACATCCCTCCTATTCGGGGGGATTATACCTGATTATAACTGTAACAATTACACAAATCGCAGATCAAAGTATGTTCACACTGAATACTCTACTCTTGATTTATTCATTACTAAATCAAAACAATTCAGAACTCACACTAAAATAGGAAGCTGTTGACATGATTCAACAGATAAGAAGTAGGCTTTGTGAATTGTCGGAGAAATAAAAAATGATTTTTAAAAATTATTCAATCCAGAAAAAAAAGCAATTGACGATAAAAAAGAAAAAAAAAGGACAAACTACAAAAATAATTTATAAAGTTTTGAATCGTTCAGTAAATACTCGTAAGATTTGTAAAGGTAAGAAATAGATACGTTCCCACCCCTAATGTCCCCTTACTCCCTCCTACCACTCCCTACATTCCAATTTTTTTTTTTTTTTTCACGTTTCAGATTTATATTTTGAAGAAATTTTTTCGTATAAAAATGTAACAAGCAAAATTAGGCTAAAAAATGATACTATGCATCTTTTAAGTGAAACAACTCATTTCGAGATAATCCAGTTGGAACAAATTTAATCTAGACAAATTAGTCGAAAAATCAGATAATATGGGAAATAATTTAGATTGTTTTGAAACTTTGGGAAAATGCTCATTGGGGTGTAAAAAAAATTCCACCACTAGAGTGGGCGAGTCCCCAATTTCTGCCCCCTAAATTCCAATTTGTTGTCTAACATTTTTTTCATTTTTTAGACAAAACAGTTTATATTTTGAAAACATACTTATGTTTATGAAAAATATATAAATAGATTTGAAACTCTGCTCAGAAATGAACCATTATGGATCAAGGGGAGGCAAGCCGTTTTCGCCATAATCTATTCGGAAGTAAATTAAATATCCATTAGGGTGAGTGAGTTCGGTTTAATTTTCAACATCTTTTTTATTTTATTATTTTTTTTTTTTTTTTTTTAGACAAAACGATTTATTGTGAAAAAGATAAAAAATAATAAAAATAATTAATTAATTGAAAATTAGACCAAACTAACACTAATAGATTTTTAATTTTCGCTAATTAAAAACAAAACTTAAAAATTTACATTTTTTTTTTTTTAAGAACCTCATAACTAGAAATGTTCTGGTTTTTTTTTTTTTTTAATGTTCATTCATATCGTTAGACAAATCCGAATAACCAATTATTTTTTCTTTACGTTTTTTAAATTTTATTTTCAACACAAACCTTTTTAAATTTTGTTACCCACATAAAATAAAAATAAAAAACTTACCGGCCCTCTATTATTATTGAGGAGGTACCGAAAAATTGGCTACACTCAAACAGCTGGTGGAAGTAAACAGACCACGCCCACCGACCTTGGCCGAGAAGGACCAATCCATACTTCCAGTCTCTCCAGGTCTCCCATCAGTTTTCTTCTTTTTTTTATTTGTTTTAAAAAACTTGAACTAGCTAGTTCTCTATGTTTGTCGATATTGCTTTTGAAAAGCTCTATAAATAGCTATTTCCACATGTAATAAAGATAGAACAACAGTTACTCTTTTATTTACACTTCGAGACCTTATTGAGACAATCACTTGTAGAAAAAAAAAAAATTCCGTTTATCGTATGTTGATTATTGCTGAACTATTAAATGTATACACAACATCGTATGGGGGTCACCTTTGGTGTTGTGGTTAGCATAGCAACCTACAATACTAAAGGTCGCGGGTTTGCGTCTCGAAGTGGCCCTAGGATTTTTAAATGGGAGTACAAAATCCTTGGCTATGCCGTCCCTCGGATAGGACGTAAAATGGAGATCCCGAGCCTGTACGATGTCAGGTATTCGTTAAAGATCCCTATCCTAATTATACCTGGATAGGCAAAATTTAGGACCCCCACTGTTACATCGTACGATAAGCCTTAGCGGCATAAAGTGACGTTAAACAAACAATAACAATAACAAAATCGTAATGATATAGTTGCTTTTAAATTCTTTAATATTTAGGTGATTGAGTCAAATATAATATCCTAACCAATTCATTTGGAGTCATTATATGGCCAATTTCTAAAATAATTATATCAACTAGGATATAATATTGGAACTGTGTAGCATTCGATAGTTCTAAGGTTAAGAAATTTTTAGATTAATACTTTAAAGTAAGATACATAAACGCATGTTTATTTTTGTGAATTTGTACTTAATCTTAACTTATGACTTATAAATTAATTAATAATAACCACATAATCTCATGTTCGGAACGACCTTGGTAATTCACGGTTCGTTCAATTTCAGACAGTATATGAAATGAAATGAAAAATAATTTTATTATCCTTGGACTTATGTCTCATTATTAAATTATTCAAATATAATACACAAATCTAGCCAGTGTGGCCTTATGTAAAGAAAATTGAATATTTACAAATAGAGTTTACAATAAATATTTACAAAAAAAAACAAGAAACAAAAAGTGCATTCCGACATGACAATAATCTATTATTATAATAGGCGAAAGGAAAATAAGAGGAAGAAAGAAGACCGATAAATGGAGACAACAAAATAAAATGAAACGTCTTGAATAAATAGATAAGATATTTTCTAGTGGAGACAATGATAAACAGAGTTGCTTCTAAAGCTCCATTGTGCCCCTTCAGTGATCATTGAATTGCCATCCTAGTGAATAAGTGATTTAGCCGAACTTAGCACAAATGAGTTGAGGGGCTTAAAAGAAGCATGGATGTGCTTCCTTCCTACTGAATAAGTATTTAAACCAGGCGTCATTTGAAAGTTATTATCGTCTGCGTTAAATCTGCTTTAATCGGTCGGTGAAAAATTAGTCAAATGTAATATCTCATAGATAAGATCTATGCGGTGGGTTTAATGAGCGCCCTCAGTGAGTCACTATTGTGGTATTTTTGTAGGAATTTCAATGTTTGATAATGAAAACATCATTTTACAATAATACTGTTCAAACTTTAAAAGTCGTGCCCTGAAAAATAAGGTTTTACTTAGCCACTTATTCACTACAATGACAGATTTAAGGAAGCGATCGATTACTAAAGCGGTCTAACCTCGACTAGAGATGCGACATCGAAGGCAAAACATCGATGTTTTGAACATCGATGTTTTTGCAATAAAAACATCGATGTCGATTAAACATCGACCACAAAACATCGATGTTCAAGAACATCGATGTTTTTTGACATCGATGTTTTTTAATTTATACAGTCTTTAAACATTTAAACATATTAATGCCCAAACGTAATTAAATCGATGTTAAAGTGTAAAGCATTTTAAAATTCATATTTAATGTATAAAAAATTCGATTTTTTCGACATGTTTTGACAATTACATCATATATGTTGTATTAAACATCGATGCTTTTACCATAACAAATTGGTTTTGAACAAAAATAAATATTTTAAAACATCGATGTTTTGGAGAAAAACAAAGCTGTTAATAACATCGATGTTATGGACTAAAACTAATTTTTTTTAACATCGATGTTTTTATCAAAAACAAGTATACTTTAACATCTATGTTTTGACAATAACATCGATGTTTTGGATAAATGTGTATTAACATCGATGTTATGGACAAAAACAAAGCTGTTAATAACATCGATGTTATGGACTAAAACAAATTTTTTTTAACATCGATGTTTTTATCAAAAGAAGTATACTTTAACATCTATGTTTTGACAATAACATCGATGTTTTGGATAAATATTTATTAACATCGATGTTATGGACAAAAAAAAATTTTTTTTAACATCGATGTTTTTAACAAAAACAAGTATCATTTAACATCGATGTTTTGACAATAACATCAATGTTTTTAACAAAAACAAAGCTGTTAATAACATCGATGTTTTTATCAAAAACAAGTATCATTTAACATCGATGTTTTGACAATAACATCAATGTTTTTAACAAAAACAAAGCTGTTAATAACATCGATGTTTTTAACAAAAACAACTATCATTTAACATCGATGTTTTGACAATAACATCGATGTTTTTAACAAAAACAAAGCTGTTAATAATATCGACGTTTTTAAGAAAAACAAGTATACTTTAATATACAATAACATCGATGTTGTGGATAAATGTATATTAAACTCTATGTTATGGACAAAAACAAATTTGTTTTAACATCGATGTTTTAACAATAACATCGATGCTTTAGATAAAAACAACAATATATATATATTCTTAACATCGATGTTTTAGTTAAAACAAAGATGCTTTAACATTAACAAACTTGTTTTCGACATCGATGTTTTGACAATAAAATCGATGTTTTTAACAAAAACAAGTATACTTTAACATATATATTTTGACAATAACATCGATGTTTTGACAATAATAAAGAGCATCTTCTAACATTAACAAACTTGTTTTCGACATCGATGCATTTACCATAGCAAATTGGTTTTGAACAAAAATAAATATTTTAAAACATCGATGTTTTGGAGAAAAACAAACTTTTTTTAACATCGATGTTTTTAACAAAAAAAAAATATTATTTAACATCGATGTTTTGACAATAACATCGATGTTATTAACAGCCTTATTTCTCTTAAAAACATCAATGTTAATGTCAAAACATCGATGTTATTGTCAAAACATAGATGTTACAGTATACTTGGTTTTGCCTATAACATCGATGTTAATACATATTTATCCAAAACATCGATGTTCTTGTCAAAACATAGATGTTAAAGTATACTTGTTATTGTCAAAACATCGATGTCGAAAACAAGTTTGTTAATGTTAAAGCAGCTTTGTTTTTAACTAAAACATCGATGTTAAGAATATATATATATTATTGTTTTTTGCCTAAAGCTCCGATGTTATTGTCAAAACATCGATGTTAAAACAAATTTATTTTTGTCCATAACATCGAGGTTAATATATATTTATCCACAACATCGATGTTAATGTCAAAACATCGATGTTATTGTCAAAACATCGATGTTATTGTCAAAACATAGATGTTAAAGTATAATTTGTTTTTGTCCATAACATCGATGTTAATACATATTTATCTAAAACATCGATGTTATTGTCAAAACAAAGATGTTAAAGTATACTTGTTTTTGTTAAAAACATTGATGTTATTAACAGCTTTATTTCTTTTAAAAACATCGATGTTAATGTCAAAACAAAGATGTTAAAGTATACTTGTTTTTGTCCATAACATCGATGTTAATACATATTTATCCAAAATATCGATGTTTTAGTCAAAACTTAGATGTTTAAGTATACTTGTTTTAGTTAAAAACATCGATGTTAAAATAAATTTGATTTTGCCCATAACATCGATGTTAATACATATTTATCCAAAACATCGATGTCGAAAACAAGTTTGTTACTGCTAAAGCATCTTTGTTTTAACTAAAACATCGATGTTAAGAATATATATATATATATATATATATATATATATATATATATATATATATATATTGTTGTTTTTTTGTCTAAAGCATCGATGTTATTGTCAAAACATCGATGTTAAAACAAATTTATTTTGTCCATAACATCGAGTTTAATATATATTTATCCACAACATCGATGTTATTGTCAAAACATAGATGGTAAAGTATCCTTGTTTTCGTTAAAACATAATTCGTAAAAATAAATTTGTTTTGGTCTATAACCTCGATCTTTTTAACAGCTTTGTTTTTGTTAAAAACATTGAAGTTATTAACAGCTTTGTTTCTGTTAAAAACATCGATATTATTGTCAAAACATCGATGTTATTGTCAAAATATATATGTTAAAGTATACTTGTTTTTGTTAAAAACATCGATTTTATTGTCAAAACATCGATGTCGAAAACAAGTTTGTTAATGTTAAAGCATCTTTGTTTTAACTAAAACATCGATGTTAAGAATATATATATATATATTGTTGTTTTTTGTCCATAACATCGATGTTAATACATATTTATCTAAAACATCGATGTTATTGTCAAAACAAAGTTGTTAAAGTATCCTTGTTTTTGTTAAAAAACATCGATGTTAAAAAAAATTTGTTTTTGACCATAACATCGATGTTAATACATATTTATCCAAAACATCGATGTTCTTGTCAAAACATAGATGTTAAAGTATACTTGTTTTTGTTAAAAACATCGATGTTAAAATAAATTTGTTTTTGACCATAACATCGATGTTAATACATATTTATTCAAAACATCGATGTTCTTGTCAAAACATAGATGTTAAAGTATACTTGTTTTTGTTAAAAACATCGATGTTAAAATAAATTTGTTTTAGTCTATAACCTCGATCTTTTTAACAGCTTTGTTTTTGTTAAAAACATTGAAGTTATTAACAGCTTTGTTTCTGTTAAAAACATCGATATTATTGTCAAAACATCGATGTTATTGTCAAAATATATATGTTAAAGTATACTTGTTTTTGTTAAAAACATCGATTTTATTGTCAAAACATCGATGTCGAAAACAAGTTTGTTAATGTTAAAGCATCTTTGTTTTAACTAAAACATCGATGTTAAGAATATATATATATATATTGTTGTTTTTTGTCTAAAGCATCGATGTTATTGTTAAAACATGGATGTTAAAATAATTTTGTTTTTGTCCATAACATCGAGTTTAATATATATTTATCCACAACAGCGATGTTATTGTCAAAACATAGATGTTAAAGTATACTTGTTTTTGTTAAAAACATCGATGTTAATGTCAAAACATAGATGTTAAAGTATAATTTGTTTTTGTCCATAACATCGATGTTAATACATATTTATCTAAAACATCGATGTTATTGTCAAAACATAGATGGTAAAGTATCCTTGTTTTCGTTAAAACATAATTCGTTAAAAAAAAATTTGTTTTTGTCCATAACAACGATGTTATTGACAGATTTGTTTTGTTAAAAACATCGATGTTATTAACAGCTTTATTTCTCTTAAAAACATCGATGTTAATGTCAAAACATCGATGTTATTGTCAAAACAGAGATGTTAAAGTATACTTGTTATTGTCAAAACATCGATGTTAAAACAAATTTGTTTTTGACCATAACATCGATGTTAATACATATTTATTCAAAACATCGATGTTCTTGTCAAAACATAGATGTTAAAGTATACTTGTTTTTGTTAAAAACATCGATGTTAAAATAAATTTGTTTTGGTCTATAACCTCGATCTTTTTAACAGCTTTGTTTTTGTTAAAAACATTGAAGTTATTAACAGCTTTGTTTCTGTTAAAAACATCGATATTATTGTCAAAACATCGATGTTATTGTCAAAATATATATGTTAAAGTATACTTGTTTTTGTTAAAAACATCGATTTTATTGTCAAAACATCGATGTCGAAAACAAGTTTGTTAATGTTAAAGCATCTTTGTTTTAACTAAAACATCGATGTTAAGAATATATATATATATATTGTTGTTTTTTGTCCATAACATCGATGTTAATACATATTTATCTAAAACATCGATGTTATTGTCAAAACAAAGTTGTTAAAGTATCCTTGTTTTTGTTAAAAAACATCGATGTTAAAAAAAATTTGTTTTTGACCATAACATCGATGTTAATACATATTTATCCAAAACATCGATGTTCTTGTCAAAACATAGATGTTAAAGTATACTTGTTTTTGTTAAAAACATCGATGTTAAAATAAATTTGTTTTTGACCATAACATCGATGTTAATACATATTTATTCAAAACATCGATGTTCTTGTCAAAACATAGATGTTAAAGTATACTTGTTTTTGTTAAAAACATCGATGTTAAAATAAATTTGTTTTAGTCTATAACCTCGATCTTTTTAACAGCTTTGTTTTTGTTAAAAACATTGAAGTTATTAACAGCTTTGTTTCTGTTAAAAACATCGATATTATTGTCAAAACATCGATGTTATTGTCAAAATATATATGTTAAAGTATACTTGTTTTTGTTAAAAACATCGATTTTATTGTCAAAACATCGATGTCGAAAACAAGTTTGTTAATGTTAAAGCATCTTTGTTTTAACTAAAACATCGATGTTAAGAATATATATATATATATTGTTGTTTTTTGTCTAAAGCATCGATGTTATTGTTAAAACATGGATGTTAAAATAATTTTGTTTTTGTCCATAACATCGAGTTTAATATATATTTATCCACAACAGCGATGTTATTGTCAAAACATAGATGTTAAAGTATACTTGTTTTTGTTAAAAACATCGATGTTAATGTCAAAACATAGATGTTAAAGTATAATTTGTTTTTGTCCATAACATCGATGTTAATACATATTTATCTAAAACATCGATGTTATTGTCAAAACAAAGATGTTAAAGTATACTTGTTTTGTTAAAAAACATCGATGTTAAAAAAAATTTGTTTTTGACCATAACATCGATGTTAATACATATTTATCCAAAACATCGATGTTCTTGTCAAAACATAGATGTTAAAGTATACTTGTTTTTGTTAAAAACATCGATGTTAAAATAAATTTGTTTTTGACCATAACATCGATGTTAATACATATTTATTCAAAACATCGATGTTCTTGTCAAAACATAGATGTTAAAGTATACTTGTTTTTGTTAAAAACATCGATGTTAAAATAAATTTGTTTTAGTCTATAACCTCGATCTTTTTAACAGCTTTGTTTTTGTTAAAAACATTGAAGTTATTAACAGCTTTGTTTCTGTTAAAAACATCGATATTATTGTCAAAATATATATGTTAAAGTATACTTGTTTTTGTTAAAAACATCGATTTTATTGTCAAAACATCGATGTCGAAAACAAGTTTGTTAATGTTAAAGCATCTTTGTTTTAACTAAAACATCGATGTTAAGAATATATATATATATATATATATATATTGTTGTTTTTGGTCTAAAGCATCGATGTTATTGTTAAAACATGGATGTTAAAATAATTTTGTTTTTGTCCATAACATCGAGTTTAATATATATTTATCCACAACAGCGATGTTATTGTCAAAACATATATGTTAAAGTATACTTGTTTTTGTTGAAAACATCGATTTTATTGTCAAAACATCGATGTCGAAAACAAGTTTGTTAATGTTAAAGCATCTTTGTTTTAACTAAAACATCGATGTTAAGAATATATATATATATATATATATTGTTGTTTTTTGTCTAAAGCATCGATGTTATTGTTAAAACATGGATGTTAAAATAATTTTGTTTTTGTCCATAACATCGAGTTTAATATATATTTATCCACAACAGCGATGTTATTGTCAAAACATAGATGTTAAAGTATACTTGTTTTTGTTAAAAACATCGATGTTAATGTCAAAACATAGATGTTAAAGTATAATTTGTTTTTGTCCATAACATCGATGTTAATACATATTTATCTAAAACATCGTTGTTATTTTCAAAACATTCAAAAGCATAGATGTTAAAGTATACTTGTTTTTGTTAAAAACATCGATGTTAAAACCAATTTGCTTTTGTTAAAAACATAGATGTTATTAACAGCTTTGTTTCTGTTAAAAACATCGATGTTATTGTCAAAACATAGATGTTACAGTATACTTGGTTTTGTCCAAAACATCGATGTTGAAAACAAGTTTGTTAATGATAAAGTATCAATCTTAAAAGATATTAGTTTTTCTCAAAAACTTCGATGTTATTGTCAAAATATCGATGTTAAAGTATATTTCTTTTTTTCCAAAGCATCGATGTTGAAACATTTTTTTATTTGTCGAATAAATCTATGTTACATCTAAGTTAAAACATTTTTATTTTTATACCTAAAAAAAAAAAAAAAAAAAAAAAAGGTCAGCTATTAAAAACATCGATGTTAACATCGGTCCAAAAACATCGATGGTCGGAAAACATCGGCTGCGTAACATCGATGTTAAAAACATCGACATCGATGTCGCATCCCTAACCTCGACCAGCGGCATAATGCAGTTACTTTCTATTCATTGTTACATTTAACTGTTTCGTAAAGTTGATACTATTTTATGTTTTCATGAATGTTAATTGTTTGCTTTTCATTGATGTAAATCTGCGTCAAAAAGTTTTTCGAATCCGTATTAGTGTTTCAATATTATATATTTCCTTTAATGATTCATATTCACACAATCAAAACATACTAGGAGTTACAGAAACTTGACTTCAACTTGAAAAATTTATGAATCTTAAATTAAAGCATGAACATTTGATTTGAAAAATACCCAGATATAATTAAATATCGTACCTAATATGTTTTAAAATAAATTCTTTTTGCAACCATTGATTTTAGAACCCTAGTTAAACGCTTAATCCCAGAGGTTCAAGTAAAGTTTCTACCGGCTTTTTGGCACCAAAAAGGAAATTGGATTACAGCAGAGACATTCATTAGATTGTAAATAATGTTAACTCATGGATATTTCTTTTCCTATTTACCTTAACTAAAAACTAATAGTTATAAAAACAAAATATGTCCATATAAGGTAAATAGAGTCGTTCCAATTATAATTTTTTATTTCTAAAAGATAAACTTACTTTTTCACGCTGGTACGTTTTTAAATTCAATATTGAGTAATGGACTGTGTATTGTACATTTTTTATGTTCCTCTGAATTCAAAAGTGACTGAATATCCAAAGCAGTACCGATATTCTTCAAACGTTATTTAATCATCGTTGCGTTTTTACATGTGGTTCACTTTAAACTTAACCAAATAATCGGTTGTTGGCTAAAAAAAATAATAATTTACTACTAGATATCAGTATGAAACTATCTACTGCTAATAATGTACATATACTATTGAAGTCTTATGCAGCATTTAGTAATGTTATAAATTTAAAAAAAAAAAAGGTGTAAAAACTGTATCACTATCGACTTATGCTGGTGAACTTAGAAAATACGATCTCTATTGTATTCTATTTAATTATTATTGCGCTGCTCATATTTCTTGTAATACGTTTGTTTAATATTTATTACATATGGCTGATATCAATAAAAAACATTTCATTGAAATCGCTGATCTCTCTACCGTAACTTCACATTGTTAGTTTATTTTATGAGGTATAATATTTCGGATTATTCAGTTTACTTCCTTTATTAAATTTTACTTGAAAAAATATTTCTAAAGGTCATCGTTTTCTTTTTTTCATTCTATTCCGGGCAAATTGTTAAAAAAAAAAATTAATAAAAAGCGAAGTTTACAGGTTTTATTTTTTCCTTCATGCTTTCTTCAAATTTTATTTTAATACTTATTATTATCAATTGAGACGCGAATTTATGATTATCCATTTTCTCTTGTAAAAACAGAAAGAGAGCTATGTAGGTATATATATTAGAAAACGTTAATAAGTATTTTTTTTCTCCTGCACCTCCTAGGGCTCCTACTACAGTAATCAGATTCGAAGGGGATTCTATATTGCGAACTTAACCAATGGAAGATCACTAAGGGCTGAGTGAACAGACTGATACAGAACAAACATTTGGATAAAGAGATGGTGTTTGCCTTCCCTATATTTGGTCCGTCTGTGTTGCCATAATTAATTCTCTGCCAACTCCATCATTACTCTAATACCGTCTGTTGTTCGGGGCACTCAATTAATTTATCGCTGCATAGGGTGGTTCTTCAAGAGGTGCCTAATTAAAAATCAGTTGACTTAGGAAGTTTTACGAAAAATCTGTATCTAGGTAAAGGTCGATCATTATTTAATCGAACACATTTATTCAATTGAATATTTTAAAACACTCGATTCTGAAACGGGTCGCGATATTTCGTTGTCAAGCTGACTGACTGGCGGTCCTGAACAAGTAATGCATGAGAGCACAACAGTTATGACTCGATTTCGACCAAACAGATGCTTCGCAACACAAATTAAAACATTTAAATCGTAGATTTTTCTAGTGAGTCTTTAGTCACATGAAAATTGGTGGTGTTCAAGGTGTACTCAAATTATTATTACACAGGATTGGGTATTTTTTTCAAAATTCGTGCGGAGAAAGGTTTTGAACATAGGCTCTGAAATTGAAAGATCCCGGGCTGGACAACAATGACCTATGTAATACATAATACATGTAATTGTTAAACATCTATTTGCTAAATTTGATGTTCCTGAAATTTTAAAACCACAGGACAGATTTTATCTGAAGAGAAAAGAATGGCCATGTTTGGGATCGAACCCGGGTCTCTGAATCACCGCTGCAGTGACCTAACCACTAGGCTACCAGAGCGCGAATCTCCATCCATGTCAACCTTATTTCTTACATTATTCAACATCCTGAAACCCGAGTGGTTGGTTATATTTGGCGATGACTCAGCTATCCTGGCATGAAAGACGCCACTAAAGCTTTTCAAGTGCTTCAAGAACATCTAGATAAGATAGTATGTGTGGGCTAAAAGATGAAGCCTATTTGTCTCATTCACACTAAAACATAACTCTTGCACTCAGCTTTTTTAATTGAGTATTTGTTTTTTAAACACTATTCCGATTCCGACTTCTCTTACAGTGCGCTAGTTTGGTCTTTGGATGGACAAAGCACAGAGAGGGAAAAAGCATACTAGACGGTAAAATAAAAACTTAATCAGCGCTACGGACTACTTTCTAGACAACACGACAAACGTTAAAAATTATCTTTGACTCGTACTGTATTGAGCATAGATATATTTTTTTGTTCTTGCCTCTAATTTAGTTCTTTTGCCAATTTTTTTTTTTTTTTTTTATTAACTCTTTTTGTTAGTTTTGTTTTCTCCTCATTTCCTTTACCTCCCTTCCATCAATTTCCTTTTTACTCCTATAGTATAGAAGCGATGTACATCTAAATAAAATAAAAAACATTATTAATGTTTGAAGGAATCCATTAAACATAAATATAATATAATTTCCGTTACTAAATGTAATAGCCTTGAACATAAAGTGATTTTAGAAAAAGGGTAGACTACTTTAGTGAAGGTAAAGACTTACATTGCATTAATATTCATCCTTAACTTATAAATTAATTTTTAAGTACTAAAACCTCATTAAACAGGGGAAAAAGTTAAAATGTCCCGTCAAAGCTAACTAAAAAAAAAAAAAAAATTCTAGACACTCGATTCAATCTGGTCTTGGATCGCAAAATTAACCTCTCTACGTCCGGACGTTAACGAGGCATCCCATGGTTAATTAAGTATTTTTCAAATGTTGGTTGGTTAGTCTGTTTTGTAAAACCCAAATCAAGATTGTTAGAAACTTAATTTGGTGACGAACATTTATAACATGTAAGAGTTAATATAATAAAATGTAGGCCTGAGTCTTTCTTTTTGTAAATCTAATGTAAGGCTTTGAATTAAATATTCAATATATAAGAGACGAATATATATTTTTTTTAAAAAATATACCGAAGTCAGATTATATTTATTCATAATATATCGAATCTATAATTAAACATAACCAGAGCATTATAAAATTGATGCAGTGTTCAAATAAACGTTCTAGATTATATTAGTTCGGTGTAAAACCATAGCGAACTAATATTATAAATTTTTAATTACCTATTGTTTTAATTTTAAATCATGATTTCTTATATTTGAATAAAAAAGAAGACAAAGTGAAATATATTGTAGTTCAAAAGCGATAGAAGTTTGTTTGTTTTAACGTCACTTTATGCCACTAAGGCTAATTGTTTTAATTTTAAATCATGATTTAAGTGTGGGAGTCCTAAATTTTGTCTATCCAGGTATAATTAGTATAGGGATTTTTAACGAGTACCTGACATCGCACAGGCTCGGGACCTCCATTTTACGCCCTGTCCGGCATAGACAAAGATTTTTTACTCCCATTAAAAAATCCTTGGGCCACCTCGGGACGCGAACCCGCGACCTTTAGTATAGTAAGTTGCGATAGAAGTAAACACAAACCTATTTTACTTAATTCAACTTTTATTTCTGATTTCTCAATATATGATGTCTGATTCCTAGTTCATTTTGGCATTACACTGACCATTTTTCTTTATAATCTGTGCGATATTTTTTAGACTTAGTGCATTATTGTTTTTATAAAATACTATCATATGTATGTAAAACATCCAAAATTGTATTAATCATTGCAGGCTTGTCCGTAGTGTTTTTACTATTTTTTTTTTTTTTTTTTTTTTTTTTTTTACATCCAATTATTTTATTTTGTTTAGATTCAGCCCAACGAATTCAAGATAAATCATATCCTAGTCCAAAAACACACACTTCATCCTGAAACTATAATGTAAGAGTTTAATTTATTTCGAAAAATAATTTTCATATATCCAGGAACTCTACAATTGCGAATTGTTAGTCGGTTACAAGTAAAATATTATCGGATATTGACGATCAAAAGCAATTTGAACAAATCGAAACTAAGCAAAGGATATTTCATTTTTTTATTTATTTATTTTTTTTATCACCCCTTAATTACTCTTTTATACCGGTCTCCTGAATATCGAGTTTACCCCTTTCCTACTTTTTTTTTTTTGTTTGCAGGCACTAATTTAAACTTCACCAGCTAATAAAAGTAAAAAGAAGTTATAAAGAATCGCGAAACCCTCTCCTCATTTTTCTTTTCGAGGGTCATATTGTTTACTAACTGTTGGATAATTGTTATGCACCCTCCTTTGGAGCTTTCTTTAATGAGCATTTTACTTTCATAACCCCCCCTATATATTTACCTTTATTCTTTTTACTTTCACTTACCTATATATGAAATATGTAGTAAGAGAAAGTATTGCGATCGTGAAAAATTTCGAATTCCGGTTTTCAACGGAAATACACGTTTTGGGGTCCCCTGAGTCCAAATAACCAAGTCCCGCGAAATGGTCTGTGTGTTTGGGTTTCTGTGTGTCTGTGTGTGCTAACAGACTGGCTCATAAACTATAAACGAACCTGAAATTGGGTATTTGGTGTATCTATAGACCCGCAATGTGACAGCAAAAATTTCATCAAAATTGGTCAAATAGAGGGGGTACTTTATTTGATTACTTTTTACGTTTTTTTCGATTTTCTCAAAAACGGCTCTAACGATTTTTATAAAACTGGGTATTTGATCTATGTATATGACCGTAATATGACAGCGAAAATTTCACCAAAATTGATTAAACGGAGGAGGCACTTTATTTTATAACTTGTATTCCCATTTTCACGTTTTTTCGATTTTCTCAAAGATAGCATTAACGATAAGATAGCATTTGATTAAACTCATCATGTTTAATGAGAATCAAGTATTCTTAAATATCAGGTAAGTCTTATCAGTATTAAAATGTTCTGAGGGGGCTTCAATAGGGAAGGGGCCTGTTTAGTTTTCCTGTTAAGTACCTTTGTTTTTGTTTATATGGAGAAATGATCTGTCTCTCGTTTCGCCTACAAATAAGAAATGGCTAAATATGAAATATGAAAAAAATCAAGTAGACATAAACAGGAGAAAAAAAATATTCCATCTACTCATAAAACACGTTGAGCCCAAGCCTGCGCAGTACGCCTTTAATGACAGACGATGTTTATAATTAAAGATTTTCTGTTCATTTAATGGAAATTATGTTTCATGGCAACTAAATAGTAAATAAAACCAGACGCGATGGAGAATTATGCTTGTGCATTGCCGATTTATCACAAGTAAAAACTTTTATTTAATAATAAAAAAAATAAATGTGTGACTTTGTGAAATGGCATTTAACAAAATAAGTCAATTTCTAATCATAATAAGTTGGTTAGTGAAAGTTGCGTGTTGCGCAGATCGCACCATTTTTTTTTTTTTTTTAATAACGTATACTTTTGAAGGAGGTTTCAGTCATCACTTCTCAGGTTACGCTGTAGATAGTTTTATATCATATATATATATATATATATATATATATATATATATATATATAATGTCTTAAATAACGAAAAGCCTTACCGTGTCTATTCACTGTAATCTCTATCACAATACTCCAACGACATTATATAGCATATAAATACTGTAATATAATTAAACGATTACTATACAAATTAATACTAGCTCATTTTTTATTTCTATCTGAATATGTAATCGAATGTCAACCTCTAAAGTACCGCGATAGTAAAAGAATGAGTCGAACAAAGTGAGAATAATCGACAAAAATAAAATAAAAATGTTTTCAAACCAATCAGTTCATATTTGACGTTTACAATGTAATTGACCCAGTCGAGAAATGAATCTATACCTTCTGTTAACTAATAACTGTGCCATGAAATAAGAAAATAACAGGGAACATAAGATTAATTATCGAGGAGAGTTTTGTTCGGGGGAGGAATGAGATGATTGTGGTGACCCAGAAGTATTGTTGGGCTGTTCCAATAACTGGCCTCCATGTAGCCCGCTGACATTTCCTCTTCGATATAGTGCCTCTATTTCTTCTATATGTTCTCTTCCACGCTTCTTCGCTCACCACAAATCTTTTCCTTTATTTTTTCCACTCCCATTGTCACAACGTTGTTCTCTGTTGTTCGTATCTCATAACAATATAATAAAAGAATTACAGGGATAAAAAAAACCGTGAGACATTTCATTTTAAGTATTTATTATTTATTAATATGGAATATAATATAACAGAAAAAAAACTCAACTAGGGCTTCGTTTTAGTACCGTGCATGGTAAAATTGTATAATTATATAATATTTTATAAAATATAATTAAAATAATGAACATGTTAACTGCTAGAAAAAAAAATTGGGAGGAACAAACTATCCTTAAAAAAAATAATAAAAACTAGATAATATTATATCTCTACTGCACTATCATTATTATTATTTTTATTTTTTTATGACTTTCATTATTTCTTTATGTCCATCTTGTTCTATACTATTATTAAGTAAACTACACTGATAATACACTATTTTAATTAAAATACTATTTTATAATGTCTATTTTATTGTTTAAATATCAGAAGCCAGTACCTAAAGTATGATGAAAAATTGGGGAAAAAACAAATTATTTTATCATTAAAATAAGAGATATTCTATATTTCATTTACACAATTAGAATAACTAGTAAATGTAAGCGATGCTTAATTTCTTGCTTGCTCCTCATAAAAGCTTATTTAATACACTTTTTTTTTATTTTATTTCATTATTTTCATTTTTTATTTATTTAACTTCTTTATTTTAATACACTTTTTTTTTTTTTAGTTTTGTTTCTTGCTCTTATAAAATTTCATTTAATACATGTTTTTGGAGGACGAAGATGTCCCTGATTGTTTTTATTGAACAAATTTTAGAGTAGAATCATCATTAGATTTTGAATTTTTCCCTTTAATAGTCTCGCACAACTAAAGGAAACTAGTCAGTGGAGTAAACAGGATATTTTTCATGGAGTTCCTAGGGGTTATGACGTTGGGAGTGAGGTCCTTCTAACACCACTCTAAATACAACTCAAACATGTTATAACCTATTTAACCATTTATTGTTCAGTTTTCTATTTTTCACTAAAATAATCCAGGTTAAGGCCCTTAATTTTGTTTTTATACCACTTTTTTTGTCGCCCCCTCTTATATCCCCCCTGTGTCGATGCTCACTGAAAACTTGAAGGGTTTGAGGGGATGGTTCAAGGTTAGTTGTGTTAACTTAGCGAACTATGGACTAAGTTTTGGAAGTCAAAATGTCCTTCAACGAAATATTTTCCCATTTAATGCCTGTCCAGATTTGTTCAATTTTAAGGCGATTCAGCTCCAATTTTATCGTATATATATTCTTTTTTTTGAGGTTACTTACAATAAATTTCTTCGAGAGCTTAGAGATTTCACTGCAATAGCGAAATATTTTAAGTATCCTGTAATACGAATTATTAAAGTCATACACAAAACGACACAAAAAAAATTGTAATTATTCTACGTTGTTCCTTTTTATTTCTTTTATTTTTTTACGTTAAGAACATTTACTGGGTACATCACAAGTAAATATAAATATAAAGTCGAGGGTTTAAAATGAAAAAGAATAAGAATTCAGAAATAAAGTGATGACAATTAACATTAAACAATAGTATTACGTACGTTCATTAAGAGTTTTTTTTTTTTTAATTTCTCTCTACAGACCACGTACAAAGAAAGAAAATTTAAACCTCTGTCGGTGACCCAAATTGTAGAAAAGCGGCTATCTTAAACGTTTATTGGTTTGGCTTGATTCCAATGTCCCTCTTCTCAATTGAATTTTTTTCTTAGGGCAGGTGTACAATGATATTATATAAAAAATGGATTATGAATGCTTAAACGCTAAGCAAATAGATTAAATATGAACCATCCTTAGAAGGTTTTTACTGCTATTAAAATAAATGGAGTTAAAGGAAAAATATTTATAGAATCCGAGAAGAGCGAAATGTAATAATTGTTAGTATTTATGCAACAACTATTACCTCCATTATTTATAAGCTCACTTTCAAAGATAACAGATTCGAGCAATCGAAGCAAGCACAAGGTGCAATCTACTAAAGCTAATCAAGTCTCTTTTTAAGTGAAAAGGGCGAAATAGGAGTTCGCTAATATCAGAGTCATGTGATCTGTATAAATAGGCCACTCCCGGAAGTGAAATGACAGTATTGTAAAATTTGTTTTCTTTTGCTTAAATGGTTTTTGGATAAAAACAAAAAAATTGACATAAAATATTTACCAGTTGACATCGTAAAACGTGATTAGGTTTAAACTTTTTTTTAAACAAATTAAAATATTTAGCTTTATTGAAGCGTAGTCTTAAATTTGGGTAATTAAGTTGGAATGAACCATGTCTTGTTAAACGAAACTTCAAGTAATTTACATCAGCTGTACAACTGAATATTATCAACAGAATTTTCCTCTTTCGCTTAGACATATCAACGCAAATTGGATACTTTTCATGTTACATATTTCCGATTTGAAAGGTAATTTTCTGATTGCAGGGGACGACGCTGTGGAAGTCTCGAACCCTGCTGGAGAAATGCCTCATCGTCTCCGTGGTCACTCTCCTCCTGATTGTCTTCATCTTGGCGCTCGCCCTCACGGCCACGGGCCGCCACTATCCCTCCCAGTCGATATTCCCTCCATGTAAGTAAACTTTTTTTATGCATATACAGGGTCTTCCATACTCCCGATCTCCAGAATAAATGTAGGATAACACTTGTCCGCATCGTGCATCGGATTTTTTTTTCTAGGACTGCGCACGTGAAAGGATTCCCCCTCCTCGGGATATGAGTCATCCGCAGTTAAGAATATTTTAACATGGACGAAGAAACAATTAGTTATTAGTTAAACAGATTGTTGCTTGTTGGCAAAAGAAGAATAAGATCAGCTGGCAAGGAAAAAGTCAATGTGGGTCCACCCTTTCATTCAAAAGAGGGAAGAGTTCGGGGAATATTTAAATGGTGAGGCATAATTTTCGCTTACCTCCGTGAGAATACACCATTTTTTTCAATTATCATTTATTTATTCCCATATATGATCTCTGAGATTTTGATTGGAATAGTGAGGGTCCTTTAGATCTTAAAGTTTCTCATATTCTCGCAAAATGGTAATTAATTGGGAAGTGTTCATCTTCCATGATAAAAAATGAAGGAATGATGAACAGATAGAGGTAAAGAAAAAAAAACGAAAATATAACTCGCTCTGTCTTGAAGTGCGTACTCTTAAGTCAGCATCCGCTGCATACGGACCTTACCTTTTCTAGAATACCCGTCAGCATTGCCGCTCTGTATGATGCGGATAGGTGTGCTCACTTAAAATAAATCCTTACCTTAATATTATATTCGTAAGCGTTTGAGATAAATTAGTGCAATCATTTTTTTTTCTTAGGTATATTTTACATCATTAGTTAGCTTCTTTTTTTTTTTTTTTTTACGATATCAAATAATGATGTAATCATGTTTAAGCCAATTAAATCAATAAAAATGTTTTTTATTTTATACTTATCATTGTGTTTTTAATACTGATAGGGGCATTCGTGTTAGAAGAATTTCATATATTATTGAATTATTGTTTTTTGTTTTTATTATCACAACCCAGAATTAAATAAGAAATAAAATCAACTGACTAAAACGTTCGGAAAACAAGCAGGAACTTCTCCGACTATCTGGCTATTCTATCAAAAACATGATCATATCAAAATTCTCTTTTATTGAATAACGAATCCTATCAACTTATTACGAAGTTGATAGGATAAAACCCTCAATAAAACCATGCTTAATCTCTCAATTATAATCCTTCCAATTACCTATATATGAAATACATAGTAAGGGAAAGTATTGCGATCATGAAAAATTTCGGCTTCCGGTTTTTAACGGAAATACACGTACGTCTACTGAGTGCAAATAACCAAGTCCTGCGAAATAGTATGTGTGAACAGGCTAGCTGAAAATGATAAAGCCAACATAACTGGAATTAGGTATTTAAGGTAGTTTGGTATATGCCCGAGATGTGGCATCAAAAATTTCCCCAGAATTGAATAAATGGATGGGGGAGCTTTATTTTATAAATTTTATCAAATTTTTTACGTTTTTTGCGATTTTGATTAAACTCGTCATGTTTAATGAGAATCAAGTATTCTTTAATATTCTAACCTATTAATCAATATATATTATAAAGCAAAGTGTACAATGTGCGTGCCGAAAAGGCTCAAAAACGACTCCACGTATGATTAAGAAATTTATGTCTTCGTATACCCCTATGGCCCCTAACGGTGAAGAAGGTTTCCATTTTTATATTTAGGGTGTACAATTGAAGAGAAAAGGGCGAGAATTTTAAGCCTCTCGCACTATGTAATTAGCCTACCTTTACGGGTTAGTGAATGGGAAATTTAGGGTGCGTTTCACTCTATATTTATTGCCCATTCATTCAGTTTGTGACGGTTATACATTTTTTCACTGTTCTCTTTAAATTACTAAACAATTAAGTGTAAATAAGTCTCCTTTGCGTTAAAAAAAAAAAAAAATGATTTTACAGCTCTCTCTACAAATTAATTTTCACATAAAAAGACTAATTGATCAACACATTACATTTAATCATATATAATACATAAGTAAATTTAATGCCATATGACTGACCATTTCTTTGTAGTACAGTAAGTGAATAAAAACAGACATAAAAAAAAAAACAGATAACTTGACTGAATATAAATCGAAAACAAAAAGTTTGAAGTGTTCTTATTTTAGTTATGAAAAAGAAGTTGGTTTGATTACTATGTATGATGAGCCTTCCAGTTGACAAAATGACGAACTCCAATTTCAGCATTTTTTCAATAAGATTTTATTACCCCTTATAGTTCAGAATATAAAGAAATATGGTTAAATTGTGCCTTTCTTTGCTTAAAATTAATTTTTCTTTTACCATTTTCAATCCCCCATAAAGTATATAGAGTTCCTTATTTGGGCGGACTCTGCAGGTCTCGAATCTTAATATTAATACCAAGTTAAAACCGAAGATTCAAGAAGGTGCTAATTTTTTCTGTTATTAAAACAACCACACAACCGGAGCGAAGCCGGGCACCCTAGCTAGTATTATATATTAATAGGTAGGCTTCATCACTACTGAAATGTTCTGATGGGACTTGAATGGCGAAGGAAAATTTTCTTCTTATAAAGTACCTTTGATTTTGTTAGTATGGAAAAGTTAACTGTCTCTGAAGATATGGCTAAATATGAAATTGGAAGGAATTTGATAAACATATGTAGGATAAATATAAAGAAATCTTTCCAATAGATGATAATTTCAAATTCCGTTAATAAGTAAATAAATGTGGATAAAGCTATTTTGATTGAATTTTCGTTTATATAATTATCAAAACACGTGTTTATATAAACAGAACAAGTAACTTGGTATGTGAAAGCTGCGTTACGCGTATGGCACCATAATTTTTCCTCTAATTCAGCTAATATTTTAATTATTTTATATTTCATAAGTCGGATCATAACAATAAAAGCAGCTTAAAAGAAGATAAATAAAATAATTTAGTTTAGTTACTCTATCCGATATCCCAACATGTTTTTAGCTATATTTCAATTATTTCAGATCGTATTCAAAATCGATTATATAAAGAAAACTAAAGAATGATTTAGGACATGACATAATTTATTATAAAAGTGAATTTGCATTGGTCCCCTGAAACCAAATTCCGCGAAATGGTCTTTGTGTGTGAACAGCTAGCTCAAACACTATAAACCGTACGAACCTGACATTGGATAATTGGTATATGTATATGCACGCGATGTGACAGCAAAAATTTCATCAAAATTGGTCAAACGGAGGGGGTACTTTATTTCATGACTTTTTTTCCCATTTTTACGTTGTTTTTTTTTTTTTTCCTATTTTCTCAATAACAGCTTTAACCATTTTGATTAAACTCGTCATATTTAATGAGAATCAGGTATTCTTTAATATCAGGTAAGCTTTATCATTATTAAAATGTTCTGAAGGGGCATAAATGAGGAAGGGGCTTTCATTGTTTTCCTATAAAGTACCTTTGTTTTTGTTTATATGGAGAAATCATCTGTCTCTCGTTTCGCCTACAAATAAGAAATGGCTATATATGAAAAAATCAAGTGAACATATAAAGGAGAAAAAAGAAAAATATTCCGGCAACTCATAAAACACGCTGAGCCCACACAAGCGCAGTACGCCTTTAATGACAGACCATGGTTCATAACACTGGTCGACAAGGTTTTTTTCACAAGAGATCTGAATAGTGAATCTAGTGGCATTTTCCATCCTGAATGCAGATACGTAGTCAGAATTTTCCCATCAGGCATAGTTTTTCTGTAAAAGCTACTTTTCAAAATATGATTTTAGCGTTTTCTTTGACCTGTCATAGGAACCGTTACCTCATATGTAGCTATTGAAATTATTTGCAATGTCATGCTGAAGCGCAATAAAACATGACTGTGCAGGTTCATTGTTGTTGTTTAGACATGTTCAGACCTGTTTGGCATTGTGATGTGTCAGTATTGAGCTGACTGTGAGATTGTTGAGTAGTGAAATATTTCCTTCCTTTCTGTTTAGAAGTGTATTGTGTATGTTGTGCATGTCGTATTTCTGTGCTTTATTTTTTCATCATGCCAAGAAATTGTGTAAATCATGCAGATAATTTCTGCTATATTTGTGGTGAGCTGACCTTCAAGTCCAAGAGGCGAAATTTGACCCCACTTGTAAAGAAGTGTTATAAACTTTACTTTGGCTGTCAAGTTAGTGATTTTGATAAGAGCTGGGCCCCAAATACATGCTGTGTTTCGTGTGTTAGACTGCTGACTGGGTGGAAAAATGGTACACATCATATGCCATTTGCAATTCCCATGATTTGGAGGGAAACGAAGGATCATTTAACTGACTGTTATTTTTGTTTGACAAATATTAAAGGAATCACATCTAAAACAAAATATACAGTTAAGTATCCGAATTTGCAATCTGCAATGAGACCTGTCTTACACAGTGAAGAGTTCCCCGTACCAGTATATGCAGATACAACCTTAAGTGATAACTCTGGTTCTGACCTTACTGAAACTCCAAATGATTCAGATGAAAATAAAAATGATCTTACATATGAAGCCAGTAGCTGTTCATCAGAACCATACTTTAATTTTTAATTACGATTTAAATCTGTCTAAACAGCAAGCGGAAGTTTTAGCTTCCAGACTCAAAGGGTGGAATCAACTCCAAAAAGATGTAAGAATTAGTAGATATCGTAGCCGCCATAGTGTTTTCAAAGTATACTTCTCTGAAGAAAATGGTATTGTGTTTTGTAATAATATTTGTTCAGTTATGGAAACTCTTGGGCTTCAACACCGGCCAGATGAGTGGCGATTGTTCATAGACTCCTCTAAAGTAAGTTTGAAGGCTGTGCTGCTACATATTGGCAATAAACTTCCATCAATACCGGTAGCGCATGCCGCTGATATGAAAGAGACATATGAAAATATGAAACTAGTTTTAGAGAAAATACAATATGGAAAATATGAATGGAATATCTGTGGTGATTTAAAGGTCATTGCTTTATTGCTTGGTTTGCAACTTGGGTTCACCAAATTTTGCTGTTTTTTGTGCGAGTGGGACAGCAGAGATAAGAAGTCTCACTACGTTAGAAAGTCATGGCCAAAACGTGAATCTCTTATCCCTGGCCAGAAAAATGTGGCATGTGTCCCTTTAGTGAAGCCTGAAAAAATATTTTTACCTCCATTGCATATTAAGTTAGGAGTTATGAAAAATTTCGTCAAAGCTATGGATAAACTTTCTGATGGATTCTTGTACTTGAAATCGAAATTCCCCAAAGTCAGTGATGCTAAATTGAAAGAAGGTGTTTTTATAGGACCACAAATCCGATCATTAATGGCTGATGAACATTTCGAGGGACTGTTAAATCCACTGGAGAAAGCAGCCTGGCAGTCTTTCAAAAGTTTCTGTTGAAATTTTCTTGGAAACCATAAAGCAGAAAACTATCGTGACATAGTGGCTGATCTTCTGCATTCTTATAAAGCTATGGGATGCAACATGTCTTTAAAAATTCACTTCTTTGACTCTCACTTGGACTTCTTCCCCGAAAACCTTGGAGCTGTCAGCGATGAACACGGTGAGCGTTTTCATCAGCAAATTTCTACAATAGAGAAGAGGTACCAAGGCAAGTGGAGTTCCAATATGCTGGCTGACTACTGTTGGACTAAAATGAGAGACGTTCCAGATGCAAAATATACCTGAAAATCACTATCTACCACTTTCTAGGTAAGCCAGAATCAGTAGTTATAATTTTGAGTTAGACAGCTAGTTACGGATTTTTTGGAATATTATAAAAAATTCAAATGAATATCACACAAAACTGCTGCCCAATGGGGAAAAACTGTAATTATAATTGAATTCAGCACGAAAAATACTTTTAGAATCTGTTATTTTAATTCTTGTGAAAGAAAAAAAGTTAAATTTTGTAGACCAGTGTAATTAAAGGCGTTCTGTTAATGGGAAAGAGTGTTCAATGTGTTTTGAAACATACATAAATGACGTTCTCAATAACTACATGTAGAATTATAAAATCAGACACAATGGAATATTATCTTGCATTGCCGAATTATCCTAAGTAAAAACTTTTATTTAATAATAAAAAGTTTTATTGTGCTTTAGAGAGCAAATACAAACAAAAATAAGTAAATGAATGAGGAAAAATGTCTGAAATTAACAAAAACGTCAATTTCTATTCTAAATAAGTTGGTAAGTGAAAGTTGGGTGTTGGGCACAATGCACCAGATTTTTCTGATCGTGACAGAGCTTGTGTCGCTTAGTTCTACTCGAGTTATGGCCACAATATTATATTTATTAATATAATTTATGTGTGATTCGCTCCTACGCAGTCTAAAGGCACCTTAAGCTTCAAACTTATTTTGCTTAAGGCATGTTTTAATAAATATGGAATATGCCTCATATTGTAGGAACTTAAAAACCCTACCTAAAGAAAAAATTAATTTATCTCAAATAGTTGCAGAAATATATTAGCCTGGAATCTACTTGGAGTCCGAGTCACCCTGAATAATCTTTAAGGGAAACTATTGATTTTAAGTAATTTTTCATTACATGTTTGTAATGTTTGGTTTGTATTCCTGCCGAAGAGTCTGTTGGATGTGGCTTAATAACTGAAAAGAAAGGGTACAAATCCACTGTCCCCTGTTCCAATTATCTCGCTATTGTCATAGAAGCCTTTTGTGATGGAATCAATTTGCTTTTTAAACTTATTTTTCGAGTGCTTTTTCACACTAATATTGAGATTGATTTTCAATCAGTCCGAATTAAACTGAAAAATCAAGATTGCCTGAAGTTTTACTTTCTATTGCTCCAATGTAATTGGTTATGGATATTTGTTTTTCTTTCAGTGATACCAGAAAAGCAAGTGTGCCTGACAGAAACTTGTGTTAAGACTGCAGCAAATCTAATTTCGTCGATAGATAGGTAAATTTTTACAATTTATTTTTAATTTTATGATTATATATATTATATAAATGTATCTAAATGATTTTTACTATTGGTGTTTTTGTCAGAATCAATCAATCAAAATCAAGAAATACCAAAAACTTTGTGTTTAATTTATTAATTAACTAATTCTTAATTCTTTCACCTACAATATTTGTCTTTATATTGTATCAATGTAAAAAATTATAAAACAAGCTTATGCCTTAATATTATTTATTTTTTATATTTATTTTATTTATTTATAATATTATTTATTATTTTTTTAATATTATTTATTATTATTATTTAATATTATATTATTAATTAATTATTTATACTGCTATTTTATAATCAATTGAAGCATGGAAATGAAAGGGTATAAGTATTTAGGCAAATTTTTCCAGTAATCATATGAATTATAACCACTAAGATGAGCGATGTTTGACGCTTACATCCTACCATCTTTTCTACCTTCAATATACTACTTCCAACCAACAAAAAATTACTTATACCCATATCTGAAGAATGGCTTTGGCAGATAGAACAATTTGCCAAAAAAACTTTTTTTCTTATTTTTGGCACTAATACCCTTTTACATTTCCACGTTTCAATTATAAAAAATATTGTAACTTATTTTTTAAATTGTAATTTATTGATACTTAGGTCAGTTGATCCATGCGATGATTTCTACAATTTCGCATGTGGCAACTGGATAAAGGAAAACCCCATTCCTGATGGGAGATCAATGTGGGGAACATTTATCAAACTGGACCAACAGAACCAGCTAGTTATCAAGAATGGCCTTGGTATGCCCTCGTAAATCATTCTAATTTCTATATGTATATTGCATTAGATGTGTACAGGTTAAATAAATATGTTTTTTCCTAATATTTACTCTTTACTTATCTCTAAAAGTCCAAAAAATTGTAAAGATACTTACCTAGAAAATGAATAATTAAACACTACATTTAGATTAGAAAATCAGTAAAAGAAGATTTAAATTTATAAATTAATAAAGATGTGTCCTATTTCAATTTTTTTTTTTTTTTTTTTTTTTTTTTTTTTTTTTTTTTTTTTTTTTTTTTTTTTAAGAATGAATCTTAGTAATTAGCCAAAAATGAAAATTTATTGAATTTTCTTATTCCCTTTATTGCCATATGGTCACTGACTTGTATGTAACAAGAAAATTATTAGCACTGACTGACCGCTTGTAATAATATTTTTTTCATATTAATTATTTAGTGAATACTAAGGGTAGTCATTTTTAATACCATTTCAATTCACACAAATTTTAATGATATGTATGATATGTGTATTTTTGCCTAGAAAAACCATATAACGAACTAAAATCCAAATCTGAAAAGAAAGCCAAATTATACTACACGTCCTGTATGGACCCAAATGGGACAATAGAAGCTCTTAATGCACAACCAATGTTGGATTTGCTTAAAGAAGTTGGAGGTTGGAGTATTTCAGGGGACTTTAATATTGAAAATTGGAATCTTCAAAAAACGTTGCAGGTAAATTAATAATTAAACTGTTAAAGTGCTATTGTCTATTCTACGAATAATAAATGGAAATTTTAGGGAAAAGAATAGTGTCTTTCTTTTCTTTTTCTAATACTTTTCTTGTAAAAGTAAAAAATGTAAGTAATTGTGTCAAGCAAACATAAAATATTTTTTTACATTATTTATCTTTTCATATTGCTTATGGATTGATTTTCTTCAAATCATTTATTGGCATCTAATTGAACGACAAAGAATTTTAGGTGGAATTTTTATATCAATGGATTCTTCAAAGTTCGGTAATTTCACAGTAACTTTTTTATATAATTAATTGTTCATTCTATTATCATCAAAAACAGTAACTGATCTTCAAAACTGAAGGCACCTCCATAATTCTTTTATTTTTAGATTAGAGGGAGAAAAGATAAGGAGTAAAATGTAAGATCCAGGGGAAAGGCGCTCCTTCCCTTCCCCTCCCCTGAGAGATGAGGACATTTAATTATAACCATTTCTGTATATAAAGAGCTTTAATTCCTTAATATTTTGTGTCCTCAATGAAAATGGTAATTGTGATGGGCTATTTATTGTGGTAGGTCCTTCATGACTCATGGATTATAAAAAAAAAAATCTGGTGCGTGCGCGCAACACACAACTTTCACTTACCAACTTACTTAGATTAGACATTGACGTGTTTTGCTAATAATCATTTCCCAAAGTCACACATTTTTCTACATTCATATCTTATTTTTGTTAATCGTTAAAGCCGTTTTTGAGTAAATAAAAAAACCTGTGAAAATGATACAAAATTTATTAAGTAAAGTCCCCCCTCCCGTAGATCAATTTTGATGAAATTTTTACAGTCATATCTCGGGCATATAAATACATCAAATACCAAGGTTGATCAAAATCGTTAAAACCGTTTTTGAGTAAATAAAAAAAACATGTGAAAATGGTACAAAATTTATTAAGTAAAGTCCCCCCTCCCGTAGATCAATTTTGATGAAATTTTCACAGTCATATCTCGGGCATATAAATAGATCAAATACTCAGTTTAATCAAAATCGTTAGAGCCGTTTTTGAGTAAATAAAAAAAACATGTGAAAATGGTACAAAATTTATTAAGTAAAGTCCCCCCTCCCGTAGATCAATTTTGATGAAATTTTTACAGTCACATCTCGGGCATATAAATACATCAAATACCAAGTTTGATCAAAATCGTTAAAACCGTTTTTGAGTAAATAAAAAAACACGTGAAAATGATACAAAATTTATTATGTAAAGTCCCCCCTCCGGTTATTCAATTTTGATGAAATTTTCACAGTCATATCTCGGGCATATAAATAGATCAAATACTCAGTTTAATCAAAATCGTTAGAGCCGTTTTTGAGTAAATAAAAAAAACATGTGAAAATGGTACAAAATTTATTAAGTAAAGTCCCCCCTCCCGTAGATCAATTTTGATGAAATTTTCACAGTCATATCTCGGGCATATAAATAGATCAAATACTGAGTTTAATCAAAATCGTTAGAGCCGTTTTTGAGTAAATAAAAAAAACATGTGAAAATGGTACAAAATTTATTAAGTAAAGTCCCCCCTCCCGTAGATCAATTTTGATGAAATTTTTACAGTCACATCTCGGGCATATAAATACATCAAATACCAAGTTTGATCAAAATCGTTAAAACCGTTTTTGAGTAAATAAAAAAACACGTGAAAATGATACAAAATTTATTATGTAAAGTCCCCCCTCCGGTTATTCAATTTTGATGAAATTTTCACAGTCATATCTCGGGCATATAAATAGATCAAATACTCAGTTTAATCAAAATCGTTAGAGCCGTTTTTGAGAAAATCGAAAAAAACGTAAAAAGTTATTAAATAAAGTACCCCCTCCCTTTGAGCAATTTTGATGAAATTTTTGCTGTCACATCGCGGGCATATACCTACACTAAATACCCAATTTCAGGTTCCCACGGTTTATAGTTTTTGAGCTAGTCTGTTCACACACACACACACACACAGACACACACACACACACACACACACAGACCATTTCGCGGGACTTGGTTATTTCGACTCCGGGGGTCCCAAAACGTGTATTTCCGTTGAAAACCGGAAGTCGAAAATTTTCACGATCGCAATACTTCCACTTACTATATATTTCATATATAGGTAAGTGAAAGTAAAAAGTGCACCCCCCTCTTATTGTGAGTTCTTCCCATAATTAAATTCTAAGCAGCATGTTTAGATGTAAAACATACTCTTAATTTTTAAGTAAATTAATGAAATATAGAAATAAAAATCTTAATGATAGTTATAATCATTAATGTAGTACATGAATGTTTAATTCTTATGATATATATATATATATATATATATATATATATATATATATATATATATATATATATATATATATATATATATATATATATATATGTTTTCTAATTGGTATAAAAATTGCTCGCATTTGCAGAAAACTTGTTTAAAAAAATAATAAAATTTTATAGATTTTGGAAAAAAAAAACAGCATGGGAGGTCTGTTCTCTTGGGCAGTTCAAGAAGATGACAGAAATTCTAGCATACATATAATCCAGGTAATATAAATCTTAAGCAATTTTTTTTATAATTAAATTTTACTCCATTTCTATCTCTTTTGATAGATAGTAATTATAGATAAAATTTATTATTTCCATTAGGTAGATCAAGCAGGCTTAACATTGCCAACTAGGGATACTTACCTTAATAAAACGGCAAATGAAAAAATCCTCCATGCTTATCTTGACTACATGACCGAAGTAATTATTAATTTTTTTTAGTTGGTTTATTTCATTTGAGTTAATTTGGTACATCCTAAAACAAAACCAATTATTTAAGTTAGTATGTTAAAATCTTGACTGGTTGAAATATTAAAGTTATGCTTTTTTTTGTTTAAAATTTATTATATTTATATATTATATTAATATTATAAATTAATATTTACAGATTGGTGTTTTGCTTGGTGGGGAAAGAAATAGAACAAGAGGACTAATGCAGGCTGTGATAGATTTTGAAACTCGTTTAGCAGAAATCACTATACCAGCAGAAGAAAGGAGAGATGAAGAAAAAATGTACAATCTGATGGCTGTGGCAAAACTTCAGGAAATCGCACCTTTTGTAATTTTATTTTTTTTATTTTTTAGAAACCTTTGTTGAGAACTATTTATAACTACTTCTTCATGATTTTTCAGATATCATGGATCCATTTTTTTAGTGACATATTGAGAATTGTTCAAAAAAAGATAACTTACAAAGAAAAAATTGTTGTTTATGCTCCAAAATATCTCACTAAGTTGACTACTTTAATAGATGAGTACCAGAATTCAACAGAAGGCAAAATGTAAGCTGATTGATTAAAATTATGATGAGGACAAGATTAGATTTGTTATAAAAAATAAAAAAAACTTTTTTTTTTTGTAGTATTTTTAATTATAATCATATTTTTATAAAATTACCGCAACCTTAATCAAAACAACATTTTATCATTACAGAACATTGAATAACTATCTAATATGGCAGATGGTAAGAAGTTTAACTGGGTGCTTATCCCGACCTTTTAGAGATGCTTACAAAGGATTAAGAAAGGCACTTATTGGAACTGAAGGAGGAGAAGAGACATGGAGGTACTGTGTGACAGATACTAACAACGTTCTAGGGTTCGCTGTTGGTGCTATTTATGTGAGAGAAACGTTTCAGGGGAAATCAAAAATAATGGCAAGTGTATTTTTTTAAGTATGTTTATACCTATATGCCTTATTAAATGCCATAAATTAAAAAAAAATCATTACATTGTTACTCTTACTTTTCTACCTTCTGTAAAAAAAATTGATCTCAATTTGCAATATAATATAGCATCTTTTAAAATCTTCGGTAATAATGAATCTTCATACATTTATATTTGTATATTACTTACTTCCCCAATTATAAAGAATGTTTTTTTTTTGGAATTATTTATTGGCCTTTTTTTAGCCTAAAAACCTTACAGAGTAATTCTAACTCATGCATCTCATTTTCTTTACTAACTTACTGATACTAGTTGTATATAATAATTGTAATTTAGTTTATATATGATATATTAATTGGATTATAAGGTCATTAAAAAAAATACATATAAGATGTACAGAAGTGTATTATATAAGAAGCTCATTCATAATTTTTTTTCTTTAATTACATAAATTATATTTTTAATTTTCTTGTCATTTTACTTACTTCAATATATTTCCAGCAATTTAAAAAAAGAATTATTAAAATGCAATAAAGTTTATTGGAAAACTGCATATCATGCTTCTGGGGTACAATACAGTAGGTGAGAGCAACACAATTAGAACTTTTAGAACAGGAAAAACAGTTCTGCCACCAATGCCTACATATTAATAATAATAATACATATTGTTAAATTCCCTTCGGAAAGTAGTTGACCTCCAAAATGAAACTTAAATTAAAATAAATAAACAATTGATAAAAAAAAAAAGAGGAAACCGAAAATATAAACATTTATTCATCATCAAAATAAAACATTAATATAAAATGAAATCATTTTTTACAAAAAAAAGAAATAATTTCCCCAAAATAAAACAGTAAAACAAACAAATAAAATGAAACAAACAAAATTAAATTTTCTCTAATAAAATAAATGAAAATGGAATAAAAGAAAAGAAGCTTCTATGAATCAATTAATGAAAAGAATGTCAATATTCACTTGGATCGCTGGGTGATATCGCAGAATGATGAAGCCGAAGTAGGCTGATAAATTTCATCCGATGAAGGAGTCGGTGCTAGTTCGCATACACGTATACAGTTCGCAGTGGGCGAAAGCTCGGTCTCCAATAACTGCAGTGGGCAGATGAGAGCCGTAGACGCGTCTACATAAGTCAGTGGACTGTTACAATCTGGCTGTGTATATACAACTGTATACAACACTGCTGTCGTATTATAGCATCTGCACTAAGACGGCCTTATAAACATTTGTCTTCCAACAAACATCGCATCATTAATTTAATTGATTCAATTAACCAAAATTATTAAAAGAGAAAAAAAATCTAAACAAAATAATTATACAAATTAAACCCTATTAACAAATATTAAGAAATTAAACAATAAAATAAAATAAATGACTTCATTAAAAAAACAACAACAACAAATTGATTTAATTAATAAATTAAAGTTTATGAGCGTTAACACATATTTTAAAGGAATTGCATCAAAAGTCGTCTTGTAAACATGAAATTAGTCTCGGCCACTGAGACAAAGGGTCTGAAATTTCAGATCACAATTTTAAATAGTTCTCAGAGACAAGTAATAAAAGGAGGATGATAGAGGCTAAAGTCATGTAAGTAAAGTAAAAAAAAAACGAATTAGAGGGGAGATTAGTAATTTTTAGGGCCTCTATCACTGTGGATCACTCAGTTAGGGGTTAATGGGTTCATTTTACCCACTGATCACAGTTTCAAGGGTTGAATTTACAGGTTGTTTTGAATGGGTGGCAAGATGGCGGAGTGAGCAAACCCAAAACCCCCAACCTCTCCCCTGGTAGAGCCTAAAACAGCAATGAAGGGGTGAAAAAAAAAGAAATAAGAAAGGTTAAAAAAACAAAACAAGAAATAACTAAAAAAAGTTTAAGTTATAATTTGATAGCCTTTTAAATATTCAGATATTATTTATTAACCACATTTATAAAATTAAATAAGAAAACTTCACCGTTAAACAATTAAGTCAGCACTATGCTAGATAAGCTATGGATAAGGCATACAATAAATCTACCAATAGTAAATGAAAATAAATTTTATTAAAATTTATAAAATGAATTATCCATGGATAGGGAAAATACTATTTAGTACAGGATAATGCTTTGTTGAAGTTACATTGAGGGACATCAAATCTTTGAAATAAAGAGCCACAATTCAAGTACAATAAAGATATTTAATAAACTTGTTAAAACTAATTAATAAAAAACGGTTAAAAAAAGAAAATTGTAATTAATTGAAGAAAACTTTAAATTAATATAAATGTGAAGTAAAATAATAAGATACATAAATATTAATAAAGAAGTATTAAAAAAAAAAAAAAAAAACCAATAACACAAAATTGAGCTATTTTGCTGTTATAGGCAGAACAAATGATTAATAGGGTACGGACAGCATTTAAAGAAAACTTGAAAGAACTGACATGGATGGATGAAGAAACACGCTTACTAGCTCAAAGTAAAGCAGATGCAATAAGCGATATGATAGGTAAGGTTCAATTTTCATAATTTAATTTTCATTCAGTATAAATATTTTAATAATTAAGTATTTATTTAAATAGTTGTATGTCTTATTCAAAATTATATTTTTTTATATTATATTGATGGATAAGCAATATGTAAGATATGTCAGTGATCTTGTAAGGTCTATTATCAACTATCACTATAGTCCTCTATACTGTGCATTAAAAAGAAAAAAAAAATGGTTTTCAAAAATATTTTCATTTAATTTTGGAAAATTTTATGATGCATTAAAGTTTGGAATTGTTTATGATATTCTCCAAAACTTTTAGGTTTCCCTGATTATATTTTGGATCCAAAACAATTAGATGAAAAATATGCCGACTTGGATGTCAGTGAAGACCAGTATTTTCAAAATAATATTAATGCCAATAAATATAATTTGAAACAAAATTTAAAAAAGTTAGGCCAACCTGTAAATAGAACAAGGTAAGTTTTGAATTCATTTATTTTGATTGAATTAAGCTGTTAACTTTAATGATCATTATCCAGTACTTTTAAGTAAAATAAAAATATTAACTTGCTTATCTATTCAATGTTTACTCGTAAGTTGTTTCTAATTAATGTATAACTAATTGGCTAGCTGACTCACACACTGTGAGAGTGTGTGAATTTTAAATATAATATATAAGTGTATTTTAAAATTAATAATATTTTTTTTCTTCTTTTTTATTAAAAAAACAAGAGGAAATAAAAACTCAAATATATTATGGAAATAAATAATATATATTTTTTTAATTATTATAAAATATATACATTGATCCACCCTATTCTCATTTACACCTGATGGACCACATCTCAAAAATCTCCAAAGCTATCTATTCGTCTTTTAATGAAAAATATTGTAGCACGTAATCGGTCCAATGAGAGTTGCTGAAGAATGGAGAATCATAAGGAATAGGGAGGCCTAACACGTTTATGAAGGACTAGATGAGGTCAGTTTTTTCTAAGCTAGGAAGGCTTAGCTGGGCTGTTGGCATTTCCAAGATAAATGAGAAAATAACCTCTAGAAGTGTGTGGAACTCTTTCATCAAATAACGTGGCAGGCCAAGATTAAGTTGGACTGATGTGGTGGCTATGTATTTAATAAGCCTTTTAGAGATCAGAATCCGGAAAGCAGCAATTCATTGTATAGGTGTTATTAATATATAGAAGCAACTAATTGAGGATTTTAGCCCCCATCCCATGTTGTAGTTCCATTAAACTAGATAGCTCAAAATATAGGCTAAAGGAACCACTTTTGCTAATTGAATGTATGTGATAGTTACAAGTAATATTAATTTAAAATGGTATGAAGATATTAAATAAACTATACGTGGAAGGTTAGTGGGTAATAATTTGAACTGCTAAACTTTATCTTGCAGTATTATTAACTTACAAATCTTGGAAGATACTTACACAGTAGTGATTTTAATAGCGTTGCTGAAAATATATTATTTGTAATATTATAATTATTTTATTACTTAAAAGTTATAAAAAATTTAAAACTGATTGAAAAAGGCTTTTAGTAAATCAGAGAGATTGTTCACAACCAATTTTAATAGTTTAGTTTTTAGTTGAAGGATAAGGTTTACAGCAAACATTTATCAATGTCCTCATTAGTTATAATCGATATTAAGATTTCATTGTTTCATAACCAAGTGTAATTATACTACTGAATACAGAACCTACAATAAGATTTGCAATTATTATAAATAATAATTTTAATAGTTAAATTAGGATAAGGATGATTGTATAATAATTTTTCCTTATACTATCATGGCAATGGAATCAAGCCTGGGAAGAGATACAGCAAAGTGTTGTCTTCATTTTCCCTGACTTGTCATTATTTTTTATGATTATCATCTCAATAGCTAATGGTCAAAATTTAATTGGCATTAGATTCTTGAATTTTATAATTCCTTTTTCTTTTACTGGAAATTCCTCAGAAAACATTACAATAAGTTATCTTATTATAGATGGAATATGACACCTCCGACTGTCAATGCATACTATACCCCAAATCGGAATCAGATTGCTTTTCCAGCTGGAATATTACAGGCTCCTTTTTATGATATCAACCATCAGCAAGCTCTAAACTTTGGTGCAATGGGTGTAGTTATGGGCCATGAACTGACACATGCATTTGATGACCAAGGTAACAAAAATTTCTGTTAGACAGTTACTTAAAAGTTGATTATCTAACATAGGAATCTCTAATCATACTTCATATCCCTAGGACGTGAATATGATAAGTATGGAAATATGCATCAGTGGTGGAATAATAAAACTATTGAAAGGTTTAAAAACCAAACAGAATGTGTTGTGAAACAGTATTCTAGTTACGAGATCAATAATAAGCATTTAAACGGGAAGCAGACTTTAGGTAATATTTTTATATGATACTTAATAACTTATTATTTTTTCGCCATCCCATTTTACTGCAAGCAAAAAATAAATACTTGATTGTTTTTTTATCAGGGGAGAACATAGCTGACAATGGAGGATTAAAAGCAGCCTACAGAGCTTACATAGACTGGGTGAATAAGAACAAAGAAGAAGAACCACTACCTGCTCTTAACCTTACCCATAAACAACTTTTCTTTCTTAGTTTTGCTCAGGTAAACCTAACTCACAAATTAAATATTCTTATATATTACTAAGTATAATTTTTTTTATCAGGATAGCAATATAATTTAAGTATGAGATTCTACATGCTCATAAATTTAACAGGTTTGGTGTTCAGCAAGCACAGATGAAGCAACAAACTTGCAAGTTGAAAAGGACACACATGCAACACCTAAATACAGAGTAATTGGTTCATTATCAAATCTTCCAGAATTTGCAGAAAATTTCAATTGTCCACTTGGCTCTAAGATGAATCCTAAAGATAAGTGTGTCGTTTGGTAATTACGGGAAGAACTGTAATTACATCCAGAGGGAAGTGATTTTAAGTGCATAAAAAACAAAAAAAAACTAAAGGTATTAAATGTACAAACAGAAACTGTTGTGAATAGCGGTGATCAGAAATTTATATTTTTACCTGGATCATTTTTATAGTTTAAGGTTTTCATTGTATTTTGTAAAAGTAGCAGTCATAAAGCTATTTGTGCTTGGGATCTCATAGTGTTGTATACCAAGATTAATTTTTGTTTTTGTATATACCACATTTTTAATGAATATTCATTAATGAGTACGCAATTAACTAATTAATAGAGTTGTTTTATTCATATTAATAAGAACTACTGAAAGGTTGGTAATGTAAGTCATATATTACATCACAATATTATTAAATAAGATCTAAAATAAAGTGCAAGAGGTTTTCCTCCTTGGGACATTGTTGTGAACGCAATGTAATTTTGGAGGGCTTCTAAAAGCTGTACCGTCATCTTTTGTTCCCGTTCATTTTATATAGACATTTCAAGATCCATAGGCCTGTTATTCACAAATTCAATTTTGGGTACTATGTCAGATTTGAGTGATACAGGCTTCGTATAATATGCTTTCACATTGTACCTTAACTCTCATTTCAACAAAAATATCATATAATGCTTTGTTTTAATAAAATAAAGATTACAAAACGGATTATTTAAATACTAGAAATGTAAATTATGAGGTATGAATAAATTTATATCAATTAATTAGGGTAATATTGAGAGAACATTAATAGCGATTTTGGGAACTAGTATATTCCTTTTGAATTTGATTTAGCATTTTTCTTTATACTATCTAGTCAACAGTGACCTTTAGCATAAACTTTTTCTGAGAAACTTTACTTTTGAACAATACGAAGAAGTGTAAGTGTGCCTTTTTTGTAATGGATTTTTATTTAACAGCTAGAAACCAAAGAATTCATATAATTATCATCAGGTAAAACTAATGTGTATTATTTAATAAAAAGAGATAGGGCTAACAGGTATCTCTTCTAGGAAATGAAAAATAAATTTATTAAGTAGTTCAAATTAAAATATAATCCTTCAGAACATAAAAATGAAAGTTTCAATGAAATAAGCATCTATTAGTATGGAAAATGTGTAAGGCTAAAAAAAAATAATTTAGCAAAAATTTCAATTGTCAGGGTTTTTTTTAATCAAAAGTTTAATGTTTAATGAAAAACTCTTTTTCCTATTTTATATATATATATATATATATATATATATATATATATATATATATATATATATATATATAAAGATATAGAGAGAGAGAGAGAGAGAGAGAGAGAGAGGGAGAGAGGGAAGAATAAAGGCTTAACGAACAAGGACCCGATGCCGACACCACCAATCGCTGCCTACACACCTCCCCTCGTCCAGTCCCAACTCCACAAGATCAGCCCTCTCCGAATCCTTATATCTTGGCCTAGTACTTTCCCTCGGACTTTTTCCAGTTGGCAAAGCGTTTATCAATCTTTTAGGTATTCATTCGCAACTAAGACTCACTTTTGCACGCTCACTTTAACTGACTCGTGGCTATAACTTTGATTACCTTTACCGGATACAGTTAGTGCAATTCTGCATAAATAGTCGTCTAAATTCTCCTTTAGCCTAGCCTTCATTTGTTTTTTCCGTAATTATTTCTACGCCTAGAAATTACTTCTTTTCTGACATTTATCAATGTTTTATATATCTTCATTTCCCTGGTCCAGTTCTCGTTGTAGATCCTGCAGAAGGCTTATAGCTTTCAACACATCGTCTTTCAAATCCTTCCTTAGTGTTACAAACTGCCCAACTGGTAATAAGAGTGCGATAACATTTTGTAAGAAGTTTACCTTGTCCGCCATCTTGGACCGAATCAATATATATATATATATATATATATATTTTTATATATATATATATATATATATATATATATATATATATATAGTTAGTTTTATATATATATATATATATATATATATATATATATATATATATTATATATATATATATATATATATAGTTTTATATATATATATATATATATATATATATATATATATATATATATATATATATATATATATAGTTAGTTTTACCTGGGGTTTAATACTAGCTTGGAATTTTTCAAGATAGGAAAAATAAGGCTGGTTAAGCTTAATCCCTATTTTAATAATCTGATTATTAAACCACAACATTCTCTTTCCATTCATTTTATTTACTATTGTTTAAAATTGATTAAATCAGGTTTGAAACTGATGGGTCCAATATTTTATAATAAATTTCAAAATGAACACAGTTAACTAAATTTTAAATTTGATTCTTTCAGTTTAAACAAAAACAAACTCATTTTTCAAATCAAGCGAGTTCCTACAATTTTATTTTTAAGTTTTCTTTTTAATATTTTGAAAATGTTGTATTTATACAATTGTATGACAGAATTTTTTATTTTATTTTATTTTTTATCCCAAATGAATACAGATGTTTCATATGCTTCTTTCCTTACTTTCATTTTGTAAATAATCAAAAGTGTAAATTAACATAGGTGCTAAGAATTTTTGGCAAGAACTATAAATTTTTAGTTTATAGTTAAAATTGAAATTAACTGTAAAGTATGCTTAGTAAATAAGAATAGTTTAACTAATTACTTTATGCTTAAGAGCAGTGTGAAAATGTGTTAAATGCTGACAGCAACATTATCAATTGTTTAAGTCAAAATATTTTGTCATCATAAGCTTTAGTGTGTTATTTATTTAAACATTAACACACTAAAATTATTTATTTAATGTAAGCTATTTAAAACATTGAGTGTCATTTAAAGTTTTTATGACTAAATGTTCGATGTTTATTTTTGTGATCATAAATCAAGTTAAATAATAAGTTATAGTCATTATAGCGTTATGATGTTATCTGTGATACTCTTCAGCATGTCAGTATATTAGTATTGTTAGTTATATGACTTAAAATTAAAAATGTTAACCAATATTTTTTTTTATTGTTTCTTTTTTGTTTTAAAAAAAAACACTAAATGTTATGAAATAAAAACGTCAAAATCATACGAGTTTTATTAATGAGACTGATGCTATGACCGGTTAGTAATAATTCTAGATTTAATATTATACATTTTTTTAATTAATTAAAAAACAAATTTAATTAATTAAAAACATTTTTTTTTAATTGTAAAAGGTGTTAATGCTGTTTATATTATTGGGTTGAGTATAGGAAAATTTTAATAGAACTTGTAGATTTTTAAAAAAACATTTATAAACATGATTATATACAATGATCAAATTACAGCAAATCTTAAGAGGGTGATGTACAGTAGTTCTATATATAAATATTAGAATTAGAAATCTAAATTTGGAAAAATCAAAAAGAATTCGGAAAAGTAAATAAATAAAATAACAATCCAATGAGAAATAGTGTTCTTGATAAAAAATGAAATATATGTTCCTAATCAATGTGATAATTTCATACTTTTGATCAATCTAAAAAATCAAAAAATCTTTATTATCATCATAATCGTTAATATTTCAACAATCAGCAAGTTATCTAATCATTAGATATAGATTGCCAAAGCCATTGAATATAGAAAAAATATTTTTAAATAATTTATTTTTTGAAGAGAAAAGATTTGGCTCTGCCGGGAGTCGAACCCGGGTCTCCCGCGCTACATGCGAGGATGCCAACCGCCACACCACAGAGCTCGGCTCAAGGCAGAGCAAATCCTTCCTCTTCACTGATACCTACTCCCCCTATCTCACAAGTTTTGCGAGTAGTAGCGGGAGGTGGACAAATTTTGTCCAATTTATGATACTTATTGACATAAGTCAATTTTTTAAATTTGAATTTGAAAATTGAATTTGAATTTAAAAAATTGACTTATGTCAATAAGTATCATAAATTGGACAAAATTTGTCCACCTCCCGCTACTACTCGCAAAACTTGTGAGATAGGGGGAGTAGGTATCAGTGAAGAGGAAGGATTTGCTCTGCCTTGAGCCGAGCTCTGTGGTGTGGCGGTTGGCATCCTCGCATGTAGCGCGGGAGACCCGGGTTAGACTCCCGGCGGAGCCAAATCTTTTCTCTTCAAAAAATAAATTATTTAAAAATAATTTAAAATTGGTGGTTAGCCACAATTTAAGATTGGATTAATTTAGAAAAAATATGGTTCGCCTCTACACAAAAAAAAAAAAAACAAGCGACATAAACGAGAGCTAAGCATTTGATACGGAAAAGGTAAAAATATAACAGGCATATTGGAGAAGTGAATCTTAATAAATAAAATATTAAATTAAATCTTGAATACTTATTAAATGATCTTGATTCAAACCTGGGGGACACTAAATTAAAAATATAAATTATATTTAAATTTTATTTATTTTATAATAAAGGTCTAAAATATGAAAATTTGACTTTAATTACACATCCTACACTTATTAAAAAAAGGAAAAACAATGTAAAAAAAAAAACAGCTAAGGATATTTCATTATTCCATTAAAACAATTTTTTTGCATCAACTAAACAAGCAAATATGGTTAGTCATTGATTATTTTCTTTAGAATCTCATTATTTTATTTTAAATAATAAAAAATAAATGTGATAACTGTTATTAATTTTTTAATATAAAATGAATTCATCTGTAAAATGTTTAAAAAATAATATGGGCTTTTATTGACAGTGTAAGTACAACGCCGTACACGTTTCATTATCTGACTGCGCTATACTGGTGAATGGTCTATCTGTCCTTAAACTTAATGAAATATTAGAATTAAGAGTGACCAGGCTGAATAAGTCCATGATAACATTAATCTTTGGAATTTTATTGTAATTGGATTGTTCTAATTCAAACCCACGCATATTGCAAATGATCTGGCCGATACTATCATCTGGTTCTAGGCACTGAGGTACCAGTTGACCAAAGAGTAAAGAAAAAACCATCCCTTCTTTTCTGAAAAAAAAAATGTTTAGTTAGATCAATGAATGATTATAAGAAACATAAATAATAATTGTCACTTACGGTCTATCAACAGGAGATCGGAGTGCAATACACATCTCCTCATCTTTGTAACCAGGACAGTCAGGGTCACCATCACATAAGAAATCTTTTGGTATACAAACATCTGAACTAAAAATTAATCGTACAGGTGATAAAATTGTATTATACGTTTTCATTCAAATATAAAATCAATTGTGTCATTTCCATGTTCCATTAAACCAATTACATAACACTCATGAATTAATATTTCAAGCAATCAATAAACCATTTAAATGAACAGGTATCTACTTCAAGTTAAAATTAGTTACACAGATTAAAATTAGTTTTTGAACATTTCAAATTACTATATATTTTTTGTTATATACAAAAGTAAAAACTAGTGACAATAATAAAGATTAGAAAAAGTAAAAAAGTTGAAATTGAAGACATAACCATATGACTCTCCTTAATGTTATAACCCCACTGAGTGATAAAGAGCACGTTCATAATAACCAAGATGAACATAAAAATTAAGTGAAACGCTGAGTTATATACTCTCTAGAACGCACAACATGGGTGTTTTCTATTGCTATAAGTTCTATTAAAGTAAAAATAAAAAAATCATTTTAACAGTGGACCAATGAAATCTCAGAAACCACAAAAAGAAGTATATATTTATAAGTCAAAATTAATTTTTTTAAATTATTTACAGCATGCCTAAAAGATTCATTGATAATATTTTTTAGAAAAAACAATGGTATAATGAGAAAAATATAAAAAATCTCCTGGGCTTAACATATGAAATTTCATTAAAAATTTGTGATATTTACTACCTGTTGGACCAGAGTAGCAGACTATGTTATCATTCATTAAACTTTCTCATCTAACATCCTTAACATGTCCGACTGATTGATCTGAGTTCGTGAGCTAACTATTGACTGTGGCCACACAATTCATACCATGTTTTTAACAAAGTTGGACCTCTTGACATATTAACTCTTACATCTATATATATATATATATATATGGAGGGCGGAGACTGAGGGAGCAAGGGCTTGCAGCAAGGCACCCTGAGGTAGGGTGCCTACCCCTGGAAAGACATAGGAGAGAACGCCGATTATTCGCTGGCATCTAAATTGGTCTTTCGAGCAATGGGAGCTGTTTTGTTTACTGATAAGTCTCAGTTTAGTCTCTGCCGCTCAGACGTTCGTGACAGAGTGTGGAAAGACCAAGGGAGCAATTTGCTTAATGCACCATGCGCGAGTCACAGTCTTTCTAAAGGCAATCAGGTATAGTTTGGGGAGGAATAAATTTCCACGCCAGTACTGAACTGTTTTTTATTGAAAATAAGGCACTGGGTGCACACAGGTACATTGAGGAAGTACTCATCGAGGCTGTTCTCCCATTCGCCCCATTTATTGGTGATCAGTTCATTTTAATGCAGGATAATGCTCGCCCGTATACTGCAAGAATAGTCACCGAATACAAAGAGCAGGTGGGAATTTCTGTTTTGGACTGGCCTGCACGATCTCCCAATATGAATCCAATAGAACACTTGTGGGATAATTGAGGGAGACGTGTTAGGAATCGTCATCCATCCCCTAGTAATGTAAATGAGCTCAAAATTGTTCTTCGAGAAGAATGGGATGCTGTGCCAAAGGAACTAATCCAAAATTTGATTTCTTCTATGCCTAACAGGATAAGAGCACTCACCCATGCCAGAGGGGGCAATACGAGATATTAGGGGGCCGTACCTTTAATAAAAGTTTAAAATATGAACACTTATGAGTTTCTGACAAAGTGAAAAAAAATTATTTTTGTAAATTGTAGGCAAGTATTAATAATTTTTTTTTTTTTTTCTGGTAGATTTTGTTGAAGAAAGTAACCCTAACCACAAATTAAAAATCAAATAGAATTTACAGGAATTATGAGAGATAATGTGAGTGCTCGGTTTTTTTTGCTGTTGAGTTTATATATATATACATATATATTTTTTTTTTTTTATTCTTTTCCTTAAGGGTTACCCCCACATAAGGACCATTTATTTATCATCCAATCATGTTCCATGCCTTAAAGGCATACTACATGATATTACAATAGTTTTAATTGTTAGTTATAAAATTTACAAAATTTCAGAAATGAATTTAAACAAATAATGAGAAAAGAATAGCAAAAACAAAAAACAATACTGAAAAATGAAAAAAAAAATACAAATGAAATAAAAATAAAATAAGTAAACAAAAGCCAACAAGAAATTACCTACGTTGCCCGTCTCTGGTAAGTGAGTCGAAGTTGATAGTTCCAATAAATTTAAGCAAGTCAGTCTTGAATTGAGAAAGTAATGTTTGTTCTGTCTCTGGCCAGTTTCCGTTTTTAAGCATACTTTGTATCAAATTAAACCGTTGTCTGCCAAACAATTTGCAGTCATACAGTATATGTTTAAAATTTTGAACATGAACGTCTTCGTCACATAAATCTGTTTGTATAATGTTGAACCGTTTGAGATACTGTTTTGTGTTTCCGTGTTCCGTCAGTACTTGCGTCAGTCTGTAATCACTGCTGTGTATACATTTGTAATTGTCTAGTGTAATTTTTGGTAAAAATCTGTGCAAACTTAGAGATTTAGGGGAGGTGGTCCAAATTTCGTCCTATCTTTTTACCAAATCAATTGTTAAGTCTCGCTTTATAAACGATAATGGGGCTTTATGATACGAGGGCAGCAGTTCTCCTTTAGCTGCCTCTTTAGCTAGGTAATCTGCCCGTTCATTCCCCTCAATCCCCGAATGCGCCTTTACCCATTTTAATGTAACTGTCTTTCCTATGTTTTTAAGAGTCAGTAAGTTTAACTTAATTTGGTCCATCCTAAATGGTCATGAACGTCCGGATTATTCACAGAGTCGAGTAAAATTTTGTTGTCTGTGTTTATGGTTACGTGTGTGTTCGTTAGTAACGGGTTGTCTGTTATGTACCCTGTCACCTTAAACACAGCATATTATTCGGCCTGGTTATTCGAGCAATAGGATTCTAGTTTGTACTGCTGTTCTATGATCCTATTATCTTTAGCTCAAAATAACCAAGCACATCCAACGTTCTCATTGTCTTTACTCCCGTCTGTAAACACATCAGTACGTTCATTGTTGACTTTTTGTCTTGTATACAAAGTTGTTCTTGGATGTAGCCAAAGTTTACAGTAAGTCTTTCGATTTGGTCTGATGTCAGCTGTTTGTAACCTGTCTTTCCTTTTCTAATGTTAAATAAAACAGTCCCTTCCTCAATTTTAAATTCTATAGGCAATAACCCAGTCAATAGTATTGAGGCCTCGTATGACAATGTGCGGTAGCCCTTGCAGATTTTAATCGCTATCAATTTTTGAAGCGTCTGTAACTTCAAAAGATTCTTCTTGCGCTGCACGGCTGAGTGCCAGACATGCTGCACAGCGTACAGCATCTTGGGAAGTACAGCGGCCTCATAGATTTCCTTTAGCACTTCTGATCCAAGACCCCACGTTGCTTTAGCTGCTACTGAAAGTCCGTTAATCATCCGTAGTGTGTTATTATAGAGATTGTCTAAATGTCTGTTCCAAGTCATCTTCCGGTCAAAGAGTATACCTAAGTATTGTAAGGTGTCACATTGAGTTAGTCTCACTGTATTTAGTCGGATATCCAATTCAGGAACTGTTCTTTTTTTGCTAAAAATAATGTATTTAGTCTTTTCTATATTAAAGTTAAGTTTGTTTCGTTTGGTCCAATGTCCTAGCCTAGATAGTGTCACGTTTGCTATTGTTTCTAGTTCCTCGAAATCTCGTCGTTTAATAAGTAATAGTAGGTCGTCAGCACAAGCTAATAATGTCGTATTTTTCTGTAAATCTGTCTCGAAAACTGTATTTAATAAAATGTTCCATAGTAAGGGGGATAAAGCTGACCCTTGAGGGGTGCCTAATGTTAGTTTCTTTTCAATGTAGTAATAATTTGTCTGAATAGCGAGTTTTCTGTCTTTAAAATAATTTTGAATAATAATGTATAGGTTTTTAGGGCAATCATATTTTTTTAGATTAATAAGGATTGCAGGCCACCAGGCATTATCAAACGCACCGGCGATATCCAGCGATATAGCGAGAAGGTTATTATTTTGCCGTAATGCCATGTTGATATGAGCAGCCAGTTCACAAAGGGCGTCATCTGTTCCTGACTGGGGCCTGAATCCAAATTGATGTCTGTCAAGAACATTGTTAATAGTTAAGTGATGTATATGTATATATATATATATATATATATATATATATATATATATATATATATATATATATATATATATATATATATAAACTCAACAGCAAAAAAAACCGAACACTCACATTATCCCTCATTATTCCTGTAAATTCTATTTGATTTTTAATTTGTGGTTAGGGTTACTTTCTTCAACAAAATCTACCAGAAATTAAAAAAAAATTATTAATACTTGCCTACAATTTACAAAAATAATTTTTTTTCACTTTTTCAGAAACTCATAAGTGTTCATATTTTAAACTTTTATTAAAGGTACGGCCCCCTTATATCTCGTATTGCCCCCTCTGGCATGGGTGAGTGCTCTTATCCTGTTAGGCATAGAAGAAATCAAATTTTGGATTAGTTCCTCTGGCACAGCATCCCATTCTTTTCGAAGAACAATTTTGAGCTCATTTACATTACTAGGGGATGGATGACGATTCCTAACACGTCTCCCTCAATTATCCCACAAGTGTTCTATTGGATTCATATTGGGAGATCGTGCAGGCCAGTCCAAAACAGAAATTCCCACCTGCTCTTTGTATTCGGTGACTATTCTAGCAGTATACGGGCGAGCATTATCCTGCATTAAAATGAACTGATCACCAATAAATGGGGCGAATGGGAGAACAGCCTCGATGAGTACTTCTTCAATATACCTGTGTGTACCCAGTGCCTTATTTTCAATAAAAAACAGTTCAGTACTGGCGTGGAAATTTATTCCTCCCCAAACTATACCTGATTGCCTTTAGAAAGACTGTGACTCACGCATGGTGCATTAAGCAAATTGCTCCCTTGGTCTTTCCACACTCTGTCATGAACGTCTGAGCGGCACAGACCAAACTGAGACTTATTAGTAAACAAAACAGCCCCTATTGCTCGAAAGACCAATTTAGATCCCGGCCAGCGAATAATCGGCATTCTCTCCTATGTCTTTCCAGGGATAGGCACCCTACCTCAGGGCGCCTTGCTGCAAGCCCTTGCTCCCTCAGTCTCCGCCGTACAGTATCTGTGCTGATATGGGTATTCCACACCATTTCAAGTCTGTCTCGGACTTCGGAAGCAGTCAAATAACGATTTCTCAATACTGAGAGGGTGGGAATTCCAGTTTCGGTCTGGCCTGCACGATCTCCCGATATGAATCCAATAGAACATTTGTGGGATAATTTAGGGAGACGTGTTAGGAATCGTCATCCACCCCCTAGTAATGTAAATGGGCTCAAAATTGTTCTTGGAAAAGAATGGGATGCTGTGCCAGAGGAACTAATCCAAAATTTGATTTCTTCTATGCCTAACAGGATGAGAAGCACTCACCCGTGCAAGAGGGGGCAATACGAGGTATTAGGAGGCCGTACCTTTAATAAAAGTTTAAAAAATAAATACTTATGAGTTTCTGAAAAAGTGAAAAAATTTATTTTCGTACATTATACACAATTATTAATACATTTTTTTTTAATTTTTGGTAGATTTTGTTGAAGTGACCTATAAAGAAAGTAACCCTAACCACAAATTAAAAATAAAATAGAATTTACTGGAATTATAAGGGATAATGTGAGTGTCCGTTTTTTTTTGCTGTTGAGTTTATATATATTAAATCTTGTATTCACTTCTAATATTTACTCGTCCTCATTATTCATCTCAGAATCTTAATAGATCATGAAATTTACTTCTTCAAGAGAATGTTTTTTGATGTTACATGACAGCTTGAACCAATTCCAATAATACAGTTTCTTAATAATAACGAGGAATATAATTTTATTTTCATTTCAAGGTACTGAAAGATTGTTTTGCACTGCCATGTTTATTGGAATGACTAAAAAGGTATCATGTATCTGATTACTTAAATGCATGATTTTTCCATAGCTCGATAAAAATTGAAATAACTCTATATAAGGGAGGATTTTTATTTTCTAATTGCATAATATGTTATTTTATTTTAAGATGTCTATGCAATTATTTTAAAACATGTTAGGATTGTAGAGTATTATAGAATGCTTAATTAGTGAATGAATGGTGTGCGATAACTATAGGTGAATCCTGTCCAAATTTTGGGAATTCCAAGGGGTTTCATAGTTTTAGGCATATTTGCAGTTCCTTCAGAAATGTCATCTGAGATCTCATAATTTTGTTGTGCCACCGAACATTGGTTTTAACTTTTAAAAAAACCTATTAGAGAATAGAATAGAAATCAATAAATACCTCGGACATTGGAACTTCCTTTCATTTGTGCAATCATTATTCTTCTTGCTCCCACAGAATGCCCAATCCTCATCACTTTTATCTCTACAGTTTTGGTTACCATCACAAAGCATAAACGGTCTGGCAAGGGAAAGGTACCCAGCACAACTACAGTTATTCTCATCACTACCATCTATACAGTCATTAGAACCATCACAAAATTTCTCTGCTCTAATGCATTCACCACTGTGACATCTTATAAAACCAGGTTTGCAGGCTGTAACATATTATTCAATGGCAACTTCATAACTGGTTTAATAATTTAAACAAAATCAAAGTTATTGGGATTGAGACAAAGCACATTGATGTTTAGTAAATATTCCTTATATATACATCACTGGTTAGCAAGAATAGTGAAACAATTCGAAATTATCAACATTGAAAGTTATCGAAAAACAGATTTAAATGTATATTATTGCACTATTTATTTATAGGCAGGAAACTGTAAACACACAGTAAACAATATTATGCTAATAAAATTATGTTATGCTAATATAATTATGACGCTTTACTTTCATAAAATTTACAATATTTTAGTTATATTGGCACATAAATTGAAAAACTAAGATTTTTAATAGTTTTGAGCTGTATCACTATTCTTGCTGATTGTCGGGATAAATAAAAATAATGAACTTACTACAATAGGGATCGTCTATATATTGACAGTATGCTTCTTTTTTCCTCCATGCTTCCTCAGTTTCATCCCTAGAATCAAAGCAATCACTCACTCCATCATTTATCTTTGACCATTCAAGACACTTCCCATTCTCACACCTGATAGTATCACAATTATCTTCGTATAATAAATTGTTGCTGGCTACTTCTTTGTCTATAAATAAACGTTATCCATACAATTTATACAATGAATGATGTAAGTTAAAAATTTATGTAAATCAAAAGCTCAGTCCTACAGACCTAGATGTTTCGTGATAAGAAGTTTGTTTCCAGTAATATCAGGTAGTTCTATTACATTTTTGATGCAAATATTATGTGAAATCACAGAAGCAATATAAGAGCCATAACTTGAGTGGCAGACTACAATTCCAGGGATCTGAAATAATATTGTATGTAAAAGAATATGTACATTGTTCAGTTTCCTGAGGATTATATAATAGATAGAATCTTCGAACTATTGGTATTATCTATGTTTACTATTGGTATAATAAACTACTCGGAAACTGGAATATGAGGACAATCCTCGCCCAAGTAATGGTATTCGCGGATGACATTGTCCTCATCGCGGATTCTAAAGAGAGCCTGTAGCAAGCTGTAATCGAATGGGAAGCCGAGCTAGAAAGAAAAGGAATGACAATTAATGTCAGGAAAAGTAAAGTGATGCACATTGGCCGGGAACAAGAACACATCGAAATACTTTGCAAAGGTGAAATAATGGAAATGGTGGACGAGTACACTTACCTCGGAACAGTGATCAGCAGAAATGGAAAGATAGACCAGGAGATATCCAATAGGATAAAAAAGGCAAACGCAATCTACTACCATCTCTGCAACACACTTATAGGGAAAAGGGAGGTGGAGAAAAATGTTAAGCTGCATATCTTCAAAGCTGTTTACCTACCTACCCTTCTATATGGAAGTGAAAGCTGGGTAACATTAGATAAGCACCTAAGTAGAGTTACTGCATCGGAAATGAGGTACCTCCGAAAAGTAGCGGGCCGAACCAGAAGGGATCGTACCAGGAATGATAGGACTAGAGAGGATCTAGGGATTACTTCTCTAAAGGATATTCTTCAAAAGAGGCAACTTAGATGGTTCGGACATCTCTGTCGGATGAATTAGGACCGGGATGCAAGAAAATACTTCGAGGCCAGACCAACAGGAAAACGCCCCAGAGGGAGACCCAGGACTCAATGGACAGACTACATTTCCAGTGTGGGAGAGAAAAGAGCTAAAAACTGGAATGCTGGCTCGGGACCGGGAGGCTTGGTTTACATGGACAGAGGCACCTCCACGCTGAAAGGCACAAAGGAGGAAGAGAAAGAAGAAGAAGAATAATAACTACTAATGTATTTAAATATAATTAAGAACAATGATTTTAATAAATATTTTTCTTTTTTTTTCATTACTTAAATTTAGAAAAATGGTGAAATTGCAAATTTTCAGTTAAAAGTAAAAAAAAATTACAATTTGTAAAAAAAATAAATAAATAATAATAATGAAATAAGCATGTTAATGATCATCTAGAAAAAACAATAATTTAAAAAGGATAATGATATAAATAAATTAACCTCACCTTACAAAAATCATCATTTCTGTCCCAAGTATAGCATCTCTTTTCACTGTGACAAGGTATTGGTTCTAACAGGACTGTTATGATGCCGCCTTTGTAGTTCATTCCTACAGCTTCGCATTTTTCAGTTCCATCGAATGGTGTTGGCCTAAAGGTGAAAAATGTAAATAAAATAAAATTAGAAGTGGACCAATGATTTTTTTCAAATAATCATTGAAGGTTTATAAACCATTTCATAAAACAAATTATAAATATTTAATAATTACCAATCAGGAAGTGGAAGAGGAACTGTAACATGAGATATTTTTGCTGGATTTTCAAGATGTAACAGAACCACATCCAGTTCCGAAATGACAATAATACCATCTATTCGTTTATACTGGTCATAAGGACCCAAAATGTTAAGGCTGAAATTACTCTTTCCCAACCAAGAACTAAGATGCACCTTTGAACTGAAAAAACAATTTAACAATTAAACATTAATTAATTCAATGAAAATTAAATATAATGATAATAGTTGTTTGTTATGTTATTATTGATGTAGTGGATAACGGTTAGTTCCTTTCATAATTAACAATGGAAAAGTTGGTCTAGGGTGGGCGATCAAGAAAAGATCTAGAAATAATAAGATTTTATTAGTAGCCTAGCTTTTGACCAAATGCTGCAGGTCTTATTCAGAACAAAAAGAAGAAAACAAATATTGTTACCAATAAAGTACTATGAAAGGATTAAAAATGATGGAAAAATTAAAAAAAAAAAAAAAAAAAAAAAAAAAAAGAGAGATAAGTTCTTGAGAAATATAAACTGTTGATGGTATAAACCGATAAACAAACTAAGAAGAAACATTAAAAATTAAGATAGCTAATGAAACTAATAATAATGATATAGCAATAAAATGAGGTAAAAATAAATTGAGACAGGGGAAATTGAACATCAATCAATTATTGTGATTGATAAGTCAAGAACAATACTAGGAAAAGGAAAAGAAACAAAATACGGAGGGGATTGTCAGAAAGATAAACAAGAAAAAATAGTGGAAGTTATGTTTCTTGCAGCTCCTCGGTGTCTTTATGTTAGTGTAAACTCATGAAAAAATATCTACTGCGATGCGCGCAACACAAAACTTTCATTTACCAACCTACTTAGAATAAAAGTCATCATGCTTTGATAAATGTGTAAATGCCATTTAGCAACTTCCCAGAAAATAGCTTATTCAACATCTATTTACTTCTTTTTGTTTTTTATTCTCCATAAGGTGTAGAGTTTTATAATTATTATAAAACTTGAAAGTCCTAAGCACTTTCAAATCATTCTTATTTAATTATTTTTTTAAGGGCCGTAAAAATATCTTTGATTTCAAATTTTTTTTGTAAATATATCATGAATAGGAATTGATAGGGGCTGCTGTAAATTAAAAATTTTTTTTGGTCCTCACTTCCTCGCTGGTTAGACTATAAGGGGTTTCCGGGGCCATGGGAGAGGGTGGGGGAATATTATTGAATTTCCCCTGGCTCCGGGTTTTGTACTTGCTATGTTTGGGTTCCCCTATCATAAATTGTCAGTGCAACACGGATTTTCTAACGTGCCTGCCCACTTGGCCATCCGGTCAGCCCAATATTAAAGATTAAATTGTACCATGAAAAAACAACTGTTGGTGATTAATGGTTACAGAAGTATTTTTATTTTGCTCTGTGTTTTAAAAGTTTTTTTACATGTTTAAATGGTGTAAATACTTGTTTTTCTTTCCCTATTGGTAAGTTGAACTAGTGTGCAAGAAAGGGGAGAGAAAATTTAAGTGAAGCGGGTTCACTCGCTGAACAATAAGGGACTCGTTAGAATCTAGTGATCTAGCAATTGAAATGGACAATTCTAATGAAAATCAGCGCGAATCTACTCCCTGGGAGCTTGTATCAGGTAGAAAGTGACAAATAGTGTCCGGTGGAGACCCACGCAAGCAAATGAAGGTTAGTAATTCTATTACTACTAGCAATAGACATGCTCCTTTATCAAGCTCAAATAGTGACCCATAGCCATCAAATAACCAATTAGTTAATGTTAAGCCACCGCCCATACATTTGAATGACGTTCAAGACTATTCAGCTCTTGTAAACTACCTTCACAAAGAAGGAAGACCCTAATAGCTTCAGGCTAAAGACATCTATAAGAGGAGTAAGCGTCTATCCCAAGAATGCCGAAGTATATCGTAGGCTAGTGGCTAGTCTTAGAAGAGGGGGTGCTGGTTTCCACACCTACCAACTTAAAGAAGATAAATGCCCTCGGGTTGTTATAAAAAATCTACATCATGCTACTCTAGCTGAAACTATAAAACAAGAGCTTGCTAACCATGGTTACGAGGCAACAAATGTTGTAAATGTTATTTCCAGGTTTAAAACACCGTTGCCTATGTTTTTCGTTGATGTTTCTAAGGCATCCTTCAATGAAAAAATTTTTGATATAGAGTTTTTATATTACACGCACGTGAAGATTGAAGAATCCCGGAAGAAACGGATGATCCCTCAATGTGTACGTTGTCAGCAGTATGGTCATACAAAAACATACTCTAATCATCCATCCAAGTGCTTAAGGTATGGTATGGGCCAGGAAAGCACATCCTGCACCATAGCAAGAGAAACCGCTGCAACTTGTGGCAACAATCGATGTCCACACCCAACCAATTATAGAGGGTGCAAAATTCTAAAAGAGCTCCGGAAAATCTGCCGTGCTCATGATATTCTTCAGAGGCCCCCAAAATTGCAGGCCCCACCACCACATCTGCCTCAACAAAAACCAGGACTGGAGCAACAGAGACGTCAACCTGCATCAGGACAACGTCAAAGATGTACAGGTAAGAGTAGGAATATTACCCCGTCGGCCCCTCCGGCTGAAAACTCCTCTGGCCAAATTATAAATTTAATTAACGGGTTGAATAACCTCATCAATCCCCTCTTTGGTCTTCTACAACTATCTCAGGTCACACGCCCTTAGCCAACAACATGCCCCTTAATCAAATGACTGTTGGCTTCATTTCTGTCATGGACTGAACGCAGATGGTCTGACTCAGCACAGGACTGAACTAGACATATACTTACATGAGAAACCCATTGACATTGCACTAATAACAGAAACACATCTAACACCACAATATAAATTTTACATACAGGGCTACAAAATCTACAGAACTGACCATCCAGACGGAACAGTACACGGAGGCACTGCTATACTCGTCAAAATAACACTAAAACATAATATTTTACCAATTCCAATAATTCCAGACAACAAGCTACAGCTACCTCACTTTTCACACAACACCACTTCATTACTTTTGCCATGGTTTACTGTCCTCTCAGGTATGTGCTGACGCCCAAGATGTGTACTAATTTCTTTAAATGTCTTGGTAGATGTTTTATTGCAGGAGGGGATTATAACGCTAAAGATCAATCTTGGGGGTCAAGATTTCAACCCCCCGAGGAAGAAGTCTAAAGTCAGTTCTCCACGAGCTTTCATTAGACATGATATCACCACATACACCAACTTACTGGCCAACTTCTAGACGGAAAACACCAGACTTACTTGATTTTTTCATTACTAAAGGACTTTGAACGACCCCACACAGTGTAAGTACGAGCTCAGATCTTTGCTCTGATCATTCTCTTGTGCATTTGGTATTACTTGACGAGCCCTGCGTAGCAACGAAGAAACCATCTTTAATTACCGGCACAATAGATTGGGATGCATACAGGAATTTCCTGAACACCGCACTAACAGTCCCACTCTCTATTAAGAATGAAAAAGAACTTGAAGAGGCTGTAGATTGTTTTATGCAGAACTTCGTCAGTACACAAACTTAGGAAGTCTAAGAATCTACCGATTTATCCCCAGTACATAAGGGATTTGATCGGAGTCAAGAGAAGAGCTCGGAAAACATAGCAGACTGGAATCATCATAGCTGGACAGAATCATACAATAGAATAAATAACTAACTCAAACGACAGATTTCAAAATTCAAACAAACAACTTACGACAACTAAATTATGAATCTTTCGACTTACGATGGGAGCTTGTGGAGACATGCCAAAAACATTACAAAGCATCGTGAAGTGTCAACACCTCTTCGTAGAGAAGATGATTCTTGGGTCGTGACCGACGGAGAAAAATCTGAACTCTTTGCCTAATACCTTCATCTGTTTTCAAACCACACACAGAATTTATAAATTCCGAACATGATACTAACATACTCACCACTAGAAACACCCTTACAATTGACACTACCTCCTCCTTCCTTCATACCTGCCCAAGTTGCTGAAAAAATCAAAAAATTGCCTAAAAGACTTGATCAACGCCGAAGTGCTCCAGCAAATGCCTAGGAAAGCTCTAGGGTTTCTGACTACAATTTATAATGCGATACTGAGGACAACTAAATTCCCACTACAACGGAAATATTTACATATAACAATGATACGCAAGCCTAACAAAGATAAGAACTTAACCTCATCGTACCAACCTATTAACTTACTCCCTGTCTGTTCCAAAATTTTTGATATATATATTGATTGATATTTATATACTAACAAACACGCAAACAATACCAGATCATCAATTTGGATTCAGGACACAACACTCTACAATACATCAATTACATAGAGTGACAGACTACATATCTACAGCACTAGAGCACAAATTATATGCAACTGGCGTATTTTTGGATGTCGCTCAGGCGTTTGACAGAGTCTGGCACCAGGGTCTTCTCTTTAAACTCAAGACTATACTCCCACCTACCTAATACCTTATTCTACAATCCTTTCTTTCTGACAGATTTCTCCGTCCATTGTGGGTCAGAGTTATCTTCCATTAAGCCTATCCTGGCAGGATTACCCCAAGGTTTAGTACTCGCACCACTACTCTACATTACTTACACACACAACATTCCATACAGCTCAGATATGTTAACAGCAACATATGCGGACGACACAGCAATCCTAACAAGACACTTAAATTCATCATACGCATCACAGACTCTTCAATATTATTTAACAAAATTACATGACTGGTTTAAACTTTGGAAAATCCGATTAAATCACGAGAAATCATTACACATAGCTTTTACTCTTCGATGTGAAACATGTCCTCCAGTCTTTCTCGACAATATACAAATTCCACAGACAGACACAGTTAACTACCTAGGACTAACATTTGATCGAAGAATGACATGGGGTCCACATATTAAAAAAAAATGGAAACCTTGAACCAAAGGCTAAAACTTCTATATTCACTCCTCTCAAAACAGTCGAAACTAAAACTTAGAAAGAAATTGAACACCTACACCTACTTACTGAAACCAATTTGGACCTAAGCAATACAGATGTACGGCAATTCAGGCAAAAAATTTTAGAACAATTACAAAAGCACCCTGGTATGTCAGCAACATAATATTACACAATGACCTTCACAAGCCGACTGTCAACGAACACATACGAACACCCTAAAAAAGATTCCTCGAAAAATTACAAGGACAACCTAACTCAGTCATTAATAACATGGCCACAAAACTCATGCCAGGTAACACCCGTAGAAGGCTGAAGAGGAGCTGGATGAGGGACCTCTTTGTCTAATAGTCAATCCTAGCACCAATCAAGTCAGTAGGAGATGCTGCTGGGTAATGCTGCCCCTTATGCCTCTCCTGCCAATGTATTATTTCAAAATCATCAAATTCACTGATTGTTAATGTTATTATTGACAGGTGTGAATAAAAGATATCAGTTAAAAAAAAAAAAAAAAAAAAAAAAAATTGTACCATATTTTTGATTTATTATTTTTGACTGTACCTGTTTGACTATACCTGTACTTGATAAAATTGTACAAAACATAAAAATTTGATCAAATTTATGGAATATAATGCCTGCTCTGCTAACTTAATTTTGATGAAATTTTGGCTGACGCCAAAATGAACGCAAACGGGCATATAGCTAATTTCAGGTTCGTAAAGTGTATCATTTTTGAGTTAGTCAAAAATGAAATGATTTTACAAGTGAAAGTAAAAAATTAATCAAAAATCGCATGTTTCCATGGTCATATTTGATGGCATATTAAATGTGGAATCAATTGGAGTAATATTAAAAGAGAAGATTAATAATGGCTCATTAAAATCTATAAACATAAACGAAGTAAACAACAGAAGTCCACTGTTGTTTCATCTTTTAATTTCTAAAATAACAGAAATTCCATAAGAAAGAGCCTAATATAATTTGATTTATTTCAATTAAAGTAGTGCAATGAAGAAATTACCTACAAGTAGGAATAAAACAAATTACAAGAATAGAATGAAAGTAGTTTAGGTAAGTGTATTTTAATTTATATTCAGAAAGTAAATGTTGTAAATATATTCAAATGATGAATATAGATTATTTAAGAATATAGTTAGTTCTCTAATGATAGATGTATAACACATATATTGATACAATATATTCATAAATTGCTGACTTCCTGAAAATAAAGCAAAATTAAATAAGTCCACTGCCATCCAATGCCCATGCTACCTTAACATTTTCTATATGTAATTATTTATTTTTGTATTTCAAACGATTAAAACATACTTATTAAAATTTAGAGATGAATGAGGTGCCAAAAGCCAATCTAGGGATATCATTGCAGCAAGAGCAACTGGCGTGCCATCAACAAAGAGAGGGGCCGTCCATAATAAATTTTCTGGAGATGAACAAGATGTGAGAAGACCTTGGCACTTACTACCACTTTTATTAGCTGGGTTTTCATACACTTCTACTGTTTCACCTTGAGCAATCCTGAATGAGAAAAACATCTGAAGCTAGAGATGGAAGATAAATTAAACATAATAATCAATTAATCAACTTTAGTAAAGTATTTGATGCCTTTTTACTGAGAAATAAATATGTAACAAAATAAATTTTCTTTCTCCACATAACTTATTGCTTTTAATTAAGATTTTTGGTACTTGCAGGTTAGCTGACCTTCACCTGTTATCGCACCTTGTCACTAGTCTGCCGAGTTATTTGTGATACTTGAACAATTTTTTTTTGTTAAGTATACTTTCCTAACCGTATGTGGCATAAAGGGGGTTACTCCAGAGGTGTATATTCAAACCATGTGTGGGTCTCCACCAAATTGGGTCCATCACAAAGTAAAAGTCAAATCACCCAAGACGGATTGGAACCTCCATTGTTCGCTGAAGGCTTCTATATACTACGCTCGGCTATTCCGTCCATGTGATATTTAAACTGATTGTGCCAAAATGTTTTTTTTTTTATTTTGCTCATTAGTGTAACTTCCATATATTTGGATCACTATTTACGACTTCAGCAAAATCCCATTGCATTGTTTTCAGTTAAAATGAGGGACTTGATTAGCTTTATTAGACACAGCTTTTGAGTGCTGTTGACTAAATTTTATTGTATTATTGTGTTGACTAAACAGCTTTTCAGGTTTTCAGCAATTGAGTTGATAAACGATGGCTGTTATATATAACCTATATATCAATATAACCCACAAATATTGATTTTTTTTTCTTTAATCATTCTATTAATAAGAGAAAAATAATAGAATAGAAAACAAACTTTATTGTGAGAAAAAGTCTCCAAGAACTATACAATGATCAAGAAATATAAAAAAAAAAAAAAAAGATCACTTCTGGCGATTCGAAATATTAAATAATTAAATATTATTTAATTAAATTAAATTAAATATTAAAATGTCATAAGTATTAAATAATAATATATTATATAATATAATTAGCTGTTGTATATCCCGGTTTCACCCGGAGAATTTCATTTTTTAAATCTATAAACTGAGACTTTTATCGACTCAAGAATATACCCAGACATCGGCTGAAGTTATGCAATTTTAATAGGGACAGGTGTTCGCACCTGGTCTGAAGGAACCGCTGAGCGAAATTTGGAGAATTTAGGACAAACGGTAGGGATTTCTATAAAGAACAAACAGAATTTTATCTTTATATACATAGATTATAGCTGTATATCCGTTTTCTAAAGAAACGGTCGATTTCATAAAAAAAAAAAAAAAAAACATTGTAAAGTGAGATTATTATGATTTATATAACAATAAAGAATATCAGGTGAAGATCGGCTGAAGTCATGCAATTGTAATATGAAGAGGTGTTCACACCTGGTCTGAAAGAACCACTGAGCGAAATTTGGAGAATAAAGAATATCAGCTGAAGATCGGCTGAAGTCCATATATTTTAATATGGACAGGTGTTCGCACCTGGTATGAAAGATCCACTGAACGAAATTTGGAGAATTTAGGACAAACGGTATGGATTTCTATAAAGAACAAACAGAATTTCATCTTTATATACATAGATATAGCTGTATATCCCGGTTTATCACGGGGAATTTCATTTTTCTAAAGAAAAGGTCGATTTCATAAAAAAAAAAAAAAAAAAAAAAAAGCATCGTAAAGTGAGATTATTATGATTTTTATAACAATAAAGAATATCAGCTGAAGATCGGCTGAAGTTATGCAATTTTAATATGAACAGGTGTTCGCGCCTGGTCTGAAAGAACCACTTAGCGAAATTTGGAGGATAAAGAATATCACCTGAAGATCGGCTGAAGTTATGCAATTTTAATATGGACAGGTGTTCGCACCTGGTATCAAAGAACCTCTGAGCGAAATTCGGAGAATTTAGGACAAACAATAAGCTATAAAGAACAAATAAACAAACAAACAAACAAACAGAATTTCAACTTTATTTATATAGATTATAAAACATAAAAATACAAGAAAATATGATATTTAATGGAAATTAAAAAAATCTGGTGCGTGCGCGCAACACACAACTTTCACTTACCAACTTCCTTAGATTAGAAATTAATGTTTTTGTTAATTGCCACTACTCAAAGTTGCACATTTTTCCTCATTCATTTCTTATTTTTGTTTTCATTTGCTCAAAAAAAAAAAAAAAAAAAAAAAAAAATAATAATTTCTTTTATTATTAAATAAAAGCATTTACTTGTGATAATTCGGCAGTGCAAGTATACTACTCCAAGTCGTCTGATTTTATAAATCTCAACTTACTTGTTGAATATTTCATTTAGTTACTATGAAACAAATAATTTCCATTAAATGAACAGATCGGCTCTAATTATGAACAATGGTCTGTCATTAAAGGCATACTCCGCATGCGTGGGCTCAACATGTTTTATGAGTTGACTGAATATTTTTCTTTTTTTCTCCGGTATATTTTTACTTGGTTTTTATCATATACCATATTTAGCCATTTCTTATTTTTAGGCGAAACGAGAGACAGATAATTTCTTCATATGAACAAATACAAAGGTACTTTATAGGAAAACAAAAAAGGCCCCTTCCCATTTAAGCCCCCTCAGAACATTTTAATAATAATAAAGCTTACCTGATATTAAAGAACACCTAATTTTCATTAAACACCACAAATTTGATGAAAATCGTTAAAGCCGTTTTTGAGATAATCGAAAAAAAGCTAAAAATTGGTAAAAAAGTTATGAAATAAAGTGCCCCCTCCGTTTAACCAATTTTGATGAAATGTTGGCTATCACATCTTTGGCATATACATACATTAAATACCCAGTTTGATCAAAATCTTTAATGCCGATTTTGAGTAAATTAAAAAAACACGTGAAAATGATATAAAATTTATTAAGTAAAGTCCCCCCTCCGGTTGATCAATTTTTATGAAATTTTTAGTCATATTTCGGGTATATTAATACATAAAATACTCAGTTTAATCAAAATCAAGCAATACTTCCACTTACTATATATTTCCTTTCATCATTCAATACTTCCACTTACTATATATAGGTAAGTGAAAGTAAAAAAAAATATATTGAAACACAAAAGTTTCTTTTAACCATAGCACTCCACCTGAGTCTTTATTTTCAATTTTTTATTTTTTCCATGTTACCTTAAAAAATTATCTTATGTAAAATGTGTGTCCGCGAGCAGCTATTTTCCAAAAAGTAAATTTTGTTTCATTATTGTACCCATGCCCGGAATACAATGAAACAGCTGAAAAAAATAACACCATAATTAACAAAAAAGCTTTATTTGGGTTTTTCGTTCTTCTGCTTTAGGATAGCCATGAAATTCTTCTCGAAAGAGGAATGTTTGACTTGGTTGTCAGAGATGAAAGTTGTCATAAATTAATACAGTTTTTATGGTGTTCCACTCTCAATTTCGCACCAATCTGTAAGAAAACGAAAAAAAAAACCGACTGTTTATTGCACAATAAAAACACGTGCAGCACGATGAAACAATCATGGGACTCCATGAAACGTTTCATTGTGCCCCGAACGCCCTTGTTTCAAGGAACCCCATACGAGCCATTTTGATGTCTTTAACTTCCTACGATGAACATGAAGAGGTAGGAAAGCCAAAGTCAGGTAAAATCTTAAGAGATACATGCATAATGAAAAAGTTGTAAGAGCAGATTGAATAAAATAATTACTCATACCTAGAGACGAAAATCCGTTCGACGAAAACTTTTAGTTTTACCCCACAAAACCGCACTTAAGCACGTGGAGTTTGTTATATATATATATATATATATATATATATATATATATATATATATATATATATATAACAGATACAATTAGCTGGTTTTAAAACAGGTAAAACATTACCTGTTTTAAAACCTGTTACCATTAAATCCCATAAATATTTACCTAAATCCTAAAGATCTGCAAATGGTTAATGCTCTACTTAGTGGATTATTATCATTACACACACTCTTCCACGATCCGTTTTGGAATTCTACTGCTGTTCCCTTAGTCAACAAAGATGGCCTTTCAGTGATATCCAAAATTACATCATTTTCAATTAAAGCATCTGAAATTTTCATAAATCATAAATATTTCTGGTTACATATAAAGTAAAAAGTAAAAGTGAAAGTAAACAAGATTCTCTTAAGACCTCCTAATATTCTCTCAAGACATTATATCTGAGGGATTTAGTTTTGAATAGTAGAATATAACAAAAGTAATATTATAAATAAACAAAAATAAAATTGGATAACAAAAATAATATTATAAATGCAATTTTGTTTTTTTAAAGTATCTTCTATTTTGCACTTTTTCGCTCCTTCTCTGTCCTCAGACAACCTTTCAGATACTGTTTCTCCTATCCCCTCCACAGAGAAGGTTCGATGTGATTTTGATTAATACATAAAATCTCTAATTTATGGTTAATGTTTCCTTTGTAATGATCTCAATTAAAACATAGAACACACACCCTTTAGCAGTTAGACATTTATTAATATTGGTGCCTGGAGTATGAGTATTATTTATCAAATCAAAAATCAATAAGTGATCTTATATAATGGAATTTTATGTCCATTGGTATCGAAGATATCGGGGATACATTAAAGTGGATAGAAAAAACTAAAGACAGGAGTTGGACATTTGGAGAAGGCACCTCATGACAGAACCATCACAGATGGATTACAAACATGTGATTGGGTTGACCAAGTGGGCTAATGCATTGGATAATGAGTTGCTACAGACTACCTATTTATCTGACTAGATACTACAATTGATTTTCTTAATATGTAATATTCAATTAAAATATTTTTACGGTAAATTATATTTCTTTTTTTAATTTCACTTCCACATTATAATAAAACCTTAGATTTTAGGTACTGGCCAAAAATGATAAATTATATTTATAACTATATTTAATTTTTTAAAAAATTCACCAGGCTCCGCACACCTGGTCATAGTGATTCCTGAGTCACAATAGTAATTTGGTGCACTAGAGTTACGGTAGCCTCAACCTTCTAATGTGGCCTCGCACAAAAGGGACACAGTGGCCTCATGCTCCTATGGTTGCGTGGTGCAGCTAAAAGATTAACGCTTAATGAAAAGCTTAAACAGATATTGGGACTAAAAGGCTTACATATTAAAACCCTACATAAATCTATAAAACCAGATGCCTCAGAAAATGGATAAGGATAAGATAGGATTAATCCTAAAACACTTTAAGAACTTATGGCAATGAAAAAGCGTATCTAGTTATAGGAAGAAAAAAGTAAAATCAATTGGCTCAACAAGATCCACATAAATTTACTTAAGATAACAGTTATATGAAAATCTTTTACTAATGCAATGGATGATGGAAAAAATTCTGTGTATATTTGGAGATAACTTACAACAACCCTTTTCATCTTCACCATAATAGCAATCTTTGTTTCTGTCACATCGTTTTTCTAAAGATATACATCTTCCGGTTTTGTAGCAATAAAATTCGTTTTCAGAACATTTAACTAAAAGCATAATTCTCAGAATTAGATAATGTATTTAACAAAGATGAAAGCATAATTGATAATGGGAAACCTGCACAGTTTTTTTCATCAGTTAAGTCATGGCAATCAATCTTTCCATCGCATATCAAATTGGGAGAGAGATTTAACAGCTTATCATAACATGAGCAAAATTTTTCATCACTCCCATCTTCACAATCAACAATACCATCACAAAGTCTAGATGCCAAAATTCGCTGGTCCAGCCTGAAATAAAAATTATGGCATGGGCATAAAAAACTTAATCTTAAGTAATACGTTCTGAATAATAAGTATGTTATAAGTAAAAAACTAATTTGAGATGGATTTTGTTTTTTTGTTTTAGGTCCTTTCTTTATTGCTTGTTTCTTAAATATCAAAACCATCAATGGTAATCTTTTAATAACCCATAAGTAGATAAAAGGTAACTATATTATATTTGTTAGTACCTAATTTAACTATTTTGATCCTTAAAAATTAAATTATAATACAAAAAACATTAGGTAATATATAAAAACATCACTTTGTGTGCTATAGACTGTTCAAAGAATAATTTAAGCGTTAACAGGTTAAGTAACAGGTGTCGTTCCAGAACTGTAAGCCCCTCCTCCCTTCCAACTGCCTTGGAAATTACCATGAGTGGTTTCTAACTGAACTCTTTTCTTTCAACAAAGCTTTTCCTCGATATCCTTTTAAGGTGCCTTTGCACTGTACGAACTTCACCCTCGAACAGCCTGTCCCGAACACCGTTCAGCAAATCTAAATAAGACAAGAACTCGAATAGGTACTTTATCTGTACCCCTGTGTGTTCGATGATAGTGCTAGTGTCAGTTAAGTTAAGCTTCTAGACCTTCTTTTAGCTTTTTTTCTGACATTGCTTTTATCCATAATAAGTTGGAGCAATAGCCAGAACAGCCGCTAATTCCAAGTCAGCCGTCTTTGTAATTAAAATTTTTAGATTAAGGTGCAATGATGAGGGTCAGACATCTTTTTTCCCTCAACTTCATGTTTCAGTGTAAACAGCTGTTCCTGTTACGCTGGTATGACAACATTCGGGGGATTAACTGTTCGAAGGTGAGGTTTGCAAGATATAAAAGCATCTTTAGCTTTAAAAGGGTGTAATGCTTTCTTATTCTGGGCTTTTTATAAAGAGCATCTTTTTAAAAGGTTAAAAGTTACATTTCATCATTATTTCAAAGCATGAGCCTTATGTTTAAAAAATCTGGTGCGTGCGCGCAACACACAACTTTCACTTACCAACTTACTTAGATAAGAAATTTACGTGTTTTGTTAAATATCATTTCCCAAAATCACACATTTTTCTACATTCATATCTTATTTTTGTTAATCGTTAAAGCAGTTTTTGAGTAGATAAAAAAAACAGTGAAAATTATACAAAATACAAAATTTATTAAGTAAAGTCCCCCCTTCGGTTGATCAATTTTGATGAAATGTTGGCTATCACATATTTGGCATATACATACATCAAATACCCAGTTTGATCAAAATCATGAAAGCCGTTTTTGAGTAAATAAAAAAAAACACGTTAAAATGATACAAAATTTATTCAGTAAAGTCCCCCCTCCGGTTGATCAATTTTGATGAAATTTTTAAAGTCATATCTCGGGCATATAAATAGATCAAATACTCAGTTTAATCAAAATCGTTAGAGCCGTTTTTGATAAAATCGAAAAAAACTTAAAAAGTTATTAAGTAAAGTACCCCCTCCCTTTGAGCAATTTTGATGAAATTTTTGCTGTCACATCGCGGGCATATACATACACTAAATACATAATTTCAGATTCGCACGGTTTATAGTTTTTGAGCTAGTCTGTTCACACACACACACACACACACACACACACACACACACACACACACACACACACACACACACAGACACACACACACAGACCATTTCGCGGGACTTGGTCATTTCGACTCAGGGGACCCCAAAACGTGTATTTCCGTTGAAAACCGGAAGTCGAAATTTTTCACGATCGCAATACTTCCACTTACTATATATTTCGTAAGTGAAAGTAAAAATTATTTTTTCAGATTATTTTACTTTATTTATTTAATTTAGATTTATTTATCGAAACAATTTAAATTAAATTTATTGTAGTACATTTTGATTGATTAGAACATATTTATTTTTATTTTATCTTTATTTAATGTACAATCTACTACAAATAGTATTATTTTAGTTTATTATAGTAAATTGTAATTGATAAGAACATATAATTTAGAGTCGATTCCAGTGTAAATATTATTTTTAAGTTTAATACCGTAACTTTTAATTGATAAGAACAAGTTAATTTTTAGAAGATTAAACTGGTATTAAAAAACAAAATTTTTTTTTTTAATTCCTTTTATAATAGCAAATTGTTATTGTTACTATACTGAAAATTATTTTATTAAATATTCCTATTATACCGTAGATAACCCGTCCCGATTAGCTCTCGTGGCATAAAGCGGACAATAAAAAAAAAAGAAAAAAAAAAATATTCCTTAATTCCAATATAAATTTTAAAGCTTATAATAAGATAAATAAATAACATTCCTAATTCATTCACAGTATGGGGGGTAATAACAAATAAAACTGTTAACTTTATAAATTACTGAGTCCACTATACTATCATGCGGGTTTGCCTAACCAGTTTCTTGCCATCGGGCACATGTGGTTCTGGAATGACATTAATTTTTTACCATAAAAATTGAAAACAAAATTTTTTACTTATTTTTCCATAAATTTACATCAAAAGTAGATTACAAATTATAAGTTTGAAAAAAAAATTTGTTTTCATCCACTGGTAGCTTTCATTGTCGTGAGGTCAGTGTTGAATGTATTAAGGTCATGCAGAAGTGAGGAGAAACAGTTGACAAGTTAAAAATTGTTTGACGATAATAATCTAAGCTAGAATTGAATTAGACTATGGTTATCTATCAGTATGGTAGAAAAAGTAAATTTTAATGATAATAATGAGCTAGTTAAAAATATTTATGAATAACTTACAATGTACAAAGATACAACTGAGTATAGTCTAAAGGTTGGAGTTGCTGGGAATGTAATTCAGCCTCCTCTGTTGTTTTTGATTCATAGGAAGTTTCAGATGTTGTTTCTAAGAACTCATTATGTAATTCAGTCTCCTCTGATGTATCATAGGAAGTTTCAGATGTTGTTTCAAAGAACTCATTACGTAATTCGGTTTCCTCTGATGTATCATAGGAAGTTTCAGATGTTGTTTCAAAGAACTCATCACCAGAAGTGGAAATGTTTTTTAACTGTAAATCTGAATCATTACTACCATTCCTCACCAATACATGACTATTAAATACTGAATTATTTGCTTCCTCCGATCTACTTAAATTAGTATAATCTAAAGATCCATTTACATTTTTATTTGTTGCTAAGTTTGCAGCACCTAACATATCACAGTTTTCTTCATCTTCTGCATTCAAGCAATCAATGTGTTTATTGCAATGAAGCCTAGTAAACAAGAAAATGAATATGTAGTTAATAAAAAATTACTTTCTTAACAAAAAATACATCATAAGCTTAAGAGAGTAATAAGTCTATGTACTATAGGGGAAAAAATGAGCAACCAGTAAATTTTATTCACAATTTATATATAAGTTACTTTTTTTACTCTGTGCATGATAAAATTCATGATATATGTTATAAAAGTTAATGAAATAACATCCAAATAATGTAATTTACTTCAAATACTCATTAAAAATATATCACACTTTTATGCGAGAATAAAATTGGCACAACTTAAAAAATGTGATTTTTCAGAAACCACGGTCAAATTTTTCTGGGTTTTCCTAAATGGATAAAAAAGCAGCCAAGCCAGTGAAATTACCAAAGACACTTCTTACCCTACACCCAGTAGCTGAAAAAAATTTCATGGGGGGGATTGGTCAGTATAAAAAAAACAGTGTCCGACTGAAACCAAATTTCGGCCACGGACCCGGTTCCAGGATAAAAACCAAAACTTATGTACGTGAGTATATATAATACATGTAAGTGAGTAATAATATATCTAGTTTATTAATGAAAGCTTATTAAATGACAGTAATTGAACTCAATTATTCATACAATACTTGGGCTTGGTATAGAAAATTTTAGTGGATATAATCTAGTTTAAAAATGTATAGAATCGTTTTTCATCGAAAAATTATTTTTGTATTTGAGTCTCCTTCCATACAAGAACCAATAACAAAACCTACTACCACCAGTAGATGCAACTTAAGCCCTATTTATAACAAGGTTGCAGACTAAAATATTTTTTTCTCTTTTGATTAGAATTTGTGGACATGTCGGGTTCCTCCAACGACTAATTCAAATTTAAGTCTTTAGAAGATGTAGTCTTATTTAGTGTTCCTCTAATTTTTTTATAAATCAAATTATTATTAATATGGAAGCGATTAAAATTCTACTCAGAATTCTGCTTGAAAAGAATGCTTTCATAACATGTTAAGACTTGAGGTAATTTACGAGGCACATCTCTGCTTATCACTATCACATTTTTATCACCGTACCTAACTTAAAGTTTTCATTCATTTAAAGATTTCAGAAGTATGAGAGAAATCCATGCTTTATTTAACTAAATACTACACACTATTAAATTCAATGGTACTAAAGGCCATGAAAGAGATCGAGCTAACATGCTAAAATCGTGTAATCCCACTCACTTCTCTGGGATATCAGACACGAATGCTAGTTTCTGCTAGGCTGAAGATTCAGCCATTTTTAGACTAAACTAAAACACGGCCGAAACCAGGTTTTGGGGCCGACTCGACAAGCTAAAAACCAAAAAACTTCGGTCGGTCACTAAAAATAAAGCAAAAAAACAGCATAATTAATTTTTTACAAAAATAATTAGTGAAAAGGACTTTTTAAAATGCTCATACATATATACTGTAGTACTACTATAGATTATCCGGGCTATTGGGGGTAGGAGTTGCACAGATCATCAAATTAGGTGAAATATTTGAAGGTTAATAAATATGCAAGCTATGACAATAATAAATTTATCTTGTTTTGGAGCATTTTATCGTGGGGTTAATTAAAAAATAGCTTTTGTTGAGTTGTGCCCTTTGCTTTCTCGAATGCAGTTAAGCATTGACAAAAGTTTTTTGTTTGTTTTATTAAGGTTTAGTATAATTTCAGTGTTAAAAAATTAGTATTTCAAAATCTTACTGCGATGGAAGGCAAATCCCTGTGTTGCAAACTAAACCAGGACATGTCTTCCGACTTGACCTCACTGCACTTCTTGGCCACTCTGAAAAATGGATGCAACACTGAATGCTGAATAAAAATGGTAAATATGTATAAATAATCATAATCATACAAAAGGATTAAAGATAGATTTAGTAATTAATCCATATAATGTGTAATAATTAATGATGATTATATTTCTTATTTCCTTCCTCCCGCTAATCATACCAGCATTTAAAAACAGTAAGATTAAAAAAAGAAATAGAATACAGTTTTTTTAAAAAAGTAATAGAAATATAGTTTTTATAGAAATTATAAATCACAAATTTAAATATTAGGGATATTTTCAATTAAAATTACCAAGATTTTGTATAATCCAATCGTGAAAAATGGAAACTCTAGTATAAACTCCAGGTTCTCCTTTCCTAGCACAACCATCACCATGGCTAACGATTCCAGCAACATACCATTTGTTACCATCCAGCCTAAACAGAAGCTTGTTTTAATTGGTACTATAAATCTTTTTTTTATAAATATTATAGACTAACAGAAGCTAGTTTTAATGGGTAAAATAAATCTTTTTGTTTGAGAAATAGTATATACTACAGAAAAAAGGGGAAAAAATGAAAACAGTAAGATGTAAATAGAAAATGGACACAATGACCACAGATTATTCTTATCAAATTTTAAAATTAACTATTTAAGGAAATCAGCATTATCAAAATTAAACCTACAATGAGATATTAAGATATACTATAAGTAATACAGAAAATGATACTGAACATTAACCCTTAACCGGGACACTACAAATGTGCATTGCTTGCCGGGACACAGGGTCATTTGGCACAGGAACCTTCTCTTCTTTTAGGCGGCTGCTAGGCTGCAGGGGTGTCTTTATTGGGGAAATATTTCTTCCAGCCCGGTAGCCACCTGAGTTCCTACCATGAGGGAAGCCCACCCCTTTTCTACCTGCTATTTTTTTCGTCTGTCCCTTATCCCTCCCTTGGCTACCCATTATATACTTCAAATAAAATAATTGTATATAAGACTATAAAATTATTATAATCTTGTTCATTACTACTTTTATAAATCATGTAATCTTTCATTACAATCGATAATCTAGCTTTTTAATTTGAATTAATGATCAATATTGAAATAATGATAAAGGTATTATAGAATCATAAATAATAAAACATTAAGAAATAGTCGGAAAAGGTAATGAGGAGTTGAAGAAGTTGAGGCAGTCGGTGATAGAAGGTGGCCTAGGTTTTGAAGTAAACTGACAAAAAAACACTTTGACTTTTTTTGCTTTATACTTTTAAATATAATTGATAAAAGTATGTTGATGCATTTCAAAAGCCAATAAAAACGTCGTATATCATTGAAAATCGCAGGGGGCTTTATGCCGGCCTAGAGATTGATATTTTGGCTCGTAAAGTCCCGTGTTATTCCCCGTGTTTTATATGTGCATCACATATTCCCAACCTCTGTAAATAACAAAACACCTTTTCTGTTTACTTTTTGCTGTCGGTTCTGATTTGTTTTTCTCATTTTCCTGTATAATAAATTTTTGATTGTTGTGTGTCAAAATTTAATGATAATTCATACTCACCCATCTTTATTTATACTTAAAAAATTCAAATTGATCATAATTATTGCACTAAATAGAAAAAGTTCCTAAAAAGGTAAAAAGTGTAAGTTAAATATTCAATTGAATATGAATGAAAACATGGCCTGCGGCTGTCATATATTTGTTGATGTCCAAAGAGTAGGAAAATATTTAATTATACCAATTTAGTTCATTTTCTGAGAGGTTTTAGCGTTTTAAATGGAGACATAAGTATGGGGTCAATTAGCCCCGTGACTCACTTGTGGATAGTTGCACTATGGGGTCAATTGACCCTATGCTGCACTTGTGGATGGGCCACCTTTTTGCCGTCCGCACTGAATGTGTTAATATGGTTACCATGAAGAGGAATCATAAAGACTATGATTGCAATATCTCAATAAATAGGAGGGTATTATATTTATCATTATCAGATGGGTTTGAAACATTTTTTTGTCAATGTTCAAGGAATTTCAATATGTTGTCACAATAATAACTGAACTTGACTCTCTCTGAGTAAAGCGCACCTCATTATCACCATCTCATTTATTTTGGTATTATTGACTAGTATAAAAAAAAAAAAAATCTACAATTATTATAACCAAACTGACCTGCAAAGAAGTGGGCCACCACTGTCACCTTGACAAGTATCACTACCGCCTTCATAGTAGCCAGCACAAATTTCATTCCCAAGTCTATCGACTGCATATTTACAGTCTGGCCATATTGGAACACTCACTTCTTTGAGATGATCCGCTGCTCACAGAGAAAATTCACTCAATTAATGAAGTGATATTAAATAGACTTAAAATATACACAGGTTTAAAATATAAAATATGTACCGGTTACCATAAAAAAGAAGCATTAAGAATTAAAAAGAAATGCTTTATTTTCATGGCATGTTACCCAAATATTTTGGGTTGCTATTTACATAATATATAAAAACTCACGGTCAGGTCCATGTTCATAAATAGCTCCCCAACCAATGGCAGTGCATATAATCCCAGCAGGTGGAAGAATAGGATCAGGTGGTGGCAAGCACGCTGGAAGCACCCAACGATTAAATTTTAACTTGGAGGAAAGTCCTATTAAGGCAATATCACTACTCAACTTTTTCCTAAAAATTGGAAACAGAATTATTAATCTATGCCATAAAAACTAATATTGAAAATATTCAACACCATTTACAATAAAGTGTACAGGGGGTAGACATAATATGTTCTACTTATTAATAAAGTTTGGATCGCATGGGTACAGTCAAGGTGAATTTAATTTATAAAGCTATAGAAGTAATTATTTAGATTTTAAGTTCAGTGTTTTACCAAACATTTTATGAAGGGAGAAAGTAAAAAATTAAATAAATTAAAATGATCAAATAGAATTAGGTACTTGTCATAATCTTCATGAATATAGACATCAGTTACTTTTCGGATCTGCAGTTGAGGTGAATAAGACATTCTTCTCAGAATCCCAGCATGCACCTCATAATAATGATTCTGAAAACTATTTAAATTGGTTGAAAAATAATAATAGATAATAATAATAAAAATAACATTGGCTAAAAAAATATTATAGAAAGGATGGTTGGCCATTATAAATTAAAATGCTTATTAATGATGGTAGATTGGTTAATGGTACAGTCAAATAAAACAATTGAATAATAATAATTTTGATTTCATTCACACAGATGATTTTCAGGCAAGGCTAGGACAGTGCGAACAAGTTAATCTGTTAGTAAGGAATATCAATTATGATATAATACTGAGGTAGAAATATTGGGGAAGCAGAGTGTGCTAAGACACATCCAGTAGGTGATTAACATTAGGCAACATTGAGTGTGATAACTAATTTGATGGGTAACAGCCCTCCATTTCAGCCTACTCGAGCAGCTGACTTTCAACAGCCATAATCCATGGAACTGGATCAATATGTCAGTGTCCTTGAATCTGAGAGAGATGATGCTATCGGTGAGAACCCTGCCCCATATTGGTTATGGAGCCAGGGGCAGTCTGCTGCTTCACCATAGGGACTATTTTAGGCTACCTTTCTGTACTACCACAAGCATTATAAATGTCTGTAAGATAATAAAATAATGAGTACACAGATCTAATTAGGTCAACAGTAGGGAAAAAAAAGTAAAAAAGAGATGGTAGTTAAGATCATTTTATTATAAGGTTAAAATTATTGAGGTATCATTAAGAAACAGCAATATTTTATACAGCGTTTGTACTGAGTTAAACTTTCAAAGGAGCAGTAAATGTTTAAAGGAAATCCATAATAAAATGAAATCAACTGATTGATAAATGCTTCAACAATGGGACCTTGACTGTGAGGATCATCATGTATGATTTCTTGAATCCTGTATGCCTCTTATCATTTTGACATCCTCTCCTCTCCTAATTTTATTCAATAATAAATTATTTTCCTTCTCCAATAATTTGATTCAAAGAATATAATAATTTACAATGCCAACAATATAAACCAAACAATATAAACTCAAATAATAAAGAATGTTACAAAAAGTATCAACTTGTAATGAATTTTTTCACACAAACCTAACCATTTTTAAAATTAGATTCTCACCACTCTTTTTTGGAGGGAAATTAGCAAAACACCTATACTTAGCAGGGAGTGGTCTTTCCTCTAGCAATCCTGACTGTTGACCTAACCTAAGTACTAATTCAAGCTCTCAAATTTGCTTGAAATTGAAGCAATGGAGAACAAATTCAAACCCATATTTGTTAAGAAAAAAAACATTCCAAAACAGGGGTTGATTTTATGAATACAAACTCTCCTCGTTCAACCAATGGTGAGAATCCACAGCTACTTCAGCAACAATATGGACCCTCCCCTACATGGAAAGAACTGGTAAAGAACTGGTAGAGAAGAACATTCAGCTTATGAGCCACATGGGAAAGTCGCAGCATTAAAATCAAATGCTAATGCTAATAAGGTTTTATTTTGATTGAAATGCTACTGTTTTTACTTTCAGTTACCTATATATGAAATATATAGTAAGGGAAAGTAATGCGATCGTGAAAAATTTTGACTTCCAGTTTTCAACGGAATTACACGTTTTGGTGTCCACTGAGTCCAAATAACCAAGTCCCGCGAAATGGTCTGTGTGTGTGTGTGTGTGTGTGTGTGTGTGAACACACTAGCTCAGAAACTATTTGTCGTAAGAAACTGAAATTAGGTATTTGAGGTATGTATGTGCCTGCGAAGTGACAGCAAAGATTTCGTCTAAATCGAGTAAACCTAGGGAGTTCTTTATTTTCTCTCATCTTGTCCACTATTTTTTTTAAAAGTTTATTTATTTATTTTTTGTGAGCTTAACACCCGGTCACAACCAACAATTATGTTTAAGATCCAATAAATTTATTTTTTTATTCAATTATTTTATGTATATTTTCCTCTTTCTAGGTAATTAATTCTCCTGCCTACGTTTTTTTGTAGTCCTCTGTATATCAAGCTTAGCTTGAATTGGTGTTCTGCCACGTCGACTACTTACTTCAGAGAACCAAACGAATAGTATTACACACCAAAAAATGTTTGTATGAAACAATAACATTTAAAATAAAAAAGGCATTAATAGTAGCCTCTTTGGTGAGAATGGACCATTTATTTACCTTTCCATGCAATGAGCAGCAGTAAGTATCACATCAGGTTTAAGAATCGTTCCACCACAATGAAAATTTCCATCCTTATATATAACTACGAGCCAAGGCCAAGATCCAGGTTCGCTTTGCTTCCCTCCAACAACTCTTGCCTCTTCTTCTCTTTTAGTCCTGTTGTCTAAAATTAATTCATAAATAAATGAGTACGATAATGTTCTTTAATAGCCCAGATAAAGATACAAATTTTATTTCTGCATCAAAATATTTATTATAGAGGACTCTAAAAAAATTGTTGGTCTTTAAGTGATAATTAAAATGAATGGAAAAATTAAAGAAACAGATTAATGAAAAAACAAGACAAACATGCAAATAACTTTACTCTATTATTTTTTTAAATACATTCATTACTTAGTATTTCACCTTTATTCCATGGGCAAAATGACCAATAAAAAAATTATTTTCAGCATTTTTACTATAATCAAATTTTCCTATTTTATTTTATAATATAACCTTAGTTTCAAATTTGGTTTCTTTGAAGATAAGAAACATATAAAGTTTTTGAGTTACTCAGAAACCAAAGAAAAGTAAAATGTTTTTCATATGCAAGAATACTTTAAAAATGCTCATAGATGCATAGTTACTCTGTAACTAAAGAAAAGTAAAATGTTTTTCATATGCAAGAATACTTTAAAAATGCTCAAAGGTGTATAGTTCACAACAATGTGTTTTTTTAATATCTTCCAAGTGAGACATTTCTTTTTGGATAGGATTTATTTTCCTTTAAAATAATGGCAAATAAATGCTCGAATATAATATATATCTCTAAAAAGTTTAAATTGGATATTTAACTTGCTATACGAGTACACTTCTTTTTCATAATAGTGGTAGGAATGAATAAAATATTTGTAAATAAACCAAAAATTCCACAGTTTCTCAGCTAAAATTTCTTTGATTTAGATATATGTATTTAAAAAAAATATACCTACATATTTTTTTAAATATATTTTTAAAAATTATAAATATATAAGCTATCACTTTTAGATTTATGATTTATTTATTTTTTAACATTATTTTAAATCCTATGTGACCTATGTTGTTTACAACTTTTAGGATACCATAACAAAATCCTAAGTCACTACAGAGAGGCTGTTAACTTGGTTTAATATTTGGTACAAAGTTGGGAACCAAACGTTGCTTCGCTTTTTTACTGCCAGGGGTGATTACAATGGGCAAAATAGTCCTGTTTACATGATAAAGAATTTTAATCAACCTTATAATGATTATTTATTGTTAATCGTTATTATTCTCATTAACGAGTTAATAAGTGAACTACAACATTTTCATTCCAAGATTGATTAAAAAACTTAACCCTGTCAACAGGCCTATTCCGTCCATTGTAATCACCTCTGGCAGTCAAATAGCAAAGCAACATTTTGTTCTAAACTTCGTTTAAAAAATTTAAATATGTAAACATTTGTGGGTATATTTATTGCATAAATAAGAATAATACTAAAACTAAAATTAATTATATTTTTTACCATTCATTCATTTTTTTTTATTGTTTTATTTCATATTTAACTTTTTTGAATCAATGTCAAGATTTAAAGAAATAAATAAATTAGGATGATAAATTCTTGGGTTCTATGTTATGTAATCAGACTTTTTTTTTATGAGCAATGCTTGTAAAAGTGGATAATTTAGTCAGAATAATGCTCAACTGGCAGATTTTATGTCTATTAAGGATACCAATTCTATAGAGGTTGAGCTTGTGCTGGGAAGGAATTTAAATACTTAATTTGATCCATCGCTGATAAAGCAGAATCAATTTATCTGCCATGAACAGATTCAACCCTGGGTTCAGGAGAAGAAGTGTATTGATAAATTTAAATAAATTAAATACTCTGGCAAACCTGTGGGTAATCTATTAAAATCTTTCATAATCACTGTATAAATATAAATGATTGATATTTAAACTTCTAATAGATATAAAACAATTACAGAGCACTAAATAACAGCTTTACTCAAATGTTTAGATGGTTGATAATAAATAAGATTGTTTGTCAATAATTGTGAATATTTTGGACCATTTCGTTCTTGAAATGTGTTTTTGTTCATATTACTGGGTGGTCATTAAAATTTGAAATTCATTTATAAAATCAAACCAAAATAAATATGAAAAATATTTTTTCTATTTTTAGATAATAGTAACCTATCACCTGTTTTGTATAATACCTTAACAAGCTATAACCAAGATATGTTCAGTCAGCATTATATGAATTGAATTGATGTTAATTAAAGGGGTATTACTTCGGATAAGCAACTCCAACATGGCGGCTGGAGTGAGTAAACAACAAAGTATTCCGATCCCGCCCTACCCAATATCCTCGAATCAGTTCGTGTTTACCGAGAGTACCGAAGCAGATGTAGTCGAGATAACCTTCCCGCCTCAATAATGGGAATAACCAACATAATGTACAAATGAATGTTTCTTTAATAAATTAAAGTATTACAATAGATATGAGTAGAAGTACTATTTCAATATATGAAAATTTCCAGTGATGGTTGCTTAAAATTTTAAATTTGATGGCCTCTTTAGCAATATTTAAAAAATAAATTTAATCTTTTGTTTTGTAAATTTATTTGTTTGTTTTTTTTTTTAAATATTTTATTGTCCTGTTTAAATGATTAAATGGGTTCAAGTTAAATGCACATATAAATGCAATAGGTACAAATAAATTAATAATTTACGAATCCGAGTATTCCTAACCACCAGATTATTATTTTTTTGTTATTTCAAGAAAAATGTATTTAAATAATCAAAATAGATATTTTGTAAAATGATTTTAAATGATATGACTCCAATGGAAAAAGAAAAAATTATACATGTTTTATTAGATTGAAGATTTTGTTAGGATCAGACCTGACCTAATAAAGTAAGCAACGATTGAATTCTCTGCCAAAAATGTGCATAAAGCCGACATCGAATCTTGTGAACTCTCAGTAAACCCGGACTGAATCGTGGATATTGGATAGGGCGTGATCGGAATACCTTGTTGTTTACTCACGCAGGCCCCCATCTTGGAGTTGCTTATCCGAAGTAATACCATTAAAGGATTTTGTTCAAAGTGTGTTCTTAATTAAATAGATTACAAAATAGAACAGTAAATATCAGAGCTTACCTTCTTGATATCCAAGAAAGAAAGGTGAAAAATCATAATTGCGAGAATAATCAGAAGGCTGATGCTCGTAATCAATATATTGATATTCTGGAATTCCATCACTGGCACCATATGGGTAATTATTTTCATGGTTTTGAGAATAAAATAATTGTGAGAAGTAATTGTTAGGATAATGAGGGCTATTGGCCTCTGCTTGAGAGTGATCAATATAATTATAAGGCTCATTTGCATATTGAGAAGTGGGTTGGGCATGAAAATTATGAAGAGAACCATAATAGGCAGGAGGAAGTTGATAAGAATCAATGCTTGGTGGTGCCTTATAATCATTTCTCTCATTTTGTGAATAATATGTAAAGCCATTAACAGTGTTAGGGTGCTGATAATACTGCCAGGAATCTTGAGTTGGATCTATTTTGGAGACATCACTTTCCCCTTTACCCTTATCACTGATATCTTTTACTCCCAAATAAGGCTGCACTAGAGGACCCCAGAATCGTTTATAATATTTTTTCTTATCAAAAATTGATATAGAATTAAAAAAATCCTTGATAAAATCATGAGCTTCATTAGCTGATCTGAATTGAGGTTCTTCCTCACCAGGATGTGGATCCTCCCAGTACTGTCCATGTTGAAAAGAATAAGATCTCTCATCTCTTTTCAAATGGAAGGATACAGTGCGCATTCCACATTCAGGCATTGGGCACTCAATCCATAATGCAGCTTCTTCTGCACCTGGGCAAAGATGAACTAGCTCGATTTCTGATTCTTTCTCATTAACTAACAAAGATGGCTGCTCATTAAGTGGAATATAGCTCTCTCGAGGTGACCTGCACATACATACAATCATCTTCTAAAATTTTGAGCAAGCAAATTATATTAAGGAAATAAACACAATAGAAAAGTATTGAATCGAAGAAATCACCATTATAAAACATTTATATATCAATTAAGCTTAACAAATAACATGATAGATACCTAAGTAGTTCTTTATTTAAACAGCCCTCTACAGCAGAGGTTCCCAAACTGGGGATGCACCCAAGCAAGAGGATAAGTGCTCCCTGACTTATACTATTAAATCCTTTATATTATTAAAGCTTTATTAAATACCTATGAAGTGGACCAAATTCTGCTGAACAAGCTTGATGCTGCCAAGTCAAAGAGCTGCAAACATGATACCAGATTCCTTTCCAATTTCTGTAAAGGAATCCGTTTGAGTACGAGACTGTTGGGATCTATAAAAAAAAAAAAAAAAACTTAATTAAAGAGCCGAAGACACTTCCTTTCCTTATAACATTCACTTGCATTCCTTATAACACTATTCAGGAAGAAGAGCTGAGCGGTAACACCTTCAAGGTCAACACCTCTCCCATACTACTCTTATCAAATACCCTTTCCTGCTGAGGGGTCGTATGTGACCCAACCTTGTTAAAAGTTTTCCTGTTCTTTTTTTAGCTAGCTAAATTTTTCTTTTTAGAGTTTTTTTTAATTAATGATGGTGTTTAATGAAATATTTTCTATTCCTGCAGAAATATTAGTTGAGTTTAGTAGGCTGAAGGAGTGTCTTTGTCTTTGTCTTTGAGTGCCTTTAAAGATGATGTTCAGAACATCGCCATTATCATAGTTATGAATTTGATCAGATTTGATTGGAGATTTTTACAATAGAATTCTGTCTAATGTGTAATAGTCTTAGGAGTTCTGGGAACGACAAAGGAAAGTTAAAAGATATTTTTAAACAGCAACTCCAAAATGCAGAACTCCAGCATAATATATCATGTTTGTGGTCCAAAAGGAGGAGAGAAAGCAGGAGGGAAAGCTGTTTTAGATTTTCAACACAGATAAAATGATAGCAAAAATAGTTCTTAATACAAATGAATAAATAGAGAGAAAGAAAGTAAATTTCAAATTACTTAGATCTGGTAGAATTACTTTATTCGAGTGTCAATTTAAAACATTCGGCTCTTACCCTCAAAACTATTTTTTCACCTATTTTTTCATATTTTAGTCTTTGATGTACTTTTATAATAATAAAAATTAATTTCTTAAAACTTTATTTAAATTTTAATTTCTTCATTGTTAACTTATCAAAAACTGCACAAATTTGTCAAAAATGTATCATAGGTGAACTGCGAAAAGTTAACAAGCCAAAAAACTTAGATTTTGAAAAAGGGTTTGTCTAGCAGTACCAGCTTATAAAATTTCCATAGAAGTCCCCACATTATATCTGCACAATCATTGGTGGCGAACATTGATGTTTAGGCTATCAATACCTGTTTTGTGACCCATGGTTTGCGAGGCAAAGAACGAGGGTCACAAGGAGATATTTTTAAGGATTTAATGGAAAATATTTGTGGTGAGTGTGTGGACTGTATTTAATACATGATACTCCTGGTAAACCAGGAGGCTGAATATATTACAATCAAGTGGGGTTATTGCTATTTTCGATGCTACAGTTTTGACTGTACCTGATGATTTGAACTGCTGACTGTGGCTCCTGGTCAATCATTTAACTCTTAGATGTGGCTCCTGGTCTTTCATTTAAATCTTAGATGTGGCTCCTGGTTTGTCATTTAACTCTTAGATGTGGCTCCTGGTCAGTCCCCCTCATTCTTCCCCCAGTAGCCAGTACTCCCTTTTCTGTTCTACTCCATTATGAAAATTGCAAAGTACTTTTGAATATTGATGGGTCTTGCTAGGCCTAGGACTTTTTCTCTTCTGGCTTAAGTCCTGAACTTTTCTGTACCATACCTGCTAACCTGACCTAGGGGTTCTGTCACTTAGACCAAGAGAGATGGCACCCCGGGAGCAATTGACATTGCTTCTGTGTTCAGGGGGGCTCCCTGAACAATACCCAATCCAATTTTTTGAAAGAATCTTTATATACATTTCTCAATATTGAACTCTAGAGTAAGCCTTATTACATTTACAGTATATTACATTTATACACTTAAACCAAAACATATAATTTTATTCTTTTTATAATTGCTTTAATAATTTATAAATGTGTCTAATAGTCCTATACTATTCATTAGCGATCACCATAGTGATTGAAAAGTGACTGATAATTAAAGTAAATAACTAAAAACAGTTACTTTTCAATTAGTAAAAGTAACTGGTATATCTAGAGCATAAAAGACCCTATATTATTTTAATTTTTTTTTCTATTATAAAATATGAAGAAAAGCACCTTTCAAGAAGGAAATGGTCAAAAATATGGACCAGATTCCTTGGTTCTATTACCTTTTGTCTAGCTTTACACACAAGTTCCATACCACTGAGATAGCCCCTAGTAATCAGTATCTGGGCGTTAGTCACCTCATTCCTATTATTTTTAAAATTCTTCTATTTAAAAGGACTAAATATTATAATGGTATTATGCGATCATAATAATCCATATATACTATAAAGCAAAGTCTATAACATGTCTGCCGATATAACTGAAAAAGACAGCAAGTAGGATCAAGGAAGTTATAAGGTTTTATAGCCCTAGGCTACCTATCCAACAAGAAGTTTTTCATTTATATCTTAAGGGTATGAAATTATAAATATAAAGGCTGGAATTTTTTCCCTCTTGTACTTGGCACACCTGTACATGACTGATGGATTAATAAATGATAAATTTAATCCCAGCCCCAGGACCCAGGTAGCAGCTCTAAGCTGTGGTTCATTCATAAGGTTATCTTTTGTGATGTTTGTTTTTTAGCTGTTCTTATTAAAATTACAAGAAATTATATATCAAATGTATTAATCAGTTTTCCTTTGCATTTAAAAATTGAAGTCATTATTTTACATCTCTGCAATTACAAAAAAAAACCAACTTGATTCCGAAGCTAATGAAGTTTAACTTGAGAAGGACAGTAGATCAAGAATTAAATTTAATCAACTTATAATATAAAAGTTAATTGAATGCAATAGAAGTGAAAATTTCTAATTAAATGTAATGTAGTACAGTGACTGAATATAAATGAGTTGATTTGATTAATATAAGAGCCTTCTAGTTGACTCAATAAGAACTCAAATTTCAACATTTTTCAACAAGCACTTTTAACAATATTTCTCTTTGTAAATAAAATGAAAAAGATGCTAAAATGATAGTTTACTAAATTAAAAATACAGAATAGAAAGGTATGAATTTCCCAAAGATAAATATAGTTTAAAGTGCTTTCCTGAAAATTTTTGAAATTGGAGATGGTCATTCTGTCGATTGAAAGGCTATATTATACATTAACCAAATGAAAATTGACGGATTTGAACAACTATACCCAGGACAACGAAATGAAAAAAGTTTATAAAAAATATTTCATATAGTTAGAATATGTTTTAAATAAGAGTTTATTATCCCTTGTTATTGAGTATTTTATCCCTTGTTGAACAGGAAAACTAACCAAATTTGGTAGAACATTTGTGCTTTCATGAAACTTTTGTTTTTACTTTGTATTAGTGGTAAGTTTCGAGATTTGCAGAATCCGCCCAAATTAAGTGGAAGCATCCGATCTTTAGGCAGGTTGAAAAGGGAGAAAGGTCTTTAAATATTGAATTTGCTGCAAGCAGTTCAAATGACGCTTTGTTATAGATAGTTTCTATGCTTCTATGAGGTTACATTGAACTGATCGAAAGTTGTAACAGTTTACAGTTGAAAAACCACAGGTTGCGGTTAAACGATGTCCCGATGGAGGCTCAAGCTCAAGCTTTAACTCAGTTCCCCTTTTCAACCCCTATAAAGATTACAGAGTACTTTATTTGGGAGGACTCTGCTGATCTCGAATCTTAATACCAAGTTAAAACCGAAGCTTCACGAAGATACTAATTTTGTTATAATCATGCTTAATTTGTTCTATTTTTCCTTTGATTGTTTGACACAACTCCCTCAGTGAAGCCGGGTTATAAATAAGTTAATTACTAAGCTACTTATAAATAAGTAATTATTATAATATAAAGAAGAATGAAATTTCAAAAGCTTCATTCATTGGATAAGATTACTATCAAATGAGTTTTGTTCGAAATTTCCGGTTAATGATTGTATAATTATTTAGAATAAATAAAAAAAACAAATTGAATAGCTAAATGTAGCAAAAAGAATATAATACAACATATTTTAATACCATATGAGCTTGCTCTTCTTCTGCTATAATCAAACAATCAATTTCATCTCTGCCATTTGGACAATCCTTGACACCATCACAACGATGATCAAGTGAAAGGCAAGAAGCCGCTACTTCTTCTGAACCAGCATCATTGCAGCTAAACCTGTCTCTGCTACAACCTGATTAATAAGCAATGCACTATAAAACAGGTTTAAGATTTAAAACAAATTAAATAAACAATCTAACATTCTTCTGGGGAAGCCGTTTTATTCAGTTCATAAAAATAAACCTTAAACATTAGGAAAAATCTCATTTACCACATTTAGAAATTAAACAAGCATTATACGTATTTCAACTTCTTCAGTTAGTATGTATTTTTATTAACCCTTTAACCGGGGAGTTCCCTTTTAAATTACACAGCTTATAACAGGCGCGAGCTCTTTCACTAGGACGTGTATATACAACACGCCCGGAGAAAAGTAACATCATATTGTTATTACTTTTATTTATGCTTAAAATAAATTAAAAGACTGAAATATATAAGTTTTCTCTTATTTATGAATATAGCACAAAGGAAAACACAAAATGACAAGCAAATAGAAAAGAATGCCAACAAAAATATAGAAGTATCGATTTAAGAAATTATACATTTTACAGTCTTAATCAATTATAAAGAGTACAAAAATATATGTATAAATATATTCATATAAATTATATATATTATTATTATAAATTTTATATACGTATATATAAATTCACGTTGATACATGTATCGATGACTAATACCTCAGTTGTACGAAAATATAAGTCCCACCCGTTCCAGGGCACAACATATATTTCAAGAACGTATTTATACTCCCTGCCTGTTGACGCTATTGTTTTGGTTGGACGCATATATACGTCCCGCCAGGTTAAAGGATTAAATGTGGGCAAAGACCATGTCATAACCTCCAGGAAAACTGAGAAATGGTTTCCGGCATTCTTCCCCCACCTTTTCCTTTTTAGCTATATTTTCACACCATTTTAACATATATTAAGAAGGGAATAGAGTATTTTATAAGATAAAAAAAAAATGTAAATTAAAGGAAAAAAATTTCCAGAGACCATGGATATTGTGCTATTCAAAGCAATGTGGCATTTCAATATGAAATAAACAGAGAAATACAGTCCCATGGGCTTATAAAAAGGTATAAGGTATAAAAGAAAATGCACGGTGCCTGTGCCTGCAATGGTCTCTTAAGCAAGTTAGCTTGTGGTCCCAAGGACTGTGGTGGAGCTGAACAGCTGAACAATTTTGAACTAGGGGTGAGAGCAAAGAATTAAGGTCAAGTTGTAATACAAAAAACCCAGCACTCAGGATTCAAACTCAATGGGTTATCATTGTCAGCCTGCTCTAAAATTAACTCTTAAATAATAAACTTTAAATACCAAAAACACACAAATAAATTAAATTTTAAATTAAAAAAAAACAATTGAAATAACATAATAAATCGAAGAGTCCTAAGGAATGAAATTCACCACCATATCTTCATTAACAAACTGGTGAATTGTTGTTTAGTTGATATATATGAATAAGGAATAATAATAACTTATTAAGTTACGTTAAGCATAAAGCTTAGTTACTTTCATGAAAAGTGCTCTCTTGAAAAATCAAATTGATACTACTTTAGAAGATAAATTTAAGGAACATCATTTAAGAATTACCACCAAAAGTAAAAGTATTATCAAAAAAGCTAGGTAGGACTCGAAAAAAAAAAAAAAAAGTTTGTGAACCACTGACTTAACAGATGAAAATTAATTAACAAGGCGAAATATTTAAAAAGTACATGAACAAAACATAATAAGCACCTATTATTGTTTGTATTAATATAAATTTTATATAACGTGACAAAAAGGATAAAATGTCCCAGAATTCTTTGTTTCTTTATGTCTTTAATACATAAAGGTAAATAATTATAATTAATAAATTACAAGAAATTGAAAATTTACCAAAACATTCAAGTTCATCTTCACCCTGTGGACAGTCAAAATACCCATCACACAATTTTTCCTCTTGGATCCTGTCTTTGCAAGTACATTTTGATTCATCAGAGATGTCCACACAGTCAATGTTTGAATCACACCACTTTTCTTCTCTTATACATTTTTGCTCATTTTCACAGGATATCATCCCTGGTCTGCAGTAGCCATCTGTAAAAAATTAATAAAACAAAAATAATATATAATTTGTATTGACTTCATTCTTAAGTTACGAAGTGAAGAGTTAAAAGAATGCCAAGAACCAAGTTGGTCTAGGTGCCATGTGCACTATAGGCAACAATGGCAAAACATTTACTCATTCATAGCAAATCAAATTACAAGTTATTGAAGAAATATAAAATTTAACAAAGAATAAAATTACTAAAGCATTTGTAAAATTATATTATTACTATATGGCTTGAACAAGTAGAGTATTCAAAACAAATATTTAACTTACCATAAATTAGTGATCTTTCTTCTGTTTTGTTTTGATTTTTTTTATTATCTGGCTGATTAACTTGAGTTACTTTAGGGACATCAGATCTTCGTAAAGTTTCCTTAACCCCTGTCACAATAGGAAATTGGTAAGTTTGAACAGGAGAGTTGGGAACCACAACATAAGAACACTGCAACATCGGACTAGACAATCCTGTAGGCCCTAATTGAGTTTGGGTCACAGGAGGTTGTGGAACATAAAACCTAAAAAAAAAAATCAAATTCAACAAAGATTCATACATTTTCATAAATCTATATTGATTTATATGCTGCAAAAAATATTTTACCTAAATTTATTTTTATATTTATTATAAAAATAAATTTATTATATTTTTGCATTGATGTATAAATCAATGCCGTTAAAAGTATTAGCCAGCAAAATTACTTACATACCAACTTACTACTTAAATTACTTACATACCAAAATAACTTAGGTTAAACTTAATATAAGTTAAGAACTTATTTCTCAACTTACTGAGGGGAAATTTGAGGCTGATATAATGATGGTATTATCAGTGAAGAAGTTGGTACAGCTTGAAATGGTTGGTGTTGAAAAGGTGGCTGAGGCTGATAAGGCACTGGCAATAGTATTGAAGAAAACTGAGGATTCGCTAGCTGTGCTGTCACCTGTGACTGCGGTCTGAATTGAGGCTGAGGTGCTAAATATTGCTGATTCAACATTGTATATTGAGATACTAACGGTTGTTGCATATGAGGAGCAAATTCATTTTGATTAACTATGGTGAAGTTGGGTCGGTTGTTTACACTGCCCTGACATAAAACTTTGTTAGTTTAGAATAAAAGATACATAATAATTATACAATAAACTTAAAATAAGATTGGTCTTTTTAGTTTTCCAATCTAGTGTCATAGTTCAAATTTAGTCCTATAATATTATTTACCTTTAACACAACATGATTATATCGGACTCAATAGGTAACTATTTTTCTTTAGTTTACAGGATTTTTTTTTTAATCACAACCATTTCTATAAATGCATATTCAGTAGTTACTTGAATAATTTATGACAAAGAAGGATGCTTTCCAGTTTATTTTTTATTAAACAAAGGGTATCGGGTAACTGGTTGGGTAACATCAGTTAGGCCGAGCGCACATTGAGACACTTGCGACGCAGAGCAGTTTTTGTGAAATGTGAATTAGAAAGGAAACAGGCGGTCCAATATCTGAGCGACACAGTTTTTTTTTTGTGCTGCCCTGCCCTGATCTGTGTCTATTTGCCCTTTCCTGCTCTGTGTCGCCTGCCTGGCACAGTTCAATGTGCGCTCGGCCTCATGGTGGGATATTATACTCTTGTTAACCCTTTTTGGAAACCAAATGTAGTTTGCCTAACTATAAATTATTAAAGATTGTTTAATTTTAAAAACTTTACAAATAAAAGAAATTATTTTTCTTTTTTGATTGGATAAATTTTTGTCATGGTTTTAAGAATATAACTTCAAATCATTCTTCTTGAGCTATTAATTAAGTATATTATAGTGTTTTGATCAGAAAAAAAATGTAAAATTAAAGCAAAAAACGTAAGAGAAACAAACTTTTAGTGCTGGTCGAGTTCTACAAATAGACAATCCCAGTTTTCAGAAAAAATGCCTTTCAAGGACAGATAGCCATTTAAAGTTCGGGGTTCCCTTTTGACCTATCAATTTTATAACGTTTTAAATGTGGCTTAATTTTAGAGACACAATGAAACACTGTGATATCCATTTTTTAATGCTTCATTTAGTATGTAAACAAAAGGACATCCAACAACAGAGATCACAAAATTTCAATGTTTCTGAATATGACCTAATAATAAATCGGTCAAAACACGAACCTTTTAAGGGCCCTATCTTCCCTTGGTCTTTTTTCTTAAAACTGGGATTTTCTTCTTATAGAACATAACCAGATCTATTAGTTTACTTCTCTTAAATGTTTTTGTAAAAATGCGTTCATTTGAGAAATTCCAAGTGTGGTCATTTTTTCTGAGTCACAATGAGTATTAAAAATATTATTCATACTGTGACAAATAAGCTGATAAATACCTGCCCATAATTTAGAAATGATACTCTTCCAGTCAAGGGGTTAAAAACTGGAACTAACTGATTTGATCCAGGAGCTGACACTGGCGAAATCACAGGAGATCCAGAAAGTGTAGGAAAAGCATAGGGATTTTGCATTGAAATAGCTGTTGGTACATGGACTTCAGGAGCCCTAGCGCCAGGCACCTGCCGATGTTAAGTACATTTCATAAATATTATTAAAGCTAATATTGGAAGTAAATCAGCTGTCAATAATTCCAAATGATCTAAAGAATCGAAATTCCAATACCAAATATTAGTTTAAGCAATGATTTTTGTGAATAAATAAACAAACAGTTCGCATATAATGGCCAATTTTTTTACTTTCACTTATTTCTTCTTAGGATTGTGAATTTCAGACCTACCGTGATTCAGATATTTACCTGGGAAAGGTAACATTGATAAAGGGGTGTTTAGATTGGGATTGATCAATAAGATGAATGATCTTATTTTGCATTCAGTAAAGCTAGATCACCATAAACATTTGATTTATTTCATATATTATATGATTTATATCGTAATTTATATAGTATTAGTATTATTAATTAATTCAAGAAAATATGGTATAAGTAGAACTAATAACCATTTATCAAAAATTTACTAATTACTTCTGTAATCTAAATTTTTAACTAAAACATAGAAGCTACAATTAAAAATAATGAGATTATAATGAGAGTTGTGATAAATCATGTTATAATGGAAATAATTGTTCAGGTAGATAATTTGGGCTTAATTAGAATCATCCAAATCAGTCTTATCACATGTTTCTTTTAATAACTGAATATCCTTCCATCTTTAAATATTATTTTATAAACTTCCTTCTAAAAAATAAAATAATGGACTTTCCTTTATTATATGAATTATATTATTATCTCTAAGATATGAGGTGTATCTTATATATATAGATATAAGTATAGTGTATATATATATATATATATATATATATATATATATATATATAGTATATATAGTATAGGTATCTATTCATTATGATAAATGTTACCTTTACCAGGTTGAATTTTTTTTTAAATTAATTTTAAAAAATGAACATCTAAAATAAATAATTTGAAGCATTTTTTCCAGCATTTACTATTTCCTATTAATATTTTCATCAAAGAGAATTATTACAAACTTTAAGGTAGAAATTTTCAGGTAGAACTGCACTAGAAGAACCACTACTTTGAGCAGGCATGCAAATGTAACCTGCATTTCCACCTTGTCCAGGAACTAGACGACACACTGGATGTACCTGTTGAGGAAGAGAAACAATCATTTGTTGGCTGGTCTCTACGACTTCACCGGGCCCAGAACCTGTCGCAGATGAATCTGGTCCTGTAGGAGGAATGCCTTCCATGTGGTTACCTAACTGAAAGTAATTTGTCCCAGCTAAATCCTGGTCTGCTGGATAAGCCTGCAAAGGTTTCTGGATGATCGGCATAACTTCACCCAGCTGTGTTCCAAAGGCCATAGGTGTTTCTTTTATTTTTTGGTTACTTTCATCATCAGTTTTGCAAGATAAGGCAACACTCTCTATTTCCTTCTTCAGATTTGTTAACTGAACAATAGACATTTCAAAATCTTTTCCAATACCAATTAGTTTCTTTCTAACTTTATCACATCCACTCTTACATTTTGGATCCTCCATCAATTTCAATATATCTTTCTTGAGTTCTTCTGTAAATTTGAATGAAGCTGTTTCTCGTTTTGTTCTACTTTTGGTTGCACCTTGGCTATTAATTATTGTTTCATTGCTGTTAAGGTGATTGTCCACTGAAGGAATTAGTAAAGTATCCATTTCAATCTCTGAAATAAAAAAAGGGTTAGTACATATTTAATTAGAATCAAGGTAAATTAAAATTTTTATTTATTTTATTGAAAAAGTAACCTGGAACTCATCTGACTTAATAAGTGATCTTAGAAGGTTTATGGGTTAGGAAAAATTTTAAGATAGGACTGATAAGAATCCATTGAAAAAAAAAGAATTTGTTATTTGAAATAATTTTTGAAGGCGTGTATGTCCAATTATAAAAGAAATAACAAAAGCTTACTTACTTTAATTCTATTTTGTAATCTTTACACACGTTAAGACAATATTAACATTTTATTTATTTTGGTTCTGTTAATATGTAAGCCTTCCCCTTAGGGAGTGATGGTCTAACTTCTAACCAATTCCTACTGGGAAGTGTAAATACTTTTTAAATTACCAATTAATAAATCACTTAATATAACTCATAAATCAAACAATTATATATTTTCTTTAAATCAAGTGGACATTTGATGATTGTATTGTATTGATAAAAAAACTATTAATACCTTCAATTGCGTAGTGGTAAATTAATAAGAAACCAGCTAGAGTGAGAAGCCCTGATGCAATCAACATTAACATCTGGATGACAGTGGATGTAGTATCATTTGGCTCCAATTGATTGCTATCTAAAAATGAACTAAGTGATTATAATCATCAGCGAATTTTTTTGGTTTTAAATATTCAACATAAACCTATCTAATCTTTAAAAGAATAGTTCTTAAAACTTTGAGGTTTGGAAGGATTTCATTAAAGAAACTGTTTGAATGCTATACCTTTGTGAATAGTAACTCTAATTGTCTTTCAAGTACCTTGGAATACATAAAAGACAATAAGCAATTCAAGAGAGATTTTGAATGTTTCAAGTTCAGTTAGATGTAAAAACTTCGGTATGAAGATGTCAAAAGTTATTAGAAAGAAATGAACTACCGGAAGTTTTTAAAGAACTAAGATCAAAGACCTTTCATAATTACATTCAATTAAAGACCGTTCAATTTTATTAGAAAGTCGTAAAATGAAAGATAAATACTTTTTAGTAGATATAGCCAATCCTTCAAATTTTGAAGAGTACAACTAAATGAAGTTCCAGTGTTGCCTCTTACTTTGAACCAAATAAAAAAATGGAGGTTTCCATTTCAATGTAACTTAGAAAATTGCTTACTAACATTCTTAAAACTACATTAAAGCAATGATGGTGTACTTATTGAACTATGTTTACCGTAATTAAAAATTAATTCTTGAAGTAAAATGATATATTCTTTTTAAATCAATTATAATTTTTTTTTTTATATATAAATATATGCATCACCATATATTTATGGTGATGAAAGCAACATTAATATATTAAGTTTGCTAAGCTTACCTCTTGTAATATGGGCGTGTTTCTTGATTCGATCATCCATACTTGTTAATCAAATGATACGCAATGAAGAATATCTAAACTTTGTCAGTTGAAATGGGAAAAAAATAAAATCCTGGGGAATAGTAGCGGAGAAGACATTATTCACGCAATGAGGCCCAAGCACCAACAATTTGCTGATCCATTGGAAATAGGATGAAGAAGCAGTTTTGTTCGTCTGATCAGAACCACAATCTAGGTTAATATCCGATTCCAGATACCAACTTGAATAGACATTAATAATTTTATGTTTAAAGGATTAATGAACGTTTACAGAATAAAATGAAAATAAACGGAAAACCTTTTTATGGAAACCGATCTACAAACATGATTTTTTTTTTTTTATTGCGTTTATATTCCTTTATCAAGATGTTTTTGTCTACTTTGATATTCAGTTCCTTGTTCTCAAATTCGATGCTACATATTTAAAAGAAAGTGTCCTAAAATCGTGTTTTGCGTTTATCACAATTTAATTTTGTGTCACTGAACTCTTTGGAAGGTGAGCATGATCGACATGGTGAGCATGATTGACATGCGATATGAAATTTATTTCTAGGAAACGAAAAAATAAAATAAAAAATTTACTAATACTTTTTATAAGCTAAATTTACTTATATCTATACAACTGTGCATCCGGCTTAAGATTGCCGGGCAATGACAGTTTTAATTGGTGAAAATGCCTGCCTCTTACGTGATTAGTTTGAAAAGTAAACATTGGATACACAAATGAAAGATTTAAAAACTTGAGGACAGCCTTTTCCAGTTTTCTCGTTTGAACTATTATTAATGATAATGAGTGATGTACTATTAATGGTTAATGTGTTTTAATAGTCAGAAATGCCTTCTGGGGACAGCAAGGTGAATGACAAAGTGACTCTTGGATTAGAATCTCGATCATAAATGATAGGACATTTCGTTAGTATATAAGATTCGAGGTAAATTAAAACAAGGATTTGGTTAGTTTTTCCCATATTAGATGTGGTACTATAAGGAGAATCGCTAATATATGGTCAAATTTTGACTTTACATGCAAATTGGAATGAAACGATGTTAAAAATCTTGTTTAATGGAATTTTGGTTCATTTTGAATAAGTTAAGACAAATAAGCGATTGTTTAAATGCAGTTAGGAACTTAAATAATAAATACGAAGAAAAGGTGCATTTTAAAAGTATTTTCATGAACTAATTTTTGTTACATTTATAATTTACTTTCCAATAGTCTTTTTTGTTGTTTTTGTTTTTTTATGTTATTACTTCGACAATACTTCATCGAAATCAAATATTGAAGTGTCATTAAAAATATTATCCTTTTCTTAAGTACCAATGAAAAATCATATTCCCAAGAAAACTCATGGAAGATGTTATGAAGAAAAGAAAACTCTATTTACACAGTGATAAATAAGTATAATAATATTTAAGAGTTTTATTAATAGTAGATTAAGCCCATCATAGCTTGAAAGGTTTCTATAATCCCTGCTAATTGAAAAAAAAATATCGAAATCCGACCATTATGAGCAAATAGCCTAGTGAAATTTGTATGTATTGCTGTTATGCTTTACTAATTGCAAGACTCGAACGAATGTATTTTTTAGCAATTTACATTAAATATAATCAGAAAATGTAAAGTTTCATAATTAACGTCACATCATCATCATATTCTAGTTAGTCATCGAGGTACAGCATCAGCGGAACCAGGGGAGTGGATCTCCCCCCCCCCCTTTTAAAGGCGAGGTTTAAACACACAATAAATATTTATATATCAAAATCGTCTTTATTAAGTAATATTTTATGTTCTTAAAAGGAAAATGGGTTGGAAATAAACATTTAATTGTGATGCCCTTAAAAATTTAAAGTTAGTCATCATATTTTAAAATAGGTCCTTCATCACTAATAAAATTGAAGAAGAAAAAATGCTTCCTCCCCCCATTTTTAAATCCGCTACTGAAGAGACAGTTTTGAACTCCAACCAAAGCAAAGCAGGGAGATGTTTTGAACGTAATACATTTCAATCCATTGAGAAATAACAATACTGTTTTTAATATATATTTGGTCACTAACCCCTATATGTACAGTAGGAATTATTTACACTGGCCACAACTGCTTGGCGATTGGCAGGTATAGTACAATACATACATACATTCGAAAATGTAGAAAAATGAGTTTATCTATAAAAAGAGGCATATTCTCAGCCCCTTAAAGAAAAATAAATTAACATTTTATTTACACTATCAGAGATACCACTACTGCTATGCACTTCTAGGCGTGGTCGATTTGAAGCCGTTTAGTGTGATCCCCTTCTCGAAGCGAGCGGAATTCGAAAGATGGAATAACAATAAAGCCAATTAAGGCCCTTTCATCTTGACAATTATGTGCTGGGGGTTCGCTAGTACCACTGTAAAAATAGCTCTCTACCAGAAGTGATAGCAATAGCATTAGCATAAAAAAATGTAATAGATCAATTACATCGTATAAGTAAACATTTGTAAATAACAAATATCTTTTCACAAACTGATGAATTATGAAATTGATGAAATTATTTCGATTAAAAAAAACAAAAAAAAACACTAGGAAACAGCCAGCCCTATTGAATAGAAAGGTAATATTATTGATTGTGTTAGGATTGAAAGCCGACATTTCTGGTCTTGAACTCGGGGAGTCAGCTAAATTGGACCGGAAACTTGAGAAGTAATGAAACGATCAGCAGAAACCGAAGCGAAGAGTCAGAGTACTGGGAACAAAACTAAATATTAATCATTAATACTAAAACATGGTAGTTGCTCAACTGTTCTTGCTAAATACTTTTAGAATATAAGCAAAACCCTGTTTAATAAGGTTTTAATAGGATAATATTCCATGAGCTGTGATAAGGAAATGGTTCGGTTAAAATTTGAATAAAATTATTTTTTTGGTGTGGTTTCTAATCAGAGTCCTGATTTTCATATCAAATACAAATCTTATAATCTGGATTATCCTGAGAGCGTTTTGCTTACTTAAAACATCTATAAGATCATTTTTGGGAAAAATTTCACCGGAAATATTTTTCATGATACCATTTTGTATTAAAAGAAAATAGGAATTTGGGGGGGTTAAATGGTACAATTCTTATGAATATTTTCCCAAGGTTACAATATCTATAAATCATTTCCCCATTTGCTGAATTTACCTGGGCTAACTTTATTAAAACTGGATTATCTCGAGAATGGAGAGTGTCTTATTTAAAAAATCCTGAATCATTTTTTAGCAGAATTTCACTTGTTATATTTTTAAATAACATCCCTTTTTAAGGTATAAGGTGTTGAGTCGAAAATGTGAATAATCATAAAAAAAATTATTACTGAGACGGAAACGTTGGACGGAGGGAAAGTTTTCTGTTTCTTATTTCTAGATCGCCTATCAGTGTTTTCCCAAAGTTCCAAACTTTGTAAATCATTTCCCTAATTTTCCTGAAGTATACAGGTACCTTTTACACTGTACGAACCTCACCCTCAAACGGCTTGTTCGGCCATTCTAAATAAGACACGAACTCGAACAGGTACTTTATCTGTTCACGTGTGTGTTCGGGGGTAGCACTGGTGTCCTTTTGGAGTTAGAGAAGCTTCTAGGCCTCCTTTTAGCATTTTTCTGCCGTCGCGATTATCCATAATTAGTTAGAGAAAAAGCCAGAACAGCCGCTAGTTTAACGTCAGCCGTCTTTATAATGAAAATTGTTATATTAAGGTGCTAGGTGCGGTCAAACATCATTGTTCGCTCGACTTCGCGTCTAAGTGTAAATAGCTGTTCGTGGTACGCCGGTACGGCCAGGTTCAGGAGGTTATCTATTCTTGGCTGAGGTTAGCACAGAGGAAAGGCACCTTATGAGCATCTCTAAAAAAGAGTAATATTAAATTATACTACAAATTCTATCTATTTTTTTATTTTCATACATAAGTTCTTATCTTCTTTGTTCTTTTTTTTTTAAGCCCCTCTCAATACCTTAAATGCCTTTCCAGCCTTTGCCCATTGAATGAATTGTTACTAATATTTGTAATTTTCTAACTTACGGACCATCTGATACTAAATTCACCATAGGTACATCAATAAAATTGCGTATATCAATAAATGTTTCAACTTATTGGCTTTAAAACTTTCTTAACATTTAAAAAATTTCTTTTAACAAGGTACTTGTTATAATTTCAATATGGATTCTTTAAATTGACTTAATATAGAGGGTAATAAGTAAAGGGCCTATACAACTGCAAATAAATCCAAGGTATGTTATTAAATTCAAATATTTAAAACATCCCTCGTTAGGAAGGATACTGCCATAATACAAAAAGATAATTTTTACAAGAGAAGCCTGTGTTTTGTTCATTATTGCTATCTCTCAAATTTATGGAATGACTGCTCCCAATGTTTTAAGTACTGGATTAAAAATATTTGGAATTTTTCCAAAAGAAAGATGATATGATTTCTAGTCTTTTATATAACTAAAAAAGCAAAACTGAAATTTTTTTATTGTGGCCGTTTCTTTCAAACGAGCGGCATATAAAAACAAATAGGCTTTATTCTCTTTAATTAGTTTTTCTTATCTTATGGAAGGAAAAACTAGCTGCCGGCGAAGGCTCTACGAGGCTAAGCAAAAAATTAATGTAAATACATATAAATCCGCGTCCTAGCAATAACAAATGTTTGTTTGACTTAAAGCCATCAAATAGAATGTTTTTGTTTTTTTCAAAATAATATTGTTTTATGATAATTTTTTGCAGAGGAATGTTTCTATGTATTGATAACTGTATACTCCATCTTAAAGAAGCTGAACATAATGGTGTATACTCGACATCTCTATTATCAATATCTATTTCTAATAGGTATAATCAATAACAGATCAATTATATGTTGATATTATAGATAATAATATATAATTAATAAGTATCTAATTGCATAGATTACTGCAATATTAGAATCAAAATTCATGTAAATATATGTACACCTACAAATGGCTTAAGTTAAATGTAGCCTATAAAGATATATAGGTTCCACAACATGTCAAAGATAGTTATTGATTTGATATAACGAATATATTGTAGCTTAATATTTTATCTTGGAAAATTTTCGCTCAGTGCAACCATTTGTCTCATTTACTCGAAACGTATGTCATTTCTTTTTTATTTTAGTGAAAATAAAGCTCTTGCTACTTTCCTAGCTATCGCCTTAGGCATTCGACGTAATCCCTCGTTTAATAGAAAATTTTAATGTTTCAATTATTATATGTAGAAAAAATCATACCATGGTCTAATCCTTGAAGAAGGCATGCCCATCTATTTTATATGGATCTCGAGTCACAATAGGTTTGCATCCTGCCATAACGATCGGAAACAATATTGTCTATTATCTCAGCTCTAGCGATTTTTCAAATTTTTTAAGTATTATATGCTAGGATCTGCTTCATTTTTTATTTTTATACGATATTCTTAAAAATTGTTTAAAACCAAATAAAAAAAAGGAGAGGCAGACAATGGGAAAAAGAGAGTTAGGAAAGGCAGAGGAGAAGAAAGAGGTTTCGCAGCAGGGTGCAGTGCTATGAAGTGGAGGACAAGTTGATCTGAAGAGTATGGGAATCGGCCATTGGAGAAAGCTCGAGTTGGAGAGCCTTTGTTGAAGAGAGTAAGATTATAGAAAGAAGGAAGACTAAGTTGCACTGTTCATAGGCGTTGATGACCTGAGGGTTTTACGCATAAATTAAGAAAAACATAAATAATACATGAAAGATTATTTTATTTTTGTCATTAATTTATTGCATCCGGAGTATCACACGGCGCCAGAGAGCTCCTTGGATCTCGAAACTGGAAAGCAGCCGCACTTGACCGGAACAACTGGCGGAAAATGATAGAAGAGGCCTCGACTGTTGAGCAGAACAAGAAAAAGAATTTATTGCATCCCATACTTATTCAGAGTTAAGAAAGGTAAATTGGGCAATCAGCTGTCATATTTGCTATGTATTATGGATGCGGCCATGATAGGGCAATTCAATTAGATTAATAATTTAAAATGATAATATGTAAAGTACTGTATATGCTCACACCCGGTGGTCAGTTTTACCTGAAGGCGGCAAGGTCCTAGAAATACCGCCTTGGAAGTTATTTGGACCAGAAACCTTTTGTTAGAAATTTAAAATAAGTAAAACCGAAGGAAGAAAATGCTGCCGACACTCACCTAGGGAAATAACTAAGAAGATTGTAGGAGAAATTTGGGGTCATAAACCCCGGTTTTGCCCCGACAAAGGTGCAGCCGAAGAAGACTAGAAATATACTCCCATGGAATGGGAATTTTAGGATAGCCAACCAATCAGAGAGGATATGAAGAGAATGGGAAGAAGAAGATTTATATGGAGAGTTGGAAGAGAAGGATAGAGGTTGGAGGGAGTTGCAGAGAAGAGGTGCGGAGGTTGAGACGGGAGTTCGGACAGTAGTCCAGGGTTCCAGAGAGAGAGGAGCGGCAGAGTCCAGTTGTCCAGAGAGAGCTGAGAGGAGATGCGGTGATGAGTCTAAGAAAGCGTCAGAGATGGCAGAGACTCATCCACACCAGAGACTTAGAGTGATACAGAGAGTGCCCACCAGATAAGTTGTAGATTAATATACAGTACTAATTGTGATATGTATGATTTCAATAAATTATGTTAACTTGCCTGTCAGCATCCAGTAACTAAGTTGTGTTAGTAAAATATAGGATTTATTATAAAGGGGTATAAATGATTTACATTCTTAGTCAATAAAATTAAAAATGGAGTTCAATTTAGATTTGTTTCTTTATTTTCATTCACCTGATGCCAAAGATTTCTTAAAATAAAATTGGTAAGCTCTGGAAAAGAATCCAATATAAATTGATACATATTCGGACATTAATTTAATATATTGATTTGATAGATCCCATTTCTGGTAACCCCCACCCACTTAGAAAAGCGGGCAGCCAGAAACAAAGCATATTATATCGTAGCATATCATTCTGTGTCATATGTTTTTCACGCAAGCACTGTAATGATATAAAACAACTGTGGGAAAAATGTCATTTTAAAAGTTATTTTGTTTTCTTAGCTTCTGGATTGAATGCAGTGAAATTTATGCAATCGGGACTAAAGGTTAAATTATGTGATCCACTGACAGTGATCTTTTTTGATCTTAAATACCTACTATGAAGCAATACAAAGACTTAAATGGAAAATATTTATTGTTATTTTAAACAATTAAATTTTTTTATTAACCTAAAGGATTCTGAGATTGAATGCAATTTGTTAAAACGTTCTTTATTAAAATTTTTATTATATTACTACATCCTAGTAGTGTCATGGATTTTCTTCATATTAATATACGTTTCGAAACTACTTTCTTAATCATCAAAACAAATAAAATCTGTTATATTTATTAAAGATGGGATTATATATAAAGAGAAATACATATTATATATATATAAAATTACATATTACATAGCCGATAAATAGGAATAGATGATTTAGGTAAAAAGGATTTTTTTCATGACATCATAATTTGTTTTAGAAATTTAATGTTGAGAAATCCTCTCATGTTATGAATCCTTAGCCAAAATAAAGTTAACGCTTGTTTAATTGAGTTATTAATAAAGTAATTGAGATATTAACTCAAGGAAGTAGTATGTACTTGGAAGCCGGAGAAATAATCAACGAGAACAGACGCCGTTTGAATCCTCTGAAAGTAGACCAGTACATATTGTTGAAAGTGTAATTGAGAGAAGTGTTTTTTTTTTTAATACGTCTTAGGGTCTGGCCACACATGTCCGCACCGGATCCGCACCCCAGCACTAATATAGGTTATGTTCAGAATATTTTTAATTTAACTTACATATTACAAATTAGTAATGTCTAAAGGTCAGGCCACGCATGTCAGACACAGGCCACTTTAGGCATAACTAATTTGTAATATGTAAGTTAAATTAAAAATATTCTGGACATAACCTTTATTAGTGCTGGGGTGCGGATCCGGTGCGGACATGTGTGGCCAGATCCTTATAATGTTAATGTCATTTTAAATTGATTTCTTTTCGCACTTTTTAATTTTTTTTTTAAAAAACTCTACCTATATTTTCTGAAAGCTATTAGGTATTCTCTGCATTCGATTTAGTTTTATTTTAGTACTTGAGCAATAAAGCATTTTTGTTTGTTTTAGGCTCTGGTTCATTTATCATTCGTATCTCATTGTTATAATTACCTCTTTAATTAAAAAAAAAATGTTATCTTTCTAACATTAAATGGTATTCCATTTTGTTGCATCTTTTAATGTTTTTCTAAACAATTAGAGAAATGTTCGATGGTTAATCGGTTCATAAATTTCATGATAAAGTTGATGCGAACGTGAAATCGAAAATCTGTCATTCATAGTTGATAATGGATGGAATAATTATTCAACTCTCTTATGTCACGCTTGGCTCATACTAAATGAAATATTAAAATTTACTAGAGATTAAATATTTAATGGTTTTCTCAGCAATAAAATTAATCTTTACTTATTCGCTTTGATTCCGATAGGGCATTTCTTTATTGTTTGTTAACGTTATTCGCCAATGTAATAATAAGTCGAAGCTCTTGAATTGAATTCGGATCAATTGTTAAGAACAATTGTTAACATTATAATGAAACAGTTTAGAGGCATCAAAGAATTGTTTCCGCGAAAGGATGGATTTTTTATACATGGAATATTTTTTCATATGATTTTTATATTGCTACAGTAAATTTTGATAAAAAGATTTTTTGAACGATTAAGTTAATTGGAAACAGGTTAATTCGTGAAAATAATTAGTACAAGAAGGCATTTGAATTTGGGCCTGCGCTCTTCGGACGAAGAACGCCGCCACCCTTCAGTGTGACACTAGCCCTCCGAGCAGTGGTGTCGCGCAGGTTAGTATCCAAACGCTACGATCTTTATTATATAATTATTATGTTTTTCGGAATAATATTTTTAAAATTTATTAATATACACAATAGAAGCAAAAATAATCTCTGACATGTTGTTTAAACATTTTCTTGAAGAAATCAGAAGTTATTAAACAACATATGTACAAACAATTTTCCTAAAATGTTCCAAAATTATTTTTAGATACTGAAGCAATAATAACATTTTATTTATCGTTTCCGTATAATTTTGGAAACATTAACGTACATAAACATATCTTTGTATAATTAAACATTTGTTTAAGAAGTTTCAATAATCATTAATTAAAGTTATTGCTCTTGAATAAAAAATAGATGGATTGATTTTACAAAGACACTAAAGATATTAATGAAAATCGAAACAGTAAAGGCTTACCAATTATTTAAATATTATAAATGAATCGAGGATCAGTCCATAGAAAAAAAAAAGAGACATTTCAAGAATATAAAATACCAAACACATGCCTTACATATTTTAATTTAATTAACTATGGTAACTAGTCTTTTATTTAATTTATATATATCTCTATTTATTTTTTTTAACGAATTAATTAATACATTATTAGATCGTAGCGTATGAAAATGTTGCGAAAGTCTTCAAAATTAAGCATCACAATAATGACAGTGCTATGCCCGATTGTTGGTATAAAATTTACAACTGCTGAATGTTAAGGATTAATATATATGTGATTTCTATGATTGATTAATATTGGAAGGAGACATAAAATACGATAGACTTTTTTTTTAGAAACAAAAAACCCAACGCATCATAAATAAGAGCTTGTCTTTATACTAATTTAAGGTGTAGGTGATGAGAAAATAAAAAGATTAATTTATTAAGATTATTCATTTAAGCATTTTAAAATCCTAATCGCACATAAAATTATTATGAACAATACAGAAGTGTCGGGTTCGGTAAAAAAAAAAATTAATAAATATTTTTCTTTGTCTGATTAACCTAAAATTATATTCTTAATCTTTTTAAAGAAAAATATCGAGGGATTGGTGAATGTTTGTTAATTCATATTCTTGTGTCATAAATTATAGTATGAAATAATTACTAAGAAACTTTTATACAGGTTATAAACAAATCAAATTAAATTTGTTCTAACTTAAAAGTAATGTTTCTGGCGAAAATATTTTAAAAACTTAATTTATAATACAAGTGAGAAATAGTCAACTGTTGTTCCTTACGATGGTTGATTCATAATCAGGATTTTCAGTTAAAAATTTTAACTGCATATTCTGACGATGAATCAACCCATCTTTAATTTATAATAGGTTTGAATGTATCGATTGCTAACAGAAATATCTGATAAAAAATCCTAGCGTTTAGCAAACAACTCCGGATATTCATTGAATTATGTGTCACTACTTTATAACTCAAATGAGTGGAAAATTGCTGGAATTTACATCGTCGGATTCCTCAATAGTCGAGTATTTAATGGATACTTTATAAATTATCCTAATTCATTAATAAAAAAAAGACTCAATAGGTTGATTCATACCAAGGAATTTTATAGATATAAGGAATATAAATGAATTATTATTATTTGTTTCCCTTTTTCGTTATCAAAATGCTATTGTAACCAACACTTAATTAGTTAGGTCACAAATAGCTGCTTAAACGCTAAGAAACAATCACAAATCTCTTGAAAAATATTCGAACAGTTGATTATATTTTCTGCTAAATCCTGTTAAAACAAAGGGTATACATTTTAGTTCCAAATCTATGAAACCTGATAAAAATATTAGTTTACAAAACGATAATAAGTTTATCAATCTTTGGCATACAATAGATAGTTTTCAATAGTTAGCAAGACGGTGGAAAAAATAAAGAAGAAGAAAATTATGCTTACATAACAAACATATAAAACTCTTTTTATTTCAACATTTTTATTGATTCTGCACAAGAGTAGTGTTAAAAGATATCAACTGCATTAAAAATAATATCTCTTAAAATCAATGATAAATATTTTTTTCTTAAAATATGCTAGAATTCATAAATTTCATTAATAATCAAAAGATTCTTAGCACCACAAGATCTTAAAACTCGGTGTTTATAAATAAAATTAAGATTGGAGCCTTTGCAACCTTCTCCTATACCTACCTACCTACCTTTACTCCTAGAGAAGGAATTAAATTAAAGGAAAATTCTATTTCCGTTAAAATAGATATTCTTATAAATAAATATAATCTAGGATTTTTTTTTATACATTTGTAAATCCCGCCTGTCAGCAACATATTGACGATCAGCAGCTTTGATTGCCTTTCTACTAGACAAATAATGGCACGTGGAAGGATGGCACCCAGCAGTAGCTCTTACCTGGCTTGTATCTTGCATTCTGGTCTCTTAAAGAAGATCATTCATCCAACGGTTTTTTAATCTTCTCCTCATATTTAAAGATATGTCATCTGTAGTCATATTTCAGTTTATATGCCCGTGAAAGTTAGTGTGAAAACCTTACATACTTCCACTTGCCGACAGTTGACTAACACATAAGAACTGTTTTCAAACGTTTTCAGACTAAAAAAACCTGAAAATAAGGAAAGAAATTAAGATTTATTGAATTCGTTAACTCCTTCATTTATATAATTTATTAATTGTAATATGAAGGTATTGTACACTGATTGCAAATAGCAATTAATGCTTTAAGTATTGCTAGGTACTGACAGCCGTTAAATTCAAATACTTTCGGTTAGTATTTCGCTGAATTTACAGCTCCGTTTTACGGGCCCATCGGATGGGATAATAAACTTTTTTAAAGAAACCAGGTTTTTATTACTACCGCGATTCCGCTAACGGGTGAAATAGTGGGAGATACTCTACCAACGAAGCCTTGATATTGCAATAATTTGGAGGCTTTCCACTTTCCGCTCTAAGTAGCCTTAGGGCTATAACTGATTACTCCTCCTTCCTATCTTAAAGGCCCATTTTCGCACCACAAGTCTTCTCAACTCTTCTATCTATGATTTTTCGTTTTTGATAGCATAACGTACAAATCATTCAGACTTTCAAAGTTATTAATTTTAAGGTTTGTAGAAAAAAAAAAGGGTAAAAATAGTATTAATAATTTCTACTTTCATTACATATTTATGGAAAAATGGCACATTAAAATTATTTCCTGAAAGGTTACTTAGTGAGGTACGTCACTGCATCGCCATTAAGTATGAAATTAAATGAGGCACTAATAGATACTAAATAGATACCACAATTAGATACTAAATCAATGATCAGCATCAATAAATCAAGATTCAAAATGAAAAAAGGGGCATTTATTTTAAGTGCGTACCATATTAACATGAACATTACCAAGAGGTTTTTTTGTTTTCGTTAGAAACTTCATAGTAAGTAAGCTTTTGTTTGGGAGTAGAGGAACTATAACTTTAACAACTTGTTTATTTTTAGAGAAGATCGTTGCTAAATGCAAAAAGATAAAAATAGAATTATATATAGACTTTTTGTGTATTAAGTTTATTAAAATAATAATAACCATATTTATATAAATAAAATAATAAAATAATAACCATATTTATTAAAATATATCTAAAAATCCGTCTTTATACAAACCATAAGGTAGTAGTAAAAAGTTGAAGCGACCAATGAAAAAGGGGAACGAAACAAAAACAAACAAATAATAATGCAGGCAGGGTAGCACTACTTGTTTTCAATAAATTTTTTCTCTCCTGTTAAGATAAGTAAATAATAGTTATTCAACGAAAAGACCCTTTCTCAGCATTTTGCAACAGACCTCTTTATTGTTCAACGGTTGTTCAAGGATTTGATTGGCCACGCAGGTAAGGCTGGTATGCCTTAGGATGGTCCACTCCTTTCCAATGCCTGCCGAGGGTTAGTAAATAAATAGTAAAGGGGTATATTTCCTTACTCAATGTTCTACGCCTCACCCAATTTATCTGAATTTAGGTTTCGTGATTCGATTCTTAGTCTGCAAATAGCATCCTTGGTCCCATCCTCAACACACTTTACACAGATGACATCCTTCCCGTTCTTAATTGGTCATTCTTATCCGAGCGTAGATTATAGACCGCTACGATTATCTTATGTTGGATTCCTCTCAAATATATCAATCCAGTTTATTGGTAGCTCGTTAGAGATTCAGGCCTCACAAGCGTACACCAATGCTCACTTATCCTAAATAATAAAATAATTAGGAAGAAAAACATAATTGAAACAGTAAACCTCGCAAATCAACGTTTACAATATATATAAATTGAAAACGATAATTAGCATGCGGATCTGATTAAAAATGCAACGCCTTTTATAAGGAAAATTTGTACCTAAAGAATGATAATTTTATCGGTTCAATAATAAAGTGAATTGAAGATCTCTCTGAAATAATTAATTATCACATAATTGATATTCAATCGTTATAAGCCTTCGACACGCGAGTTATCGTTTGGTTGCTATATAAACTCAAAGTGGTGACTGCCAGTATAGCGTGACCGATGTCGTATTGTGTTAAAGCTTCTCCATTTCCGAAACTGTTGTAACAGTTATAATACAAATAATATTTGTAATAAATTAAGACAACTATAATAAAACTGAATTACGATAAAACTGAATGTCACTTGTTTCCATAATGAAACAAAATACTCTGTGGTGGTGAAATTAGTTCATGTTTTCCAGGGACTTGAAGCTAAGTGGTTTACTGTTTCTTTTTATATTTCTTTTCAGTAAATTCTTTTGTAACAAAGTTTGGTGAAATAAATAAATTAAAGCTATAAAATTATTTGGCTGAATAATGAATAGGGGTTCCAAACAATTTACGTCTTTAATTGCCGACATTCGGTGCAGTCGACACCAAATCAAACAACTTGGGATTTTTCGTGGCCTTTCACTATCTGGGACTCGTTCCATCTTATATTTGCTTTAGTTAGTTCTTTATCATTAATAAATGGCCAAACAATTTAAATTGGCAATATCCCAGAATATTTTTTGTTATTGTGATCTTGAGTTTCTCCATAATCGTCACATTGTAGATTGTTTTAAGTTTCTCCCAATCCTTCGTAATATCACATAGCATAAATATATTTATAATCAATACATGTTTATTGACCGACCGTTATCTTATATAATAGCCACAATTCGTAATAACCCAAATGTTTTAAAAAATATTACTTTTTTAGCAAGTAATTTGATTAGAAAACTTATTATTTTTTTTTTTACAATTTTATATTTATTATTTTATTAAATCTTTGATTTAGCCTCTATTTAGCGAATAATATATAAATTTTTTTTTAATGTACATTTTGCACTTTCTATATTTTACTGAGAGTGGCAAAGGTTTACTTCAGGGATGTTGTATGTCTCCGACATTGTTAAAAATTTTCATTGATGATTGCCTTAAAAATGGAACAGGTAAATGTGGCCCGTGCTTATACATTCGCTCATGACCAGGTTATCATCACACAAGATAAAGATCATGTAAGCTACCCATTGAGGAAAATATTAGACCAACATAAACAGTTTGGACTAAGCGCCAACGAGAAAAAAGTAAATGTTCACAGATAAAGGTGAAGTGTACGACTCTGTTTTACGACGCAGGAGTAAAGCATTTCAGTTATCTTAGCCTTATAAGTATATGAAATAAATTCACTAAAACTGAAGTAAATAAAATAATAAACAGCGGCCGAAAATTGATGCTTAAATATCTTCTCTGGAGCAGCAATATCCTTTGTAAAACGAAAATATTGATATATATTTCACGAGTTGAGAAGATAATGTCGGTACGTGCTCCGAGATGTGAAATCTTGAAAGAGCACACGAAAAAAAAAACCCTTGAGACAATAGAGATGGATTTTTTGAGGAGATCGTTTAGGATTTTAAAGGCAGACCATATTAAAATCAAAGCCATATGAGATAAAAAATTGTTAAAGGAAACATATTGGAAGAAATTGAAAAGAGGAAATAAAGGATCCGAGCCAAATGCCGACAATGGAATTGGAGGTACATGGAAGGAGAAAAAATAGTAAAACTACGTGGGCCATTCCACGTCAAATCATCCAGCCGAAGTTCAAAATTTTACCTTCCCCGCTCAGATTTTGATAGAGGATTTTATCCTCTTTCTATTGATATATAGTTTATTAGGCTGGTTAGATAGAGATTTTCGCACATGGCATTTTTCAATGACAGCTTGGAAAAACTTTTATTTTTTTGTTTAAGAATTTTTTTTCCATGTTGAAAAACTATCTGTCTAATATTTATGGTATCATCTGATTTTGGATGAAATACAGAATTAATGAATATATTTTGAAAGCTCCAGTTCAATTATTACCCATTCTTCAGAGGAAAGTCTTAACATGTACAAGTTGTTTTTGAGCTCAAGTCGTCATCGGAACTTCAAAAATATCAAAAGTTCAAATGACCATAATTATGAAACTACTTGTTGGAATTGGGAAGAAAAAATTGGCATTTTTTCTTATTTCTGTATGCACTTAATACCCACAAATTTTTATCTAAATCTGAGGGGGGGATGTAATATTTTGAACTTCGGCTTGATGACGTGGAATGGCCCACGTATTAGTAGATAGATAAATAGATTAAGTATGGCCGGCAATGGCCTAACGAAAAAATATATGAATCTATTTTATAAATATAGAGTTATATAATATAACTCTATATATATGAATCTATTATATAAATATGGAGTTATATTATATAACTCTTCTTTAACTCTAACTTGATATATATTGATCCTGACCGACTGGTTTTGTATCTGGGAAAGGAAGATTATAAGTTGCCGACCAATTCATCATAAAAGTTCTTTCAGAAGTTTCCAGAATAGCCTTCCAGGCCCTGTAAAGATTAAATGGCCCCAATGCTTTCCAATCTTGTTAATTTTCTTTGAGGAAAAGATCCTGAAGAAAATTAGCTGTGTAGGCTTATTCTGCACACGCCACTTTATCTTTCCTTCCTTATTTTCCAGAGGATTCTCTTCTTTCTCTTAAAATTTATATCTCTTATGGACGCTATCGATGAAATTACTCAAAGTTTATTAGTTTACTCTTATTAAGCGAAATAAAAACTATATTAAAACCTAGAAGTGATGAACTTGTAACTTCAAAGGCATGTGTATGTAATTTCATATATATTATAACTTCATCACTAAGACTGAGAAAAGATTTATTAACTAAAGAAAACGGATGGATATGGAAAATTTACATTATTTTTAAAAAAGAATTGTCTTAATTAGAAAAAGTGTGGTAAAGAAAATATGATTATTTCAGGAACTTCACTATCACTTTTTAAGTCAGGAAATAGAACAATATTTACATGAGTGTACAAAACGCTTTAAAAAATCCAGTTTAACAGTATAGCCACTAAATTCATTTTGGTGCAAATTACTACCATGTCTAATAGCTGAGTTTTATTTAAAAAAAAAGAATATAAAAAATCGCTTGTTTATTGCAAACTGACAATCTAAATGCAAATGACGCCATGAATTTCCCACGTGCCTAGTCCTTACGGTCTACCATAATAACGTTTCTACCTTACACAGTCCACCTGTCCCAGTTAGATCTCTCTATTGTTAATCTATTGTTTATAGTATTGTTAATTAATTGATTAAGTGTTATATCTGTCGTCCCAGGGAATAAGGGCCTTGGCAAAGTTCTCAATTTTTCAGGGCACTAGTTTCAAAGTTTAAACACTATTGGTTTAAAATAAGGTTTTCATTATTAATTTTCGACAAAAAATCAAAAATAGTGGTTAATAGTTAAGGAAATAAAACCAACTGATTGGAACTTATCAGTAACCTGATATCAGAGTTGAATAATTGTACACCGACAGATTACAACTGATTATAACTACATTTCAAATGAAGGCCTGACTATTATGCTTATTTCGCTATGGATAAACCTTCATATCTTCTTGTTGGGCTAAATTCGACTTAATCGCTTATTCATCGGGATGAAAGATATGTGTATTCTTTTAAGACATTTTTTCTTGGACAATCTTGCAACGGAAATTAAGATGATGCTGATTGTTCAAAGATTTTTATATTTACATGTAAACATCATACGTAATTATGTGTACTATTATAGAAATTAGACATTTCTGACAGAATTATTTTCAAGGTTTTTTAATATATGATAATAATATAATTTTAAATGTATTGATATTCTTACTACGTATTAAAAAACCCGTACAACGAATTTTGATTCAGAAAATGTCTATAATAATATTAATGTCTATAATATTACATATAATTACATATTTCAATAGTGACACAGCTCAAAATTTTAAATACTTATTTTTCGATTTATGCGCCAATAGAACTGAAATATCTATTTGAATTTCATTGGATATATCTTTGACAACTTGAAATTGAAATGTATAAAGTATTTTTCTTGAAAATTATGGATTTCGGCTGAATTTAAACCATATTTTTTTAATAATTTAGGATGCCAGAGAGAGAGACAAAATGTTTTGGATGATAAATATTATTATGAATTCATATAAAAAAAGGAACTAGTACCGAAAAACTGACATAAAATATGAAATTTAACTATTTATTTTGAAGTTTACAATAATTTTACAAAAATAGGTCTTTAATATTTATCTTTTTTTATGTTACAATCCGACATGTTGGACCAACAAGTTGTTAAATTATCATTTAAGATTACTAAGGGTCCCTTAAAAATGCAAAAATAAGAATTAAGGTCAAATAATGAAAACCCAGATTTTTTTATTGATACTTCGTCATGAGGAAATGATAATAGCCAAACTAAAAAGTAATTGCAAATATCTTAAACTAATTTATTAAATTTATTTATTAGATTGCTCTTGAATATATAGGCACGCAGTTCGATTATGACAGATATAATAAAGGTTCTAATTTGATTTTATTTTTCACTGTGTCATGGTAGCCCATCAAAACCATTTTAACAGCAGGGCTTTTACAAAAAAAAAAAAATATATATATATTGATGTTGATTTGGCCGAAAACTTTAAAGTAAAGAAAGTGTCATAATTATATTAGCAATAGTTTCCAATTCCTGTATGTAGTTTATTGTCTCTAACTAAATATTGTAAAATTAAAATGTAAATATTTCTTTTGACAAATTTAAATTGTTGACAATGTGGTTCCTTATTTATCCCTAACGTTACTTGCCGTATATATTATTTGCAATAACGAACATTTTAGTGCGGCTTCCAGCAGTCAATAAAATCTGCCTAAAGCTGGAGAATTGCAATTCTTTATTGTTTCTGCTTAAAGTACTGTAATATTGCTGTACAGTCAGGCCTGAAAATCAATACTATCATAGAGTCCAGTAATTTTATTGACGAGTTATTTTTCATTGTTTTTATTAAAAAATAATTTTTGGGTACAATGCTTCCATGATGAATATCATGGAATGCTTGTAACAACAACCCGTGGAATTAGGTTGGTGAGATTTGGCGGTTGAGGGTATTGAGGCCCGACAAGCAGCCTCCCTTCCTCCCCACACTCGACGGGAGGGCCCTCCCATTAGTAAGGAGGATATTGCTGCAACTTATAATGAGGGTTCTGGGGTATCCCAAATATACTGCCGTGAGAAGGTTTCAAAGAAAACGCTAGCAGTAAACATTTTTCTGTAAAAATTAGATATTAAATTTCTTAATACTTAATTCTTCTTAAAAAAAAAAGATTCACTATTATTAATAATAAAACTGTGATTTGAAATTGAATTTATGAAATAAACTTTATTTATATAAAAGATTTTAGGAAGAAAGAATAAAATTATTACAAGAGTTTTCCATATCAGGGATTTATGATTCGAACTGATTAGTATAAATTTATATAAATATATTTTTATACTTTTTGTTTTGTGTTTGTTGAGTTGGTTGGAGTTAGCGGTAATCAGGGATTCAGTCTCTTCAGCACCAAAAGCCTTTTTCACTGTAGATCTAAACTTTAACTTATAAATTAGGCCAACAATCTTATCAAGCTTGGTATATTAATAAATATGTTGAAAAAAAAATTATTAGTTGACCGCTAAAAGGAAAACCTGTCCCAGGTACTACATTAACCTTCTTTCGGAAGCAATACTAATACTAAGTTCGAGCAAAGGTTCTCTGTGAGATTAAAAATAAAATTTCTAAGAAGATAAAATAAAAATGTTTATAAATTGTAATTTCATTGGATCGAATCTGGGGGACTATTGTATAAACTCCGTAGATTTCTACCACGTACATACTTCCTCATTATCCGTTCCTACCTACCTGACAGATCAGTCAAAGTAAACCACAATAACATTTACCATCCCCTCTTCCGCCAGTCAGCTGGGGTTCCTCAAGGTACTTTCCTCGGTTTTATCCTCTACACTGTTTATACAGCTAATATCCCAACCCATCCTAACTCTGCAATAGCTACTTTATAACCACTCTGCTGATGACACTTGTTGGCTATCAGTTAATAATGATCCCTTAACTGTTTCTCAATATCTGCAAGCCTTGAAGAATGATTTTAAAAATGGAGCATCAAAATCAAACAAATCTCATCAAACGACCTTTACTTTTCTTCGTAAACCTATGACCCTACAGTATCCTTTATCAATGCTCCACTATCCCTTGTTGAACAAACCCGCTACTTAGGACTTCAACTGAACAAACGTTTAACTTGTAATCCTCATACAAGACTAAAAATATAAAGCATATAAAATGATAACGAAAAGTTACCGCCTACTACAGCACTTACTGGAAAAACGCTCAACACTCCCTGTCCATTACAAAAGATTAATTTATATGACCTATTTGAACTTATGGAATGGAGCTTTGGGGTTCCACCAAACCATCAAACTCCTCTCATTTCCAGTCCCTACAATCCAAAATCCTACGCAAAATCCTTAATCCACCTCATTTTGTCACTAATAGAACTATCCATAAAGACCTCGATGTTCCATACATCGTCGATGTGGCCCACTCCTGATACCAATCCTTTCACAATTAACTCCCTGCTCATCCAACTCTCTTTTTTCCGTCCTAGCTTCCTCCACTATTCTTGACAATCGACGAGTCGTCTGAAAAGAAAATGGCCTCGGGCTTTTCTTATTTAAAATTATTATTTGAGAGCTACGACTTTATTATTTTTTTTAATCGTTTTCTTTACATTTACTAGATGTGTAATGTTATAAAGTTGTAAATATCAAAAAATGTAATGTTGGCATTTTTTAAATGATATGTAGTAAAATAATTACCTTTTAATTAATTAATAGGTCATAAACAATAGGTATGCATAAAACATTGATGAAACAACGAAAGTAAATATAAAAGGCTATAAAAATATTTCAATAAAAGGCTAAAAGAATTAAAATTACGTTAAAAGATTATTTTTCACAGATCATTCAAAATGAAAATTGTTGAAAGTCTGATACTGTAAAAAATATTGTAGACGCCCATGTTTGTAGGTTCTAATCTGAATACTTAATTAATACGAAATTATTTTACAGAGTGGTATTTCGAATATCCAACCTTCTTGTATCGACACAAAATTAACAAAAAAGAAATCTTATAAACTAGATACTTCATCATGGATTAGATCCGACCAATGATTGATCCAGTTCACCCCTGGAGACGATCTCCCGTTTTCTGTATCAATCCACGACACTTTGTAAGATAATCGAAATGTACTTGACTCAGCCGGACTCGAATCTGAGACCTTGAGCTCAGTGCCTTTATTAACATTTTCTCCGCTTTTACAGCCGCAAAGTTTGCGAATGTCTGTATTATTTATTTACTGGCTAATTATAATTAACTAATTAAATGCAATTGAATTCCATAATTTTGTATGGAGGTCGGTTCAACAAATTAATAACAAAAATTAAAAAAAAAATCTTTTGTTTTCTTCATTAGAAATTAAAGTACATAGAACAGATTATCGACCTATTGGTTTCTCCATAACTCGGTTTATACACTGGCTTACAATTTCTTTTGAAGCAGAATTCTTACTCAGGATTATTCATATAAAACTGCTTCAAGGGAAACAAAGAAATTGAGTACAGGTTCAATTTATTGCTATCCTTGTATAATGTCATACATTATGTGAAATGTCTATTAATTTTCTTTATAAAATTAAAATTACCTAAATTTTAAACCAATTTCTCACTTAAGGAACACCATAATGGTATTAATTAAGTTATTTGTATAATAAACCTCTTTAATAACAATCATTATATTGTAATGAATTAATAAAGGGATTTCCATGAAGTTATGAAGGGAAGTCTATTAACTCTAAGCCATTAACAACAGCTGATATGAGCCCGTGTATAGTACAAGCTATGGATCCCTCCCCTCCCTCCCTCTGTATACTCTACACCTCGTTATCAATCGCCCACGTCTTGCACACGTTTAATTAGCTATTATGAGCTGGATTGTTAATCAAAATGGTAAAGTCTATAAATCATAAGTGATGTGAAAGGACAGGTTTAAAGTCGAGGAAAAGCGGTATTGTTTCCCAGTTCGGATCAAGACGTTCAAGATAAAAAAAATTAGTAAAAAAAATCGAAAAAATGATTTAAAAGATCCCATTAAAAATCACCCCGCATGGAAATTAAATAATTTATTTTACTTTAATAAAGAGGTTAAGGTATGTAAATAATTGAAAAGTATGATCATCTCCGAATTCCAGAGTCTTTATCATTATTTTATCCGGAACCATCTCCAGATATAAATTGTGGGATTTGTTACCTTCACCACGCTGTTTCTAATGAGAAATGGGCTGAGCTTATGAATATCGCCTCTGATCAAAGATGTCGTAGTTTTTGGCTCTGAAGAATATCTAAATCATTTTCATCAGTCCTCCATGTTTTATTCATGTTGTAAAAGGACAGGATTTAAGTCGAACACAACGTGAGCATCGAGGGTCGGTTTATCCTATAAATTTGTGTATCTTAGCACAAAGGTTTGCCCAATTTGGACCAGATTGTGTGACATGCTCTGATGAGTCTTCTATTAGTCCCTAATGTCATCATACTCATTCTTTTGCAGCTAGCCATGAGTGGTAATTTGGATAGTGTTGAACTCCTGTCCAAACATCACACTGAGTCAAGTTACATCCATTTTAACGCTTTGTCTAATTGCTGCTTATCGTGTCTTGCGTTTATAGTGGAGCAACTTTAAATATATAGTGGGTTTATAGTGGGTCTCTCTACTCGCACACAATGCACCGGTCATGTTGTATAATCCTTTTGCCTTTGTTAACGACTTTTTAGCTAAAAGTTAAATATCTCAAGTACTATTTCATGTAATATATTGTAACTAAAATGGCTTAAAAGTTTTTAGGTGTAATTTATACATAAATTAGCTAGTCATTACTATTTAATATCGGATATGTGTCATATATATTTAATTCAATTAATTTAAAATATAAAAGAATGTGATAGTTAACCTAAGCAGAAATAAAGGAGGTATATTTGCCAAAAGTGGAAATGAATTACCGGGAATTATATCTATAATGTAAGCATATAACAGACTGTTAGAAACTGAATGATTTAAAAACATCTATATGTCAGGTAAAAATGGTCGAAGAATAAAAAATCTGTTTTCTAGTACATTTGTTCTACTTCTACACTATAACAGAAAATAAATATTGTCATTGAAATTAAATGAATTGTACGTAACAGCTTTCGCTAATAAAACAAATAAAACTATGATATACGTCCTATGGGAGTAGATATGGCTAACTGGTGACGTGTGAATTTTCTCCTTATCAATACTCACATTATTAATCTATTGCAATAATATTAATTAACAACACTTATCGATTAAAATTTAAATAAAAATATATTAATACGTGTAAAATAATAATACATATAAAATTATTTAATATTCAAAAACAAAATTCAAACTAGTTATGTTCTATTATGTATAAACATAAGTTTATCCCGCAAAAGATTGAACAATGTATCAAACGAACTGATGCAGAGCGTTCATGTGGAAAGTCCCAGGAGACCTCCTAGTTATCGATCATTGTTCTACAGACAGGCCACACAACTTTGAATTTTCCATATAGCTTCTAGATCAAGTTCACGGTAGGTCAACGCTTCAATAACAAAGCAGGCTCCGGCTAAAAAGTTAGTAATTTTTTTTTTGTTTTAGAATTTTTCACTTTTCATGGATGTACATTTATGATGGACTTTTTGGCACTGAACCAATAAGGGATGCAGCGTTATTTTTGCAAAGTGTTTTTGATTACAGTGCATTCGCCACTAATTATTTTTAAGTTATATTCATCTACATTCTATATAAGTAATTGTGCTTTTTATAGATTTCTGCATACTTATGACGTTGTAGTCTACTTTTTAACTAAATCAGATTACAGTAAAACTTCCGTTACCCGTCAATCGTTTATTTTTTTTGTTTATTTGATTTTTTATTGAAGAATAACATAAAATAGAAAAAATTATGATTCGGTCTTGCATGGTTAAAAGACCTCAGTTTCGGACAGGAATTCTGATTTCGAAGGAAAGCATTCTTAATCCCAGAGGATGCACTGCTAAAAGGGCATACCGAACTTGGAAAGGAAAAGCAGTAATTGTCTGCTGTGGAGCAATTATGACGTTCCTTCCTCGCCTTGGACACCTGGGGTAAGATTGGACCTTTTGTCAGTGCGGTCTGAGGGGACTTTTTTTGGTAGCAGAAGAAGATTGGTTTTTTAAGAGTGATTTCCGGCAACATTAGGGATAGTAGAAATAGGAGGTGTTATTGATATCGTCATCGTCGTAATCATGTTAAATTCAGAAGATTACCGTTCATAGCTCATTACTGAACACACAGTTAATTCGCCGTAAAACATCTCTCCAAACATTTCTCCACTCCTGTTTATTTTAGGGTAATAATATGCATGAGTACAGTGGTGTGTATGAGTAAACTGGTGGGAAATACATCCCTACTTTATCGGATTTAGTAATGCCAAATGAAGAAATACTGAAACTATAAAACTGAATGCTGGCAAACAAATAGATTAAAAAATTCGCAACGGTTTGTGTTTAGTGTGTTTTGCGGTAGTGTTTAGAGATGGATTTGTTTAAAAACTTTGATAATATTAGATGTTTAAAAATTAAATTTAGAGGTTCCTTACGTAGCTTATACTGACTCCAATGATCAAGAAATATATATCACAATATATTTTATTTGATACAACTTTTTTGAATCAATGATTTTTATCTACTATTTTTACATGTGTCTTTTTATTAACTTTTAAAAATGTCACATGCATTAATAAAAATTAATTTAAATAAAATATTAATTTCACAAAATGTTGCTACACAAACATAAAAATCAATAGAAAACAAAACTTCCTACTTCGAAAACTGATGCTAAAGCCAATTCCATTGAGGGATGAGCAACGAAAATAGGTTGTTGAAAGTAAAATACTGCGTAAAGAATTTGGAAAAAGCCAAACCACTTTAGACATCTATAAAATATATTTATGACTAGTTAGCCATGGCAAATATTTCCCTTAGATTATTAGTCAGTATAGATATGGTAATTTTATAAGAATTTCTCCTAAATTGTTGCCTATTTTATATGTAATATACAAAGATAACTTGCTACAATAAAAAAAATGTTAATAACAAATGTGAAATCTTTCATCCGACTTATGAATAAAATAGATGAAATATTTTATCCGACTTATAAAATTACTGCTAAATACTTTCTATGCAGTTAAAACTCAGCTTTAGCTGGACATCATATCGGATATCTTCATGAATATTATTCTAAAAAAGTATATGTTTGTTTGAGCCATAGCAAACGAATAATTTTGATTAAAACAAAACATTACCTAAAAAAACAAACCAGTTGTAGACTAATCAAGCAATGGTTATTTTTTAAAGGAAGAGTTTATCATGTAAAAAGGGCGAACAGTAACCTCGAGGCATTGATAAGTCGGATGGTGGCTGCCGCCGGGTAGTTATTAGCAAAAGTAAAGGCGCCTCGGAATAATGCTAAGTGCTCCGACAGAGTGGTCTAGTTTTTAGCTGCGCCAGGATTACCACAATTAACTTTCAGCAATGGTTCCTGGAGAAGGTTCAATTTTTAGAAGGCTTATTATCTTACGGACATACAAACATTGCAAAATTCTTAAAGTTATTAGAACAGAAAAATGCAGTAATGTATAATATGATGTGAAGATCATCGTATTGATTGATTGGCGGTAAGCTATTAGATGAAACCACAGTAATAAGTAAAATAATTTTTATTGTGTTCCGAAATTCAGGGCTACTTGACTGACAACATCGTAAAAGTGCTGATCTTGCGTAAACGCCGAAACATCGGCACAACTTTACTAAGATCTATTTTTTTAATTGAATAATTGTGAAGTTAATTGAGTAGTTATTAATTGGTTTTTCATATATTGCTATAAAACATAAGACGAATCAAGGAAGGATTACCTACCCAAGGTACTTTAAACATGTATAAAACTCGAAGCCTTTAGCAGGTTTACTGCAAAACTCTCTATCTAAATAATTCATGAATTGCATGCAGAAAACTCTTTTGGTCCTAATTCGTAAAAAAAAAAAAAAAAAAAAAAAAAAAAAAAAAAACATCTTTAACCAAAAGTTTTGATCGTTTTCTTCCACTATGAAATATATTTCAAAATTTCGATTCCACCATCTTGAGTCAGGAATAGTGTTTTCCAGAGAATGAGGAAGATGGTTCGTTTGATCGTTTTTTCCTCAGGATGGCCAACTTTGTTTCGATAATGCTATTTGACTGCAAAGAAACAGTTTTCAAATAATCGTCTAGACAGTTAACTATTCAGGTGAGGTATTGAACTAGTATTCCACATCAATTGATCAGGGTGCCATGCTCGATGTTGGCCAGGGGGAGAGTGTGCACTTGAACATAAAAATAAATAAATATAGAAATCATTTATTTCTATAAAACCAGGAAGGAGGATTCAATTTTCGATTTCAATTGTTGATATTCAATTTTTCATTATTTTGGTTATTTAACGTCACTTTATGGTGGCTTATGGGACGATGCCTTTGTGGTAATCCTAAATTTAGCCCACATCCTCGAAGGACGGCATAGCCGAGGATTTTTCAGAGAATAAAAAACTTAGTAGTTGGCTATGCGAACCATTGCACCACAGGTGAACCCCTTATACATTATTCCCTTTTTTTCGGATTTTTTATACTCCTTGCTACAAATGTCCCAACGATCGATCATTTTTCTGCTCTACTTTTTCTCGCAGCGGCATCATCTATCTTCTTTTTTCTCTCCTTTCTTTAGATTATTTATACATTGTTTTGGGATTAATTTTTTTTTTCTTTTTTAGACCTTCCACGCGCATATAATATTTACAGATTTTTTTCTGTAATGTAAATCTCATTTATCTTATTTACACCTTCTAAATTCACAAGTCTGAGGAGGATCGTTGAAGTCTAATAAAAAAAAAAAAAAATTAGTTTACTACTCATACTCTAATTAGTATGAAAATTTGAATAACATATGTGTAAGGACGGGGGGGGGGGGGGAGAACATAACACTAATGTTTTCGTTAATGTTTTCCTATTATTTTTTCAGCTACCACCACTTTTCGTTAGTTTTAATTGAGGCGTTTAATGAAATATTTTCTATTCCTGAGAAGATTAGTGTCAATTCAGTGATATTGTTAGGTTTTCAAATGTATTTAACTATATGATTATTAGTTGTCATCTGCTTTTTTTCATTCATATTCCAAAAATGCTTTGTTATTATCTCTTGCATATTATGTATTTTGTCTATGATTTATGAAATGTCTTATTTCCATATTTTATGTTCTTTTTAATAATGTACGCAATAAAATGATTGAAACTTCATCTTGCTAACGATTGAAAAACTGGGGAAAATAATTGATGCGATAATTGGCCGCATAATTCCGTGCGTCAATATGCAAAAAAATAATGATCAAGTTTTTTATAAAATATACCTGATCAAAGTACGATCGAACACTACCCCCACATTCACTTTGGTGAGCAATTTGCGATGAATTGTCCTCCTGTGATGTGATTGGGTTAATTAAATTCCTACTGGATTCCACAGCTTCCATTAGATCTGCAATCATGCCATCGAGTGATATCGCTTATAGTATTTGAACACTAGTGGTTTCGGGATCGGTCAGAAAATTAAACAAAACAGGATAAACTTTTTTAAAGTAAAAAAGGTTCCTTGGTCCATATTCATTTGAATGAAAAAACAAGTTATTAATGTTCTTATGAAAGATATCAATAACCTGGATATCTTCTCAAAGATTTTAGAGATATAATGTTAAAGTTCTTCCACTAGATTACTTTAATGTTAAACAGATGAAACGTAATCAGAAAAAAAATAATAAGAATTATAATCAAAATAAAATAGAAAATAAATAAATAAATTGACAATATTTCATTCAATCGTGTGAATATGGTGCATAAAATAGGGTATAGTGCTTAACCCTGTTATATTATACAAACTCTTGCTATTCTATTGCTGTGATTTTACTTCGGATTTTACTTTAGGATGTTAGTATCATAATAGAGGCGTTTCTAGTCTTGTCTCAATAGTATGAATGATTGGGCCATTATCCTAATGTGTTGTCGGGCAAATTGGGAACTGGAACATTTCAGCCATACTGATGGATGGTGCTTTACTTTGGCAGGCTAAGAAAAAGAGTCAACAGTGAGACGGGTGAAAAAAATAATTAAGAGAATAAAAAATATAAATAATCTAAAATAAAAATTAGGAAAGGGGTCTGTCCAATCGGAAAATGGACCCTCATAGGCCAATTTTCTATTGTGCAATAATTTACTAGAAGATATAAACACCACAAGAATTATTAATATTCACCTCACAGTATATTCTGTCAACATAACTTATAAGATGGAATTCTCTATACTTTTACATAGTATTTTTTTATCTATCTCTAATGCCTTATTCCAATAATAATTTACTTACTTTGTTATCATCATTTATCCACATTATTATTAAACAAAAAATTATCATTGAAATCGTTTTTAAATGTTAGTTTTTTTTTTTCTTCTGAAATTGCTTAATATAAAATGCTCGTTGTAAACTATTCGCATCTACCCTAGAAGTGGAGATAGCCCAGACACAATCACCGAGGCTGAAGACAGGCAGCGCTTGCTAATGGGACGCCGTGAGCAATGGGATCATCAGGATCCTCGCAATCCAACTTGGATTGGAGGCCTAATCATTCAGGGATTGAATCCGGAATGGCGAACTCCCCGCAGTTGGTCAGTTGGTCGATAGCAGTTTTTTTCTGTTTCCTGGATCATGGCATAGTGAAGCAATTTCACGCTCGACCGGGATCAAGGAGGCGACATACTTAGATTGCTCTATTTCGTTGTAGCAGCAGCGTCTTTAGCCGCCCGAAAAAAAAACCTTTTTTTCCAATGAGGACCATTCCAGAATCGCCTAGACCTTCTATTTCAATTAATTGAATAACTTACAATATAATAAAGTGTATGATAGAGAATTCACGTATGTCCATTGAACGTATGGTTATATCATAGTTTCACAGATATTATTTATTTCGTTTGAAAAAGAGGGAAAATAAGTCTATAATTACAGATATTAAAATAGTACACGAATTAATATTTTCTATAACTAGGGACTGGATTTATATGTATTTTATTTTTTTCTGAAACTTTTAAATCGTTTTTAAAATTCTTTTATAGCGCAAAATTAAATTAAACATTTTTATGTTTTATGAAAATATTGCATATATTCACATGTTAGGTTAATATCTGATTTCTGTCAAATAGGGTTATGAAGGAAATAGGAAAATAAATCAAGATGTAAAAAAATAAAAATAAATAAAACATAATAATCTATGTAAAGCTGACTTCCTTGATGTCGAAACAACTAATTGAGATGATATATGCACTGATGAGGTGCACCGCGGCGAATAAAATTGCCCTTTTATTATAGAATAACATAGGGGCAGCTAATAGTGCACGAATCATTAAAAGAGTAATAAGCGCGGTAACTACTGGGAAACGTCCGAGGGCCGAGAAGGAGGACGGGGTATTTTTTATATAAGGGCTACTTTTTATCACCAGATGATTACAATTAATCACTTTAATTAACATATGATTAGTTAAACAAGAATACAGGTTAAGGAAATGTTTATTTTAAATTAATAATAAGACAATGGTAAAAAAAAAAAAAAATAGGAATTTAAACTGGATAAAAAGCAGCAAATGTTTGCTACAGTTCTTTTTTCCTCATAAAAACTTGCACAAATAAGAATCGAAGATATCCCTCCTTGCCAAACTCTTTCTTTTTTCTCATTTTAGCTTTCACCACGTTAGATTCAATTGTTTGTGTGTTGAATCCAGTTTAGGATTTTATCCATCTTTAGGATCATTTTATCCAGTTTAGGATTTTATCCAGTTTAGGATAAGGTCTACAAAGTTTTAAATTATTGCTTTGACAGTAATTATTTGGTAATCAAATCATCTGTTTAAAGTAATCATTTCGTGATAAAAAGTAACTGGCAGCCTTAATGTAAAAAAGATCCCGAAGAGGAAGGAGTGCGTTAAGGCAGATCTGTCTAAGTTTGAATTGTACGGTGGTCGATGGAGGAGGGTCGGTATCGAACCTTCGGGTTCGTTAAGCCTGCTTTATCAGGCTTAAAAGCTGGGTTAATTAATCTTATTTGTTAGATACATCAATTATTAATCATAATTCCATTTTTCAGTAAAACCCTGATTTCTACGAAGGCACTTTTTCTCGTCAAATTGTTTCATTAACATGAACGTTCTGCATCAATCCTGCTTTAATGTTGCCTAATTATCTTTCGACAAATAACAGGTGTTGAAAATTTACATACACCAGTCCGGAGGCTTTTGTTCCATTTGAATGTTAAACCGAATTATTTTATACGTGTTTAGCTAGAAGTTAGTACTTAATACTCATTTATGGTTGAGATATTTGCTGAGCTACGTATCTGACAATGATATTAATAATTGCCAAAAAATTCTTTATCGAACACCCTAAAAGAAAAACAATATATTCAAAAATCATATATTTTTATAATTTATAATGTTTTGATTAGAAAGTATATTACACTGAAATAACATTAATTAAAACTTTGAAAGCCCATGGTGCCTTATATAGAAGACGGACACTACTAGCTTAGGTGTCCCTCCTCATCCTTTCTGAAAAGAGGTCGAACAACATTGTTATGGACTCCATTCTGCTGCCCAGTGCTCTCTATCTCCAGTTTCCAATAACAGCAAAGTATCGTATTATCCGTTTTGTGATAGCTTTATCGCTTCTCGGTATAGCGGGGGTCCTATTGTATATTTTTGTAATCGGACGCCTGTTTGGGAGGTAAACATTAGCTTTAAGGAGTATTTTTGAATCCATTGTTTTTGTTTATGCATTGAATCTAATCCATGGGAAAAAAACAATAAATATTTCTTATAAAGTGTGATTTAGCTCTTATTGGCCAAACTCTGGGAGGTGATTCCAGAATAATTTTCTACAGAAGCTTCTGAAATGAAAATGAATCATATTTCAATTTTTTTTTTCCTAAAGCAGTTGCGTTTTTGAAGGAAAGGGGGGAGGTATTGCCCAAAATCGTTCAAGATGATAAAAGTAGACTATCCATAGAGTAGACCAAATTTTCTTTGCAGACAAGTTTATTTGGGGCCCTAAGTGTCAAAAAGCGGAAACGGTTTTAATATATTCATTGGATGATAGCCTAACTTTGACCTGTTTCGTGCGAGGTGACAAAACAGGGGGCTATAGATTTTAAATAAACCATACATATAAAAGTTTTTTTATAATAACTTCAAGGGTTTGCTTAAAGAAACATTTGTCTGTTTAATGATGGTACACTAAGACTTTAATTGTTATTCAATAATTTTAGAACATTAAATTAGATCTATTGTCTAACGCTATTGAAGATTTTAACCCACAAACATTTTATTGATATTTTTCCACTAAAAAAAAAAAACTAAGAAAATAAATTTTTACTTGACATCCAAAGGGCAGCATAGTCAAGGAGCTTTTCATCTTTTAGAAAAATCCTAGGACCACCGTGGGATGCGAACCTGCGGCGTTTAGTGTTGTAGGCTTCTATGCAAGCCACGACACCACAGGTGACCCCATTTTTAATATTTTTAGTAATATACAGAGGTAAAAATATTAGCTATGACTCACAGCTCTGAAGTATGACTACAATGTTACAGAATAATTCATTAATGAGAGGGAACAATAAATTTTCCATTATTTAATGTCTCTGATGTAGAAATAAGGCTTAGTTACGCCACTTTACAATCTTTAAATTAATTATAGTTAGGTTTTTTAATTTATAAAATAAATGATTTTTTCAAATTATGGTAAATGTTTTTTTAAATTTATGGTAAATGTTTTTTTAATTTATAAAATAAATGATTTTTTCAAATGTTATCAACTTATGTAATTTTAAAGTATACCAATTTAACATTTTCCTCACCAATTTTATTAACCGCTCACCCCGAATACCATCAAAAATGTTTTGTTGACCGCACTTGAATGGCATTTAGCAGAAAGGGACTAATCCGCATTTCACACATGTTTTCACACTTAATTCAAACTTTTTCAAACGGAAAATCTGGACGCTTTCAAAAAAGATTATTTCCCTTCGTTTTTTTTTCCAGAAAACTATTTTTTAAAATAAAATATATCTGTAAGGTAAATGGTTCAAAAAGTAGCTTTATCGTGATTTGTTTTTTTTTTTTCTTTCAATTAACCAATAGCATTCATCCCCTATGCTAGTTTTAAAATTCGATATTCCATTTAAAATAGCTTGATTTAATTGGTTTAATGAATAAGCAATAATCCCATTTAAATTCAATTTATTCAAATTAAATTCAATTCATTCATTCAACTAATTTTAGCATTTTTATGGCTAGATTTCAAACTATTTAGTTAATGCCGTCGATTTCTTATCAATTTCAATGATTCATAGTAAACAACACCTAGTCCAATTTTTTATTAAAATTTATGTTCCATTATTGATTTAAATATCATGAAATATACTTCTAATAACTTATCAATAAATAGTGTTACATTTAATCAAACAAAAATGGACAGAGTGTTTTTTACGTCCGGAGTACATATATATCACCTCATTTTATTTTATATTATTCTCATCGAATATTTTGTAATCCAAAGTAATAAAAATAGTCATACCTACTTTTCTGTACTCATGGCGAATCTTGATCTTAATGATCTCAATACAAACAAGTTGAGTTACTGATTAAAAAAATATACCTTTTTTTCACAATATTTTATATAAACGGTTTTATTTATAGATGAAAAAGTTTACTTTTTAAAGTTTTTTTATTTATGATGAATGATCGGTAACATCACTCAAGGATCCCTTTTAAGTAAATGATTTGTAAATATATAAATAAAATCCTCAACATTGAATAAAGATATAAAGATATTAGATTAATAACTAAATGTTAATAATAACATTGAAGTGTAAAAAAGTGTTGCGTTAAATGAAAACTCCCATATTAAGGTTTAAATTAATTATTTCATAAAATATTTTGAGGGAATTTCCTATCATAAAAAAGGAAGAGAAATGTCTTTTAGGTCATATTATTTTTTAATGTATCAATTTCGCCAACCTATTCTGATTTCTTTTTAAATTTGAAAGCAAAATTAAAATTATTCGCATTTGTCCCAATAATGTCAAATATCTCCTCCCCCCCCCCAAAAAAAAGGGATCATTTATTGTTGGATTATTTGAGATTCTATGTTATGAGATATGACATTTTTATCATTCACTTTAACTACTAAATTGTATATTAGCCAAACCTTTGACACTAAATTGTTTAGTATCCTTGCGCCGTTTTAAAAAATACAACCCTTCATTTGTAGTTGTCTAAAAATTTTTGATAAATGCTATTTGAACAGCTGCTATTGGAATAGTATATAAATGCTCATCCATACATATCGCCGTCACCATGCTCAAGTAACGAATGAGCAACTAAAAACCTATGCATATTCGTTACTTTAGCATGGTGACTTCGATATGTGGTATTTTATCTAAAAGTTTTTTTTTTTCTATTGTGAGTTGTTTTATTCCTTTCCAATTTCATATTCTAAACATTTATAATAGAAAATAAAATTTCCGACAACCTGCCTTTTTGTGTTGCTATCAAATTAAAAGGAACTATGTGCAGGATTTATTAGAATATGTTGTGTTCTCTCTGTTTCAGAGAATTAGAATTTCCAATATTCCCCCCAAGTAGCAGACTTTATAATTTAAAATTAAGTTTTATATAAAACTAGCTGCATATACCGGTTTCACCCGGAGAATTTCATTTGTTAAATCTATAAACGGTCGATTTCGTAAAAACCATTGCAAAGCGAGATCATTACGATTTTTATAACAACAAATAATATCAGCTGAAGATCGGCTGCAGTTTTGCAATTTTAATATGGACAGGTGTTCGCGCATGTTATCAAAGAACCACTGAGCGAAATTTGGAGAATTTAGGACAAACGGTATGGATTTCTATAAAGAACAAATAAACAAACAAACAAACAGAATTTCATCTTTATTTATATAGATTTGAAATGTGCGAAATTTCAATAAAGAAATTATTTCCATCATATTACACTATTTCATCTAAACATTTTTTTTGTAGGGTCATATAGAAGTGTAGTTAGAGCGCTATATAAGTAAAGTGAAGATCATGAGATCTAATCCCGGTCTCTACTTTCCCGAACGGTTTTTAGACTATATCTCCTTAAAATACTGGGAAAAACTAGAGATCTTTCATGAACGGGTACTGCTGTTGCCCTCGCACATTTCGATTTGGGAAGCACTGGACATTTGCCTGGGTGACCGCAGGAAAAAGGAGCCGAAGAAAAGATTCGTGGAATTGAGGACAACAATGGAGTGGAAGAAGATGGATTTGTTGTTGTTTTTAACAAGTAATTTAATAAAAAAAAACTGATTGTGGGAAGTAAGCCCTACGAATATTGTCAAGTTTTATTTGTATAACTATCTGCACATGACTGAACCAAGTTTGTCAATATAGAGTTCGTTTGACGCAGAATTTGTTGCTTTACAACTTTTATAAGTACATAAGGTTGTTCGGAACCGAATATCTGAAATATTTTACTTAATCAATTTTTTGTTAAAAAATTGTAATTATTTTATTGTATATGTATAAAATTATACAATTAACAATAACTGCTTCGATTTGCTCTGCGTCTCAATGTGCTTCCGACCTTATCACCAAGACCACACGCTAGCGCGTACTATTTTTTAATTGTAGTAAATAGTGTAAAACAGTTTTTCATAAAAGTCTGGTAACATACTTTTACCCGACTTTTTAAAGTAACCCTCTTTTTTATGCATATTTTCCCAGGACTATATACCTAAAATACCACTAGACTCTATATATATAAAGAATATATATAAAGAAGAAAAACACATCGATAATAAGCTAAACTAAAGGTAATACAATAAATTAGCTCATAAAAGGTTTATATCACAACCAAATGGGCAGAAGGTATAGATGGTCACCTCCCACACATGGATGGGATGTTTGGGTATAAAAAGGATTCGGATATTTTTACGCTTAAAAGGATTCTCAGAAAATATGTCATGGCCTTCCCTGATCCTACCCGGGGCGTTTTTGTTGTTGGTGGGACCAATTTTTCTGCTTCAACTATCTTCCAATTATCGTATTTGTATTTTCCACCTTTGTGCCTCAGATTTGAGCTATTATATACCAACGTTTATAATACTTTATCAGATTACAGGAATAAGCATACATTTTTAAATCGTAAAACGTAAGTTTTAAAATGTAGGTAATCAGTTTAAATAACAAATTACCTACTCGAAAATAGGCTAAAACAGGTAATTATTATATTTTAAATTTAATTTATTGATTTTCCCCTTCTTTTTCTTCGAACCTTTTTCCTTTATTCTACCATTGCAATCCAAAGACATATAGATAAGGGGGTCCCAGGAGAGGGATGATTTTTGAAAATGTTTTTGTAAACTATTATAATATTTAAAAAATACGATTATTAAAATCATCTTTCATCATTCATTATGATCTGTATTGATAATTCCCCAAAAATTCTGCCTTACAATTACTCTTACATATGTTATGGACGGTTGATTGAAGGAAGTCATTAAGTAAAATTTAATAAAACTAAACCTAAAAGTAAAATTTACTAATAAGTATCGATGTAATTCGTGTGCCTGAAATGAGAAAATTTTACTCGAAGTTTAAGTGTTTTATAATATCTAGTGAAGGGATAAATAAAAATATCCACGATTATTTTTTAACAAGATAATCTACTTGAATGGTCGAGAAAACGGACGAGTTCTGAAGATGAAAGTGTAGTCAATGGCAATCAAAAAAAGAAATGAAATTTTTAGACTATTTAATTTTAAATTAATTATTTAACAAATAATCAATAATTAAATAATAACGAAGGAATAAAAAAAATTGTAATAGTAAGACAAGTATGGCAGTTGGCGTGTTCTATACCTATTATTAGGTACTAGGTAACTGCTCGTAAATTAATTGAAGGTACGCTATTAACTCTAGTTGCAAATTAAAGCTCCAATAAATTAAGTGTAATTTGTACGATCAAATTAATGCTAGTCTGAGAGTTTTTTATCTTGATTATCTGGAGCTGTTTTGTAATGTAATATCGCAAGGAATTAGATTTTTCACCATCACGGCCTTCAAAATCCCTAAAATAGATTTAGTAACCACAGGCTGAAGAATGAGGATGTAATTTTATTATCTCCGCCCTTGGCGGTGGTGGGAGGATTTGGGGAGGGGCGACCCTTTTATCTTGGTAAAAATTTAATGTCTTCTGACCCACTCCTTACCCTTGGGTTTCTTTAATCGTAGATCTTGTTTACAGTTTTCATACTTTCTTTCCCAAATTAGTATTACTTCTAAAAGAATATCCGTTTTGTTATATGCATACCTTTCTAGAACCTTCTAGAATGTTCGAATTCAGACTAAATATAAGGAGCGTCGTTACCAGTGGATACTTTTTGTAATATTGTTAATTATTGTATTGTTAAATATTATTTTGGTCCAATAAAAATTATTTAAATCCTCAATAGTGTTACAATAAAAATGCGTCTGGAAGTACCCCTACTTCTGGGGATTTTCTTAAAGAAAGATGATTGTCTCTACCTAAAATAGTAAGTTAGATAAATATGAATAAATAAAATAACAATAGCGGAATTTTCTCGGATATACATATACATATTTACTGTTTCATATACATACGAACATGCTATTATGCATATACATTTTTTTTATGTATCTCTATAAATTTCAAAAAAATACTGTTTTCACTTTCTTCCAAATTTTTAAAATTGAATATCAGCCTATAACTAAATACAAACTACTTTCTAAAATCCCAATGCGAAAAAATACCTCTGAGATTTATGGTTAAGAAAGAAAGGCGGATTTCAAAAAACTATAAATGTTTTAATCCAAAATTAATCATTGGTAGGTAATTTAAAAAAAAAAATCTGCAAACGAGAGCAACTGGCTGACCAACACATCTTTTTACATCCCCGCCCATTGCAAGACTGTTTAGCCAATTTAAAGATTCTTCTTTTCTCTTCCTTTGATATTCGTCGCCTGCTTTATCCGATTGTTCAAATGATTTACGAATCAGGGTCTATAAGGAGTCTTGCACACAGAGATAGTAGAAGATAATTCGATTAAAAAAATGCGATTTTGAGTTAGACCATGTCTGGTAGACCTATCTTGCATTGGACGAACGATATCCTTGCATTCATGATTAAGTAAACTGATATCCTGTTCTGTGTAGAGGATAGCTGACTCGATTATAGACTCTTCGGGGAAGTGCCACGCACCTTTGGGCTGCTTCAAATGTAGTTTGATTTGTATAATTTTGTATGTAAATTAAGTTAGTATTGGATAAGCGCATTTGGGGAGGGGGCTTAACTTTCTCGTAACATTAGTTCCACAATGGCGAATGTGAAACTTTTAGTTTTTTAAGCTGTAGAGTCATATCGTAATTTCCATAAATCCTCCTCCGTAAAGCTTTTCAAATTGATATAAACGACATATATACTTCTCCAAAAAAAAGTTCCGAAGAAAATTATATTTAAAAACAACTCAATATGTTTTTCAGTTTTTATATTTTTAAAGTAAAATTTCATATTTCGTTGATAATCTATTAACACGTACACGCACATATCAAAAAATCAAAAAGTAAAATATGTAATGCTGTAGAGTCATATCGTAATTTCCATAAATCCTCCTCCGTAAAGCTTTTTAAATTGATATAAACGACATATATACTTCTCCAAAAAAAAGTTCCGAAGAAAATTATATTTAAAAACAACTCAATATGTTTTTCAGTTTTTATATTTTTAAAGTAAAATTTCATATTTCGTTGATAATCTATTAACACGTACACGCACATATCAAAAAATCAAAAAGTAAAATATGTAATGCTGTAGAGTCATATCGTAATTTCCATAAATCCTCCTCCGTAAAGCTTTTTAAATTGATATAAACGACATATATACTTCTCCAAAAAAAAGTTCCGAAGAAAATTATATTTAAAAACAACTCAATATGTTTTTCAGTTTTTATATTTTTAAAGTAAAATTTCATATTTCGTTGATAATCTATTAACACGTACACGCACATATCAAAAAATCAAAAAGTAAAATATGTAATGCTGTAGAGTCATATCGTAATTTCCATAAATCCTCCTCCGTAAAGCTTTTTAAATTGATATAAACGACATATATACTTCTCCAAAAAAAAGTTCCGAAGAAAATTATATTTAAAAACAACTCAATATGTTTTTCAGTTTTTATATTTTTAAAGTAAAATTTCATATTTCGTTGATAATCTATTAACACGTACACGCACATATCAAAAAATCAAAAAGTAAAATATGTAATGCTGTAGAGTCATATCGTAATTTCCATAAATCCTCCTCCGTAAAGCTTTTCAAATTGATATAAACGACATATATACTTCTCCAAAAAAAAGTTCCGAAGAAAATTATATTTAAAAACAACTCAATATGTTTTTCAGTTTTTATATTTTTAAAGTAAAATTTCATATTTCGTTGATAATCTATTAACACGTACACGCACATATCAAAAAATCAAAAAGTAAAATATGTAATGCTGTAGAGTCATATCGTAATTTCCATAAATCCTCCTCCGTAAAGCTTTTTAAATTGATATAAACGACATATATACTTCTCCAAAAAAAAGTTCCGAAGAAAATTATATTTAAAAACAACTCAATATGTTTTTCAGTTTTTATATTTTTAAAGTAAAATTTCATATTTCGTTGATAATCTATTAACACGTACACGCACATATCAAAAAATCAAAAAGTAAAATATGTAATGCTGTAGAGTCATATCGTAATTTCCATAAATCCTCCTCCGTAAAGCTTTTTAAATTGATATAAACGACATATATACTTCTCCAAAAAAAAGTTCCGAAGAAAATTATATTTAAAAACAACTCAATATGTTTTTCAGTTTTTATATTTTTAAAGTAAAATTTCATATTTCGTTGATAATCTATTAACATGTACACGCACATATCAAAAAATCAAAAAGTAAAATATGTAATGCTGTAGAGTCATATCGTAATTTCCATAAATCCTCCTCCGTAAAGCTTTTTAAATTGATATAAACGACATATATACTTCTCCAAAAAAAAGTTCCGAAGAAAATTATATTTAAAAACAACTCAATATGTTTTTCAGTTTTTATATTTTTAAAGTAAAATTTCATATTTCGTTGATAATCTATTAACACGTACACGCACATATCAAAAAATCAAAAAGTAAAATATGTAAATTGAAATTACCCAAATTTTACTTGAGTGGTTAGGAAAGTCTTATGAGGGAAACGACACATACCAAAGATGTTAGTTTGTGATGAAAATGATGGATTATCTTTCAACTTTTCAAAATTAAATAAAATTTCTCAATTAGCTCTAATGAATTATCTGAATCACCCTTCATCTGTTTTCCAATGATAAGTGAGATTATAAAAGGCCAGAATATGTTATTATCATAACATTGAAGTAAGACTACCTAATATCGTTTGTAGAAAAAATAATTTGAATTTAGTTACTTAGTTATACAATTGTTGAATAACTAAAGATGAATTGTTCATTGTAGAAAATTAAAAATATTAAAAAAAAAGAAATAAAATAATAAAAATAAACACGCGAAGCACAATCATTACAAAAGCCAAGTGCTAAGAAAGCAAGATAGGATAGATAGATAGGTTACTCCAGATAACATCAGCAACAGGATAACTCCCCGGTGAAACGTAAATATATGAATTTCTTAGTTTTGACATCGATTTTTGAGAGGAATTGATTTTTTCGTTGGATTTTGAACTGATTTTAGTCTAAAATATAAATTCATTTTTAAAGTATAAATAATTTCATTTACGACCTAATCGTAAATGATCCATCTGAAAGGAGAGGTTTTTTGTTCTACTGAGTATTTTCTTAAATTTGTTTTATTAGGAAAACTTGACGATTGTTCTTTTTCTTACCAATTGAGAACTCGTACAATTGATCAGTAAACCCTCCCATTTACTATTACCATATAAACTATTTTCACTTACAATATTTTTTTTTCTTATTACTAACAATTTTTGAGATCATACCGGAAATCCGAATAGAGAATTCATTCAATTTTACAGTAAGGGACCACATTTATATTCTTAGAGACTAGAGCTGGCAGAATCAGCCCCACAACTATATTAAACATGTATGCGGGACTGAAAGCACAATCTTTCACGTATTCAAGAAATCTTTTGTTATGAACCCCTCACGTATCGTCCCCTCTATTTTCAGTCCTTCTGTGTTTCGAGATCGTTGTTTTTTAAACAACCTTATGCTCTTCTGGACTAAACATGTTATAAGCCCGACATTTCACTGGACTTTTGTAAAACAAATTATTATTGTGAATAAATAATTAAATAAACAGAGTACATATTACCTTACCTTACCGGGGGATATGGGGTCTCCTTGCCTTAATCCTTTGTTGATGCGGAAGCAATTGGGCTTACTGATTTGGATTGTTACTTTCCCTTGTGTCCCTTCCAAGGTTGTGCGCACTAATCGTATCAGTTTTTCTGGGATACCCACCTTTGTCATGACCTGATACAACTTGCATCGGTCTACACTGTCATACGCTTGTCTGTAGTCGATGAAGAGGTGGTGCAGATAGATATTATTTTCATAGCACTTCTCCAGCATGGACCTTATACTTGAAATGTGGTCGATAGTAGATCTACCTTTTCTGAATCCACACTAGTAATCCCCAAGCTCTCCCTCAGAGTACTGGAGTATCCTGCTCATTAATAAAAAGGAGAAGGCTTTATACGCTGTGTTTAACAATGCAATACCTCGGTGATTTTCACAGTCCATCTTGTCCCCCTTGTTATAAACTGGGTATATTAATGGAGTGGACCAGTCCTTTGGCATCTCTTCTGACATCCAGATGTCAAATATCAGACGGTACATTTCCTCGGCTAATGCATCTCCTCCATGCTTCCATAGCTCTGCTGGGATTTCATCCTCTCTTGGGGCCTTGTAATTTTTTAGGGATGCTACGACTTCTTCTACCTCTTCCTTCTCTGGCGGCTCTATAACATCTCTATTCTATCTATCTAACATCTCTATACATTCATCAGCAGATCCGATGCACCTTGGGGGGCTTGAAAGAGGTACCTCAGGCACTTCTGGATTCAGAAGTTTCTCAAAGTATTGTGACCACCCATCAACAATATCCAGTTGGTCTCCCAGCAGCTCACCATTTTCATTCTTTATAAAGGTGACCCTTGGTTTAAATTCTCCCTTGTGTTCTTGGAGGATACGGAAGAATTTCTTCCTGTTTTTCTTCCCATACTCCTCTTTCATTTGTTGGAACTTGGTTTTCTCCGCGTCTCTCTTCCTTTTCCTGCACATGCTCTTGACTCTCCTTCTTAGAGCTTTGTATCTTTCTACATTTGCTCTGGTCCTTCGCTGGAGCACTGCTAGTCTGGCCATGTTCCTTTCTTCTACCATCCTCCTGCAATCATCATCAAACCAAGTGTTCTGAGTGATCCCTGGATCCATTAATAGAGTTTCACTAGCTGTCTCTGCGACTGCTTTCTTCATCATGCTCCATCTAGCTTCCACACCTCTGGGCTCCTCCATAGACTCTTGTAGCTTTACAGTCACCCTTTCTGCATACCTCTTATTCTCATCCGGGTCTTTCAGTTTTTCCAGGCAATACTTCCTGGTTTTCGTTGCCTGTCCCTTTGGTCTATTGGCAATCCTTTGGCAGTATTGTATCACGACCATATAGTGATCTGATGAGCAGTCAGCACCTCTGAAGCTTCGGACATCTGTGATATCTGTAGCATGTCTCTTTTCAATCATGACATGATCTATTTGATTTTTCGTTAGCCCGTCAGGGGAAAGCCACGTTTCCTTATGAATGCTTTTATGTTCGAAGTATATGCTAACTATACTGAATCCCGCCGAGGTAGCAAAGTCTATTGCTTTGAATCCAGTATCATTGCTTTCGACATGCAGACTGTCGTGTGGGCCTATAGTAGGGCGGAACATTTCTTCCCTTCCGATTTTTGCATTAAAGTCGCCCAGTACTATTTTAACATCACGTCTAGGCAATCTGCCGACTGTGGTTTCTAGCGCTGCGTAGAAAGCCTCCTTCTGTTCGTCCTCTTTATCCTCTGTTGGAACATAAACACTAACTAGGCTTATATTGAAGAACTTACCCCTGATTCTGAGGGTACAGATTCTCTCATTTACAAGTTCATAGTCTAATATTTCCCTTATTAAGAATCCAGTGCCTAATATCTTTTCCTGATGTCCACTGTTAATAAGAACATAGTCCTTTAGCTCCCTGAGCTCAACATTCTTCCATCCAATTTCTTGTATTGCTGCGAGCTCTGTCCTATATCGTGTCAGCGTATCCTCTGATTGGTTTTGTCCTTTTCCGAGTCCAATGTCGTTTCCGTAGAGACGGTCCGGCTTTCCTTTGTAGAGTATTCGCAACTTTATTATTTTTTACTAGAATGGGCCGCTCTGCCAGGGCCTCCTCTCTCGTTTGTTCGCCTACCCAATCATCCGAAGTGATTGGTTACCACAACCTCAGACTGAGTTTCTAGGCTTAACGGGGCCCACCACGAGAAGGTGAGAGTAGGAGTTGGGAAGGAGAGGCTAGGTGGTCAATAAGGTGACCATGTGTTGCGCATCACTTCCCATTCGAGCTTGGTAGCTTCCTCGAGACCTTAGCCGGAGCTTCATCAGCCTCTCGACTACCCTCCCCCCCTCCCCGTATAACGTTACACAGGTTAAAGCTAATTGATGCTGTGTCCATCACATTGATTTAATTATAGCCATGCACCCAAAAATGTGCATAACCGAAATTTACATTTTGAAGGACATGTCATTTATACTACCCTCCCATCTCCTTAATGGATACTGCATCTTAGGTTGTGAGTCAACAAATGAACACAAGGAAGTTTCAGTTCGATTAATTGAAAATGTTGGTTGCGTTTATTGTTACCTTATCTTTATTAATATTATTACCCTTAAATATAATATATATTCAAGTAAGACAAGAGTAAATAAGATATAATCAATGCTCCTAAGATGAACTGATTAATATAAGAAGGTACGGATTTTTAAATTGTGATGGTGGTTATTAGACGAAATGTATTTTGCATACTATTGTATAAGTAGATATGTAAAACTGACTGATTCCAAAGAATAATTATTTTATATCCTAAGTATGATAAATTAAATATTTTAAATTAATATAATTAGGTCACTGGCCATGAATATTAAATTCATTGAAATAATGTTATAAGAAAAAAATGATCTACGGACTAATTACTAACTTCTAATAAATAAAATATGGGACTACAAAAGTTCAATAATGGGACTAATAAATAAAAAATAAATTACTCTATAGGTGAATATTTCATTTATTTATTTTTTCTTATGCATAGTTATCCTATGCAAAAGAAGTTTTTTGTAAGATGTACGTACTTCATTGAATATCGCATATTAAACCCATTAATGTATATTAACAAAGTTTAGGTTATTGAAAGTATATAGATTAAAAAATAAAACAACATAAAAATACTAAAAAATTCCAACAGTAACAACAAATTTAAAATATTCAAAATTTAAATGAACTTTTAAAACAATGATCATTTTTGTGTCAATTTGTTTTGTAAACAGGGTTGATATATCTCTAGATATAAATATAATACAGATAAAAAAAAACAATAATGTAATTTATAGAAATATCTTATTATAAACAGTAAAGTCAAATAAATAAGATTGAAATAATAATGTTAAATGTAATTATAATAGTTGTAATCTAGACCTGGCAGGTAATTCATACACAATAAAATAATAGTTAACATAATACACAGTACAATATAAAATTAAATTCAAACATAAGTAGATGATTAGAAAGTTTTTTTTTAACTAGCAAATTACTACTAAATAATATTAAAGTAGATAATGCAATAGGTTAATGACAAACTTTTTTTTTTTTGTAAGCTTCGTTTTTTATTGGCTTCGATAAGGTAGAATCGTTATTCCAGACTGGAAGACTTTTGAGATAAAAGAATGTTTGTTCACTACCGCAGTGCCGCCACAGAGCTCCACTGAGTCAATATAGTCCCAAAATATTAGGCCCCATCCACTTATAAAGTGTAGCGCTTACATTGATTGAACAGGCCGATACTTTAATGTATTAAATTATGCTAATGGAGAAAACCCATCCAGTTTTATTATTCTAGTGTAGTAGTATATGTGCATTAATTTAATAAAGATCCTATTATTTCTGTACATAATTGTGCTGTTTTTTTATTTGTAATTTGTTCCCAGACAAATTGTCTGGGATGGTCTCTTCAAATTGTTAGCATTCACAGGCATTAACTTACGCGAAATACGGTTAGATATGAAATTTTAATTATTTAGGTTCCATTTCTGTACCTCTAGCATTGCTAATATTTATCAATAAAAATATTAATAAATATTTTTTAACCTGAACCGATATAATAAAATAAAATGTTATTCAAAATTATTAAACATATTCTGGGATTTAAGAGATATATTTGCCAAAAGTAATAACTAAACTCTCCTCTAATCCTTCGCAAAATCATTAATGTATATATAAGTATTTCTTGCCTGTAATTTTTTCAGAACAAATTGTTTTTTTGGTTTTATCCTCACTAAAAATTTGTTTCTAGGTCAAACGCATTATTTAATGTTTAATGTGATTAGCAAAATATTTTGAATACAGTTGACGAAACAACAAAATAAATAAACAAACCGATAAAACAAAAAGATTGGTAATTGTTATAGAGCAAGAAGAAACATCCATGAGCTGTTTTAATCTTTTATATGAGATTACCTAAACAAAATTCAACGATTTCATTAAAATGCTTTCGCTCTGAAGCTTACATATTAAATTAAAACCAAATTCTGTGGCATCAATAAAAGTCTAATGTGCTTTTTATTTTTATTTATTTTTGATTGTTATAGCTGTAATGAATTTGTATCGATTTTGTATTGTAATTTGAATATTTATCGACAAAACATTGCAATATTCAAGCAAGAAAAATAAACAAATGAGTTTGCCTTTTTTAACTGAATTATATGGCTAACTATGTAGATTGCCAAATATAAAAAAAAATCTATGATTCAACACTATAAATGTGAGCTTGCAGATTTATAAAGGTTGACCAACGATATACTTTTTTCTATTGGTTCATATAAAAGAACAGGAATCAAAAGACATTGATTCAGTGAATAACACGAACCCCTGGTTAGGGGACAATCCCTGACTGATTGACGGGCCCTGATTGGTCGATCCAACACCAGCTATTATCCGATTGGCCAATTCCTGTCTTATAATTGGGCCAGTCTCAATAAACACGGCTGCCCTCTCCCTCCGTGAGGTACCATTATAGTCAGTGACCTATTGTCGAATATTAATAACTTGCCATCAGGCAGTCTGCTATCCAAAGCCTGACAGTCAATTTACCAGTTCATTAACTGACGTCACGAACAATGACGCATTAATTACTTCGGTTGGGATAATGATAAGTTTGGGCAGTAAACAGTTCTTACGTATTTTTAAAACTAATTATAAATAACGGCTTATTCTTAGCGAAGTATCTTTCAGAAGGGTCGTATAAAAAAAAAAAAAAAAAAAAAAAAATAATAATAATAATAAAATTTGTAAACTTCTTTTTTTTGTCTAAATATTTTAATTTGTGCAACGAGCCTTCAATAATCAGTAAGATGTTTGGATTGGATGCTAATTTAACAATGAGATGTAATGCATAATTATTACACTCTGGAGTACCTTTTCCTATGCTTGTGTCACTCTCACTTTTTAACGAAGACGATCTCTCATTTAATTTTTAATCTCCTATTTATAGGCTTGTTAGCTGTTGATATGTTTCTTATTAGCTGTTAATATTTCCATGTATGGATTACGTTTGCATAATTAAGGTACATATAATTTATCTCATTCTAATCCTCTTATATTTTTAATATATAATTAATACTTATATTAGTAGAATTATTCATTATCATTATTTATAGCGCTAGAGCCCGAGTTTGGCCCGGGCCTTCTCTACAAATGATTTTCAGTCATCTGCAGCCCTTCCCCACCGACTTATATTTTTTATGAATAAAAAAAAATAAATTTTTTCATCATTTTTTTTTCTTTCGGAGACGCAAAGGATTATTCTGGTTACATCTTATTAGTCACCAGGATTCGCTTAAATGGAGCACTACTATTATGGTGACAGTTTTGAAAAGATACATCTTAGCTGCCCGAGTGTTATACTTAAAAAGCTTCTGCAGCTTATAAAAACATCTGCTGCCTTCTGAAATTCTTGAATTATAAAAGTTATTAATTATAATAATTAATAACTTTTTTGATTAGTAACAAAAGTTAGGCAGGGAACACATTTGGCGTTTATTACCAATCGGTAATTTTCAAAATGGTCGCAGGGCTTTGTTGAAGGTGCTTTTTTTTTCAGTTTATCGAGACAAATATTTTTTGTTGTTTACACTTTTCCGATTTTCACTGTCTTTTGCGAGTTACAAGTAAAAACATGCGATTAAATATAGGGTGTGTACTTTAATTAAGTGGGATTTAAGTAGTTTAGAGTGCGAATACCTCGCACGTGTCAGCTAGTTAAATATTAATAATAATAACAGAATTGACTTTCCTCTATCCTTCTAATTCATGACTGTAATGAGTGATATGCAAATTAAGAATTTTAAAATGGTGGGGTTTGATAATATAACAAAATAAAATAATAATACTTAGCTATAAATGAATTACCTGGCCTATTACTTCGGGATAGAAAATATAAAATCATCATATAATGTGTAACTTATTTTCTCTCAAATTATTAATACAAATTACCCGAACTCCATTAAGAATATTGCCACGTAACCACAACTATCGGAGGTCATACCGTTGATTTGCACAGTAGATACATATCAACAAAAACCTTTCTTATATATTGACTATCAATCTTACTAAGTATCTTAACCTCCAGTTGATATATTTTAAAATAACTTTAATATATTGTTTATCCATAGTTGCCATTTTAATAAACGTAATGGTTTCGGTGAAAAAAAAAAAAATTCTGATTCACTATTTTTAATAATTGTTTCAAATAATTTCGTTTTGAATCTATATGACTGAATATAACTGAGGTGTAAATATAGCACTTTCGGGTTGATAGGACCACTTCTTATTATTTATTAATTTTTCCTTATACTTGATCAGCTATTGGTTAGTGTATTCGGTTTGGAACATATATTATTTTTTTCTTTTTATCCAGATTTCCTAAAAGAATGCTGCTTTTTCTTTCGAAACCATACATTATAATAAAATTCACTTGAAAAATAAGTGATAACCGGTTTAACCCTTACTGTTTAAAAATTTAAATTAAAAGTAAAATACCTAATTTACATCGTTACATATTATACAATGGGTTTGAATATAATGTTGAAATTTGGATCTTTTCTATTATTTTATTAGCTCTAAAGAAATAAATAATACTAAAAAAAAATAAAATTCAATAACGAAAGTAAACATAACGTGGCGAATATGATATGAGTGTTCGGATTTGATGTATTTAACTCCGAAATTTCTATCCATTTGATTTTCCCTTATGATACACATGTTAGGGGGCTAAGGTACAAAAAACTGCTGGTGATTATCATTGCTCTTTCTCTCTCTCTCTCTCTCTCCTTCTCTAGTCGGGAAACGAAAATCGTTTTTTCCAAAGTTTTACCACCATTGTTCAGAAAAATATTGTCTATTTAATTTCTATCAAAATTAAAATTTGAAAAAAATGTATAAAGGCCCTCAAAATCCTTCTTCTTGTTTCAAAAACATGCTTTGACAATCTCCAAGATGACGCCAATTTTAATTGGACAATGAAATACTAATGTAAAATAAAAATCAAATTTAAATACACCACTACATAGATTAAAACTAACGTTATTTTTCATTCAACAGTGTATGAATTTTACGTCTATTATTTTATTTCATAAAATACAAAATCCTTAATGTTTCATTTGTTCTGTAGAATGAAGAAACCGGATGATGGGCCAGTTGCGGTCGCTGAGACCGATGATGAAATCTTTGGCATGCCAATTTCCTTGCAATGTGAGTTCCTTTTATTCTATTTGTTTATTAATAAACATATGAAATGATTAAAATACAAAATAAAGATTTATAAAAAAAAAAAACAACCTGTGGGCTAAAACATTTTTTGAGCACTATAAAGATTGAAATGTCATCTTGTTTCCAGACTAAGGAATTAACGTCATTACTAATGATATTTTATTTTGTGTTTGTTTGCATATTAATCAGCTGGATAAATATGCAACAAGAGCTATAAATGGATCATTACTGCCATATACACAAAAAAAAAAAAAAAAGCTTAGCTACAATAAAAGAAAAAAGAAAACGAGAGATAAAAAAGTCATAAATATATGAAAATACCAACTTTATTTTTATAATTTTTTTTTTCACCACCATATAAACGATTGCGTATGTTACAGAAATCGTATATTGGTAACAAAATTATAAAGTGATCAACATTAAAATAAGTCTTAGAATGCTATCACTTTTTCAGGGTTGCGCATTTCTTTATAGAAGCGATACAGATCTTTCTCAATATTGTAGATGACCGTTGGTTGTAGCACTCTAATGTAGTTAGCTAGTTTGGATTGGTGGTTGACATGGCACTTACTAATTAAATAAAAGTCCTAACAAGCTGACCAAAACTCTTATAAAAGTTTTCCATTCACCAAAAAAAAAAAAAAACTAAAACTTGACCTGTCAGTTAATTTCATAATTCCCTTTTATAAGTAAAAGTTATAAACATAAAAGTTTAACCATTAAAATAAAACCACGATTTTGTTCTCTAGCCGTCCAGTTTTATAGTACGTTACACCTAGCATTTTAAATAAAAATAACCTAAATCGAAAAGTTGATCGGACAACAAAAGGTGTGGAAATTGTTTTATATAATTGTTTTATCGACGGGGAAGTTAGGGATGTGCCTTTATACGCATAGTATTCATCTTTAGTTTTTGAGTAAGGTATCCATTATCGCTTAGAGTGCTAGGAAACTGATAAAAATAAGAAGTGATGAATATGTAAAGCAAGTAACAAATAAAGTGTACAGACGTAACTAATCAAGACGTGAGGGAAACCCTAAGTGCCTAAAAATCTAGTTTTTCGTTTTAATTTATTGTTTTGCTCCTAGCATGCTGTTACATTTGAGTTCCAAGATTTATATTTCTAATCATAAGTTCTAAGGAATACATGACAGGCAAAATTATTTTATTTCAGGGAATCACTAGATGCAAAATTAGAAACTTTTGTTTTTCCTGCTTTTCCATAAATTTGAATCTGTTGATATGTAGGGTTTGTAAAATGACAGATTCAAATTTAAGAATTTTGTTTTTTAATTTTATTTAGCATTTATCTTTTTTATTAACGAAATTCAAGTTTGCTACAAGATGCAATAGTATATACAAGATACAGAAGGAGGAGAAAAAAAATTGTTGGCACGTTGATTATGCCAAGAAAATTAAAACATAAGTTAAAGAAGTGGACTCAGATGCAATACTTATGTATTTTAGGGTTGTGATATCAAGTAATACTACACAATGCTAATGGTTTCAAATATCTGGATAAATGCACATTCACCTTCGACTGACCAATCGTCAGTTCGACTAAATCCTCATTTGAAGCTCAGACTGCAACACACTTGAACAACTTACGGACTCAGAAAGGTGCGCCCAACCCATTCAGTTACCCTCCAGGATCATATGACTCGGCTAGTAGAAGAAGAGGGTACCACACCTCAGGGACGTGTAGCTATCCTCATTGAAGATTGGAACATTCATCAGAGCCAGAGAAGAAAGTACCTGTTACTGAGGAATATTTTTTTTGTTTGATTAATGATAAAAATCTAAAAGAGTAAAATTTTATTTTTGCAGACATTTATTATTAATTTGGTTTGAAACTGCAATTTCGTTTTTGCTTTATTTTCTTTGAGTGACATAGAAACATATAATATATACTTTGCTAAGAAAAACAATTAGGTGTAGGTTTAACAAAAACATATTTGCAAAAATCAAGATGCGTGGGTTTTTCGACCGAGAGTGTATAAAAGTAAAAAAAAGATTTCTTACTCTCAAGGTAAAAACTTCTGCGTTATGAAATGTAGAAAATTGGGTAAATAATTGATTTAATTTATGGAGTACATCTCAGGTAGAAGATATTGCTATTAGAATATTATTATTTTCTTTTTTAATATTGGAATAAAATTATGAAGAAAATAGATTTATATAAGTGGTACCTGTACTTGTATAATATTACTTATTTTATCAAAATAAAACTAAGAGAATCTGTAGGCAGGATTTATTCTCATCCCCCAACATCCGAATTGGCAGATGCTATAATTCACTTATACCCCTGCATGTTCCATTTAGAAGTTTCTGTTGGAAGTGAGTGAGAGAGGGATCAACTTCTTAGTATCGGAAATATCTCTCCTTTTTCCAATATTACACAAGAATGTTACAGAAGAAAGTGGGAATACTTCTAGAAACTTAGATGGCTAGAAATAAGTAAGTTCTTTCTATTATTCTGTACAAAGAGAGGAATGGAAAAAAAAAAGAAAAACACTTTAAGAGAGACCCATTATATTTGTATATTTAAATTAACCCTCAATTAATAATTATTAATTTGTTATCATAAATAAATGAATATAGGTAATAAGATCATTTCATAGGACATTGGCGCAGCTTTGCAAATATTTTACTTAATTTTCTTTATTCTTTGTAAAATCTGAGTGATGAAATAATTGATCAATATATTTGACATTACAATTTATTCAGAAATTCAACAATTTTATACCTTTAAGAAAAAAACTTTTTTTTTATGAAAACTTATTTTTATAAAATAAGTTATTTTTTTTTTTTATAAAACTTATTTTTATCATACAATGCTCTCGACAGATGATCTGTGGGGCGAAGAAGAAAGGACGAAAATAGAGAAGGAAGAAAAGGGGAAGCTAAGCCTTAAAGATTGGAATGAGATGTAGCCGTGATTAGACTCAGTCCTGCGCGATTACGGTGTCTCAGGGAATATTCTTCCCTTTTGTGGGTAAACCAGATAACGTCGACTGTGAATATTTTATCGCCAAATAAAATATCTTTTTATCTTATCTTATCGAAATATCCTACCTTATCTAAATATATTTTGCAGATAAACAAATATTTTATTTTAGAATAATATTACGAAAAAATATGGCTATAAATATATATTTTTAAATGTGTGTGTGTACAGACTAGTTCAAAAACTATAAACCGTACGAACCTGAAATTGGGTATTTGGTATATGAATATGCCCGCGATGTGACTGCAAAAATTTCATTAAAATTTGCCAAACGGAGGGGGTACTTTATTTAAAGAATTTTGTCTAATTTTTACGTTTTTTTCGATTTTCTCAAAAACGGCTCTAACGATTTTGATTATACTTGATATTTGATGTGTGTATGTTACGCGATATGACAGTCCAAATTACATCAAAATTGATCAATTGGAGGGGGCACTTTACTTAATAAATTTTTTATCACTTTCACGTGATTTTTTTTTATTTACTCAACCACGGCTGTAATGATTTTGATCAGACTGGATATTTGGTGTATATATATGCTCAAGATGTGACAGCCAAAATTTCAGCGAAATTGGTCAAACGCAGAGGGGCTCTTTATTTCATAACTTTTTTTCCAATTTTTACATTTTTTTCGAATATCTCAAAAACGGCTTTAATTATTATCTAGGAGTGACAAATAGGATGGTCAGGCATCCAACCGCCCAACTTGCCATGTCGGGACGGGTGTAGGGTTGTCAGACTGACGATCTGACAAAACTACCCAACCGATCCAGAGTAAGAAAAATCTGCGATTCAATTGCGAAAAATCTATAACCCTTGATTTAATGAAGATAAACAAATAGCTATTTTTTCAATTGGTTTCATGGGTTTTTGTTTATTATCAAAATGTTGGACATTTTGACTTTCAACAACAGCATATCGAATGGGAAAACCAACTAATCAATCTTAGAATCAAAGTTTGGGGGCATCAAATTTAATTCAACTGCTTGTTGAATTAAACTTTAAATACAAGTATGCATACATGCTTAAATGGTATTGCTCCAAAAAAGTAAGAGATGAACTATAATGTGAGCTTATACCAATTAGATTGGAATAGTAGTAATTTATTTTTTGTGACTAAAAGGTTTTGAATTATTATTAATATTGATTAAAGTCACATTTTCATTGTATACAGAGCACTCATTGCTAAGATCCTTCCAACCGATACCATTAAAACATATTAAAAACTAATTAATGAAAGTTTGAATAAAAAAGCTTTACATTAGTTCTAATAATTATAAAATAATGTATACAAATTCAATCGTGGCATGGACACAGATAAAAGTGAAGAAAAGTGTCGCTTTATATTTACAAAAAACATATTGTAAACCAACTAAATAATCATCAACATTTTAGAAACAATATTTGTTTTTTTTTTCCAGTGATTTTAATAATTATAAGGTTAATAAATTTATTGTTTAGCTTTATAGTTTATACTTTTTAAAATAATAATGTAAATGCAATGAGAAACCAATGTTTGTTTAATCTTATTGCCTTGCATTACAAAATCCCTAACAATTTGCACGTATCAAAAAGTTATCAGTAAAGAGAAATAATCAATTGAGTTGCCACGAAGTTGTAATTAATTACCGTTAGACTGTTAGGAAACTGTTCACCGGAAATATTTTGTCGTTTCCTACAACACTTGCTGGAACTTTGTTCGAGCACGAGTTTGCTATCAGGTGTAAGATAGTAATCGCAATGAAATTAAGTTTAACATTCCAATTAATTTTGTTTTGATGAGAGAAAAATACCTAATTTTTTAAACAAACTTTTATTAAACCTATTTTATTTAATATGGTTAAAAAACAAACGAATCTGATAGCTATTCGTCCGTGACCATTTAGCTGATTGAAGCCATTTTCATTCATAATTACTATTAGCAATAATACTAATTTTAATAAATAATACTTACATGTATAAGTATCTTGTAGTTTACAAAATACAAATATTTTCGTATGAAATCAATGTTCATACCTTGGGTGTTATAGGAAAACTTTATATCAGATCATATATTAATATTACTTATTATATTCTAATATTTATTTTATTAATTTTATATAATTATTTAATTGTTACAATAGTTATTACCTGTTAATACATGATTGTGATTTTATTTATGATATGATATTTATTTTATTAATTTGAAATAATTATATACTTGTTGAGAGGAACGACCGTAAACGCAGAGAAAAGCAAAGCCATGCTGGTCGGAAGGGATGTGAGTGAGGGGACTGTAAAATGCAATGGGGTACCGCTTCAATTTGTGGATGCCTACGAGTACCAGGGAGCAATTATTTGCAGAGATGGGAAAGTAGACAATGAGGTACTCAATCGAGCAAAAAGCAAACGGAGTATACTCTCAGATGGGCTTTACCATTATAGGAAGGGAGGAAATTAGCCAACAGACAAAGCTCCCCCTATTCAAAACAGTGTTCCTTCCAGTTTTGCTTTATGGTGCAGAGAGTTGGACGGTCCTTGATCGGCATGCAAACAAAGTTGCAGAGGAAGTCCTGACAAGGATACAAGGGAAAACCCGTAGGGACCGTATTCGCACTGAAAGAATTCGGGAAAACCTCGGGGTCTCGCCAGTTGGAGAGATAGTGAAGCAGAAATGTTTTGGGCACGTGAGCAGAATGGGGGACGACCGAAAGACCAAGTGGTTGATGGAGGCCAGACCAGAAGGAAAGCGCCCACGGGGTCGGCCCAGAAAGATGTTCACCGATCATATCACAAGGATAGGAAGAGAAAGAGGCAGCTCTCTGGCAGAAATGAAAAATAGAGCGAAAGATCGCGACTAGTGGAAACGTTGGACGCTTAGCGGTATCCTGGAAATAGAAAAAGAAGAATTTACTTATTGCAATAGTTATTACCTGTTAATACATAATTATGATTTAACTACAAAATGATTTTCCCAGTGATGCTTATATTATTTCCGAATGGTCAATATTGTAACATGATTCAACGCAATAAAACTTTATAAATAATTTAAAAAAAAAAAAAATCGCTTGGATTAGTAATATATATTTTGCTTAAAGTTTTTCACCACCTATGACACAGAAATTTCTTGAAGTGATTAAAAGACATTTTATAACAAGTTCTACGTTATATGCCCTATTATTTTTCTTAATTAGGTAAATATTATTGTTAAAAATTTTATTATTAATTTTTTTTTTTATTTGTTTTGATTTGGCTCTACCCGAAGGGGTCATTGGCATTTTTTTTTTTTTTTTTAAATTCTATTGTAAAATCTGGTAAGCTTAAATAATTCATTAGTTTTTCAACAATATCTTCGGTATCCCGTAGCACTTCTTTCAATGATGTGTTCATTTTTAGTTTTATTCTTGTGGGCTGGTAGTGTTCGCAGTCCACTAGTATAAGGGAGACCGTGGTCAGGGCACCACATTTGACGCAGGTAGGGTGTGCGAGGTTGTGAAGCAGGTATGCTTGGGAGAATTCGCAGTGACCTATTCTAAGCCGGCAGAGGATTATTTCTTCTCTCCTAGATTTTCTGTTGCTGGTTGACCATTATTTACAATCTGCTTTTATTTGTAGCAGTTTGGAGGGGTTCCTTCTTCAGGTTTCATTCCATTGTGTCATTAATTTGGATTTCACGTGCCTCACCCAGTTTTCTCGGGGGATAATGTCTATGGATTTGATGTCTATGGAATTTTAAATAGTAATTTAAATTTCCGACTAATTCATTTAGTCAATAAAGGTGTTCAATTGTTAAAAATTGATACCAATATTTATCGCCTGCTACTGCAAAACCAAAATATATCAAGAAGAGTATTTAAAACAATGTATGTATCTGATTTTAAAAATTATTAATCGAAAATGTGTTATTTTTAATAGTTCAATTTTTATTAAAAAATAATGATCCAGATATATTTTTTTCACCTTTGGTCCAAAATAAAAATCTCTCTTTTTATTTAAAATCATCAAATGATTTTTAACAATTCTAGATAATAATTTTGATCGATTTCAAATCCTATCTATGATACAAAGGGAATGAGCACCACAATTTTGGAGTTTTTATTTTGACATCTTTAAAGGGGTAATTATTATTGAATTTGGGAAAAGGGCTTCTTAATATTAAACAACCTTTCCCCTTTTGAGGTCATTATGCCTAAGGATCTTTTGTTTAAGCGTAAAAGTTTTCCATAGAAGTTTCGAACCCCTATGAAGCTCATTGTGTAACAATGCATGATCTATGGAAACAGGATCTTGCCCCGTTTTTGGGATATGAACTAAAAAAAAAAAAAAAAAAGCTTTTTACGACTTTAATATTCACCCTTTGTTCCCTTGAACCGTTTTGGTGAAGAATTGCGTATTCACGGGAGAAGTTTCGTGCAGGGCCAAGGTGGAAAGAATATTTTCATGGAATATGGAACAGTACTGACTCGTTTTTTATTTTATTTCAACTTTAGATTAAAAGCCCTCGCGTCGAATACGAAATAGCTTCCAACACCCTCCGACAGAATACCTTCATATTTTGAAAATCCCAATATATTGCATTTTACATGACATTATTGTGGGACCTCATGCTCTAAGATCATATTAAAAAAAATACATAATAAATATTATCGAGAATACGTGATTAATTAATAATAACCAAAAAAGTAATGAAATTCGTTTCAAAAAAGTTCTCAATTTTAGCCATATCTATTTTTGTTTTTTTAATTTACAATTTGTACTAGTTTATATTTTTCTTTTCTTTTTATGAATCAAATATATATGTAATACTCTTCAATGAAATGATCATTCATATTTAAAAATTCAAATTTAAAAATTTATGTTACATGTCCTTATTTACATACAAATACGTACGAAGCGAGGAATCAGACAAATTTACAACAAATATCTTATTAAGGATTAAAAAATAGGAAAAATAGATCTAACAATTGAATAATTTTTTTTTTCTTCTTTTCATTCAGAGCATCTTCTCTCTGTGTTTCTGTTTGTTTTTCTATCCGAGGTTATCGGCACTTTTTAAACTGGCCCCGTTCATTCAATTAAGTTCGTTCAGATCTGTTTTATTTTTATTTCATCTTTTAAAAATCGTTTAGAAACGTGATTTGGTACCAAAACTGGTGTAATAAAATTTCCACATCTCACATTAATTATACTTTTCGATATATTAAAAAAAGAGAAAATATATCATTATTGTAATTTTTTATGTTTTATATGTAAAATTGAACCACGAATCATGTAAATCGATCTTATTACCTAACGTCTATTTAGATCAATAACTTACAGCTGTTATTTCTTCGATTTTGTGCTTTGAAATGTCATGATTTAGTCGAATTTCGCGTAGTTTAAATCTATTCCAACCTTTTTTATTTTATTAAGTTAGTGAAGCATGTGTAGATTTCTTACGTTTTGTAAGAATCGCTGTATATTAACATAAGTAGCTGTCTGTTTTTCATTGATAATGTTATGTCATAGGTATATAATGTAAAGTATAGGAGTATAGAAATTATAGAAAACGTTTAGGTACATCCTCAACGAATTTAAGAGCCCTAATTATAATCTGTCAAATGGGATTCGTGCATAAGATAGTTGGTGCATAGCTAATATGGAATTCAGTTTAAGAAGAAGGTTCTGGTGCCAAACCTTGTCGAACGCCTAGGACATCCAGAAATACACCAGTTGCATATAGTTTTTGCCATAGTGCTCCAGCAATGTAGTCAGTAACTCTGTGTAATTGGTGTGTTGTGCGAAAACCGAAATGATGGTCAGGTATTGTCTTTGGTCAGTCAAAAAGCCTTTTTTATATTATTAAATTGATTTTTTTTATAATCTTATCACGTCTGTGAATGACTTAACTTATTTTTCTACATATAAAAGCTTGTGTATCACTCTTTTGGTTATACTGGCGCAATACAAAAAAACTGAAATTTCACAGGAGATGCTTACGTTGTGATCATTATTGCTATCTTTTAACTTTATGCCAGACGGCCTTGACTGCTACCCAGCGTTAAATATTAGATTTAAAATTTTATTTCTGATTTTGTTTCAAAGAAAGATACTGTGATTTAAAAACCTTTTTATCGAAAAGAAGAAAAAAAAAGCTAAAATGAAAGTCTTCTTCCAAATGAGCGATATGTCTAAAAATAGTTACGATAAATAATAAATAAAAATAATAATAAATAAAATAAATTTATTTTTTGAAAGCTAGTGGCAACGATTCCCTTTAAGTTTTTAACGTTCTGGCTTCTATTATTTTTTTTTTCTCAATAAATGTAATAGGTATAACTGGCCTGTTAAGAAAGAACAAAAATTTGTATAGAATTTATCCTAGCAGCTAAAATGGTAATTTTAGCAACGAGTCTTTTAAACTGTGTAACATTAAGAAACAATGTTCGCTTGTAAATGAAAAATGCTGTAAGTGCCAAATTTAAAAAAAAAAAGAAGAGGATATTAGAGAATAAAGTAATTTCCATCGCTAAGGAAATGGAAGCATTAGCAATGTATCTTAAAGATTTTATTATCTAGAGACGCCAAGAGATAGCGAAAGTGCTGTGCTTCTCATTATATAGACTTTTTAAGTACCAACAGCTGGTGACTTTACGACACCATTTAAGTATAGATACTGCCTTCAACATGATAATCGATATTATTATACAAAGTATCCATGCTTTTCGACAACGATACGTTAGGGAATCGTTTTCATCTCATGATTGGTCATGCCCCTAATATTTTTTCTTATTTTTTAAACAAATTCGAGCTCAGATAATATATATTTTTTTTAGTTTTGCATAAAGTCAGTGAATGGGCCTTACTATCGAATTTATTTACGCGTCTCAATTGTAAAATTTTTTTTCTAGATTAATAAAAAAAAAAAATGAAATGAAATGGCTACTATGTAAAATCACGAGGAAAAAGGAAAACTAAAAGTATGAGATTTGTTGATATATTGAACTCCGCCCTGAAACAGTATTTTCAAATGTAAATAAAATAAGTTGCAATTTTCTCGGATAATTTTCAAAGAATTTTTTACATTGAATATTCTCACACCCATATTAGAAGGTTTTCATCAAAATTTGGTTAACGGTCTGGCTGACCCTAAGCTTAGAACTAGTTTTTCAACAGATTAAAATTTAATTTGGTTATCAATAAGATTTAAGGCAATGTAATGTATCTTACTGGTAGTGAATGACAGAACGGATTTTTATTTAATTTACCTTTTTGCAGTGTAAACATTCAAACGCTTTAATTATGATGGTAATTAACTTGCTTACACTTACGATGTTGAGGTAATAACAATTTTCCGTCACAGGAACCTTCCATGTAGTTAGATATACCAGGAGAATTTCGGTCGGAAGTTCGTTCCCCTCACAAACTATTTACATCACTAACTAATATTACCTTAATTAGAAGTAATTAGGAAGTAGATAGGTGCAGCAAACCAAGAGCCGGTGGTTGCCATTTAGCCCTTACATTGCAAAGAAATCGATTTAATGTTCGTTCGTTTGTTTATATAACGTTACTTTGTGTGTGTAACGCTAACGTGACTTTATGTTACTAAGGCTAATCGAGCGATGCTACGGTCTTAAATTTCGTCTATCCAGGTATAATTAGAATCGAGATCTTACATGTACTCCTGACATTGCACATACCTTTGCTTTATGTCCCTTCCGAAGGGCGGCATTACGAAGCATTTTTCACTTCTTATAAAATACCCTAGGACATTCGGCAAGACCACAGCTAATGGGTAAGGATAAGATCACATCCCATATGATGTTGTGGGATAATGTTTTAACTCTATTTTCATATATTCTTGTTCATTATTTATTTAACATGTTTGTTAGCTATAGCTCATACCTACAAATGTCTATATAGTGGAATCAAAACATTTTTCTTTTCATAAACTATTAATCCGTATTTGAAACACAACTTTGTCATACGAAATTTTTCATTATCCCTGTGTTTTGTTCATATTTTTTTTGTAATGATTAGTATTATTTGTTGATAATGAACACTTTTCCAATCGCGTACACCGTGTGTTGATTAATTATCAACTTATATTATGCGATCCTAGAATGTTTCTGAATACTAATCAAACAAATAGATATCTATTTTTTTGTTTAGAATTTTAGTGCTTAGTATTTTTGTGAGTTTGAGAATAAATGTGATCTGTTTGAATAAATTTACTAAGCATTTACAGGTTTATCCGATTTAAATGAATTTTGAAACACTCAAACATTTGCTCAACGTTGATGTCTTGCCAAATAGCGGCTATCTCTAATTTTTATTAAAAGAGTATTTTTATTAAAGTACCCTGAGGAAATAATATTATAAGTAATACTAAACGTTCCTTCATTCATTAGTGGAGTGTAAGGATTTTTACATATTAAAATTAAACATTTAGTTTAAATTAGTGAAGTCAGTGGTCATTTTATAATGCTTCCCGGTTTCACTACAATATACCGTAGGTCGAATCTCGCCGGTATACATTTATTGATCTCACAATTTGAGTAGCAAAGAGTAAGTAAAATAATATTACAACCAAAGCGAGGTCGGGTTTCGCTGGTAATATATAATATTATATTTTACTAAACTATTGTATAATATAGTGTATTGTACAGTTGCATTATTCCGCAATATAGTAATAATTTATGTTTTGTTGCAGTGATAGTTGCTATTGCGGGGACTGTGATGGTGGTGCTGGGGATGGCCGCGGCCTGCTTGGTCCTGCGAAGGAGGCGCAATCCCGAAGAGGAGGACTCCTTGGCCCCGCACATCCTCGTCTACCCTTCCTATCAAGGGGACTCCGCGCCTCAGCTCATGTCAGTGCTTCAGTATTATATTTAACAAATAATATCATTAATCAATGGTACAATTATATCTGTTTTGGCCAAATCAAACTGTCAGAAACTATGATTATGAACTTTTGTCTCAGAGGAAGAACTTTTTTTGAAAATTTCCCTGTTATCTACTCTATTTGCAGGGATAGGTTAAGATGTTCAAATTTTGAAATGATGGGATCTGTAGTCTATCAGGAGGCCGAGAAATTAATTCACGAAAAAAAACTTTCAATTGATCTTACATAATTGGACATCCAGAAAGTCCCTTTTATCAGTGTCCTCTGTAAATTAAATACCTTTTTAAACAAAGAAAATGTTTTCTAATTTACGATGGTTTACTTATAATTCAATAATCATGAACAACCTTTGAGTAATTCTAGCTTATACCACCAAATATCATTCCCTATTAGGAAAACGCAAAAATGGACTTTGATTCTATTCCTTTTGGTCCGTACCTCAAATTACCTTTTTTTATCGAAATTATGTCTAGATTCACTTCCCATAATCGAATTACGCCGTATACTTTTAGGTTATGCGATCAGCACAATATTTCATCAATTTATTCACTTTATTGGAACGGAAAACAATGTTAGTTCTAGGATATCGCAGAGAACGAGAAGGCGGCCAACATTTGGCTTACCAAAAAGTATTAAAATAATCCAGTACTGATGAAAGAATTAGTTGTAAACTTTAATTTGAAAATATAATACTGGTGATCCAATCACTGATTCGAAGCTGAACGGCGCGTGCGCTAAGTGCACATTTATTTTGAAAAACACTTGTTCATATGCAAAATTCTAAACTAAGAATATCGTTGGGTGAACGATAAACTAACAAGTCTAAAAAAAGTCAGTTGTTGAGGTACGATGTACGTAAGTGACAACTAATTTAAAAAAAAAAAATGGATTCCTGACCCATGTCAATCAAAATTTAGCTAACGTTTTCAATCGTATTATATTTATTTAGCGATTTTTAAAATAACTACTAAACTGATATGATGATATTCCAAATCGTATCATTCCATCATTAGGTAACGGATGATTTTGTTTTACTGCAACCTTTAAGAGAAATATTGGCTACAAAAATATGAAAAAATAAAATCTGTTCTCAATTTCAACAACAAAACGATAGACAATCCAGTCATAAACATTAAACTTCACCTACTTTTTTTTTTTTTTTTGTAATAGATGCCAATTTAATTTTGTCAATAAACAACCAGTGGAATATTTACAAAAGGCTAAAATTAAATTAGCATAAAAAAAAAATTAAATGGTCGATCACTCCTTACTTAAGGTTGTTCGAAACCAGTTTTTTTACTATAACCTGGTAGATAGCAGCCGAGAAATTATTAATATTAATAAGTTACAGTGGCGTCAAGTTTTAAGTCGTTTTCATTTCAAGTAAACCGGATCTAAAGGTTAAAATATTTTGAGAGGTAAAACAAGATTGACTTTATCTCTGGAGCTGATTGTAATTTCCCCTCCGTGCCGATCCAGAGGAAATTCAAATGAAACTCAGCCAATGATCCAATTTCAAGCTCTCAGCTTGGTTTCTTTCACGAAGGACATTTTATCCATAGAAGATGCCAAAAATCAAAACACTAACTATATTTAATATTATGGTAGGCCGGATCAATGGACTCTTGAGAATATGCTTAAAAGTTTTCGGAAGTTTCGAATTTAGGAGAGTCTTTCCGTGGATGAACAGTATTAGTTCCCTTCAATTCAATATCCTAATGGACTAAATTACGATAAAAATTTGATAAAGGATGGAACTGTCGTAAGGAAAATTAAAATAGCGCAGAAACCTTAAAAAAATAGTTAATCTTGATGAAATCATAGAGAAGAAGAATCGGTCATGGTTTTCGAACAAACCATGATCGTTAGTCACGCAAATTCGTCAAAAAAAAACAACAAAACAATAAAGCAAACAATGTATAAAAAGAAACACGCGAATATTCATATGTTTCGAACAGGAAAGAAGTAACCCTAACCGTAGCATTATATTATAGAGAAAACATATGATTAAGACGTCTCAAAGAATGGGCTTATGTTCTTCGGTGCCGCGCTCATATACTTAATATATATAATATAATATTAATGTCAATATTATATAAAAATGAAGTTATTTATAAGGACATTATCGTTTCTTCTATTGAGGTTTTGGGCCCAAAATCGGTGTTGAACTTCCAGTTTTCAACTTAGAGCCCACATACTCCCCTGAATTGTTTCTGACCTTGCTTAAAATATTATTTATATCATAACTCTTATTAATATAGAACTTATATAAGAGTGGCAGGTGAGAGAACTTTTTACATCCCTAATATTGTGTAAAGCACATCAATAAATAAATTCTCAAAATTATCCTTATTTTGTTCTTGTATGTTCCAATAAATTATTCCATTATTCCATTATTTCAAATCACATGAGGAAGTGAACTGCTTTTACTAACGAACTTTGACTCCAGAATTTCCATACTATATTCAGCTATGCAGATCATATAACAAACGAAACTTTGAGTTAACTTCGTGAGAAACTTTGTTGAAACCGAGTTGTAACAATCATAAGACCAAAATAGCAAGCCTTAGCTGTTGGTGTCAGAATGGTTTATCTGAATTTCCGACAACTGGGTGTCTCGTTCTCGTTAATGGAAATTATGAAGCACGTTTTGTTTGATTTAATAATTTATCAAGCAATTTCATGATAGACGAAATTAAACATTCTTATCATAGATCATGTATATTTCTGGTCTTCCAAAATTAAGCATTAAAAAGGATATTTGATCAATAACTGCCAATGAGAAAAAAAGAAAAGTAGGTCCGGAGAAATCCAGACTTACAACAAAGATAAACATTATTTGTTCAGCAGTTGATAAAAAAAAATCTATTTATCATATATTAATTCGATAAATATTCTATTCTAAAGATAATTATTCTTTAACATTAAAATTAAAATTATTAAGATCATTATTTTTTTTTTTTTACTCCATTACTATATCTAAGCCTATCTATAGCATATTGACTATCATAAAATTTGATAGCCTTTCTACTTATTCTTGTTATTAGAACCCACATAGTTACATATGCAGAAAGTCATTATAACGGCCGTTGTTCAGGAATGATTACCATGGAACACTCTCCTCAGTAAGAACATTTACAGGGATATCAAGAAGGTGGTTCTGTAAACAGTCTTAAATATAATTTCTGTAAACAGTCTTTATTATGAACTATATAATACTTCAATATGGACTATACATATAAACAAATCAGATCTATTTATCACCTTGTATACTAGATGGTATAATATTACGCCTAGAATAACTTGTTGCGAAATGTCGTTGATAAAGCAACTATAATTCAGGCTTTGACAGTTCTCATCGATCGAGTTCGCCCGAGGGAGCTGTCGTTGCTTCAATGGTTGTCATCCTTTAAACTGGAATCAATTAATCATGAGTGTGGTAAATCTGGTGGAAGATAGGGTTTTAGTTGATTGCTTTAGTTCCCTCCCAACTAAGCTGGCAATTATTATAATATGTTCTACGAAACTGTCAGAGTTTTTTTTTATTTATTGACTCTGGCAGGTAACTAAATATTATTAAAACGTGGGATAGGTTAGATATGAAAAAATGGATGGGAACGCACTTATCTGTGTGTAGGATTTAACACAGTCAAACCACATCCCGTCATCTGTTTCCTGCCCACCACTGAACCATCCGTTAGACATAACTTGTAATGACACTGTAATTAGCTGAAGCTTTTTATTTTTCCTTTGACCGGATGAGGAATGCTGTCTATTACAATAAACGAGGGATTGTGAAATTTGGATGTTTTTATTCACGAAAAAAACAAGATATTGTGATGGAAGAAATTAAAACAGATGTTTTTAAAGGTCGAGGAGATTCGAGAACGGGATCGAAAATGTTCGAGTGTTCGTAGGCCACCGGAGGAAGAAGGGAGAGGAGTCCATTTTGAGCAGCAAAAAAAAAGTTAATATGGACAGCGAAGAATACCGATTACTTTCGAGTCACTGTTCTGTCGCGGTTTAGTTACATTAAAGTGTTCCGTTTCAAGTGTTATTAGGGTAAACCGGACAGTTATTGACACCCTTAAGACTAATTTTCTGTTGTGAAATTAAAAAAAAAAACTTTTTATGAAGGGATCAAATTGAAAACTCCTATAGCTCCTCTTTATTTATCCTTATAAAGACTCAAGATGTTTTTTGGTTCAAAAGTTCAATATTTTTACCATATGGCAATATTTATGGAAAAAAGTTCAAAAACTAGTTATTGACACCCTGTGGATGGGTTATTGGCACCACAGTTATTGACACCCCCTGTCCCCAAGGACAGTAACTTTAATTTTTTTTTTAAGTTTTATTAAATAACATTATAAAAAAATAACACCACTTACACATATTAAACTTTAATGTAATAAAAAAGCAATTAAAATATTCAACCTCTTTATTTAACATTATAAATGAAGCTACTTTAACACAAACAAATATATTATAAATTTCGGTAGGTATATATAACGTAAAATAAAATAATTAATTTACACGGATTAATTATTTTACATCCTCATTCATATTTTCAGGTTCATTTATATATGTATCAGACTCCACGTTGTAACACGCAGGACAAACAAATTCATCAGACTCGTCACTTTCAGGGAAATGGTCATATCCTTTGAACACTTAGTGTGGTAGACCTTAATGCATAATCCTTATTGTAGGATGAAAATGCTTTCAGGATGAAGCATTTATAAATTAATCTTCATCTTCTAATATGTGTTGGACGTTCTTGAACCACTTCCTAACATTCGCTTCAGAAACACAAGCGTTGGTACCAGACTGGTACACCCTAGGAAGTCCTCTCTGCTTTAGATGGGTGCCTTCGTAAAAAAGCCTTATACCAGACATCACCAGGACAATTATCTTTAAAGGGTGTGCTCATATTTTTTTAATTCAATAACTTCTTTTACTAATTGTAAATTGTTGGAATCCCTCTTTCGCACATTTTTCTATCAATGCAGCTAGAGTAAGCTCATCTTTATCTGAAAGCATCGGCCGTGGTCCAAACGATGATTTTACAAATTTATCACTTAATCTGAAGTTGCCCGAGGAACCCTAAATCTTTTGTATCCTGATTTGATAGAAAAGCCATCCTTTATGGAATTCGAGGCATCCACTAAATCCTTCTGGCTATAACTGGGTATATATGTTCTTAGGCATAATATTTGTACATACACACACAAAAAAAAAAAATTTACTAGTAGGAACTGACAGTGTCAATAACTAGTCATTGAACACAAAAACTGGTAATTGACACCCCATATCAATAACTAGTTACACTAGAATTAAAGTTAAAAAACATTACAGATTTATCAGGAAGATTAAACTATCAAAATTAAAACAGAGCCATCAATATTTAAAAAAAAAATCAAAATTTAGTTATTGACATGGGGTGTCAATAATAGAATACATTGAAAAAAAAATGACCAGTTATTGTCACCCCTGAATAATAATATTTTAATTTAAAATCACTCCAGACACTTCAATTATAGATTAGCAAAAAAAATAAACTAATCACTTTTATTGAAAAAAATGTAGGAAAGAAATAGGAACAAAACTATTGGATGAGAATCCTTATGGAAATCAGAAGCTTGTAGCCATTGACAGGCTACCAACTGGATTCATGAAGGTATTAATTGTAAAATCTTCCCTGCGATTAGTTTGCTAAACACTTACCCTATAGATGACTTAGAGGACCCTTAAAAGATTAGATTCATGTATATTTTAAAATAAAATTAGGACTTGTTTACTTATTTCTATAAATTAAAGTTAGGGGTGTCAATAACTGTACTGGGTGTCAATAACTGTCTGGTTTATCCTATTTGATTTCTTATTGTTTGTTCGACATTGTTATGTCGTTATTTTAAGTCGGTAAAATTATCTAAACTCGTATCAGTGTTACAATAATTACATTTATTACCTTCGAGTCACTTTTAAGATACATTTAACTGTTACGTTTCAAGTAAATATTTTTGAAAATTGGAATTTTCATCATATTTAGATCAATAGAAAAAGAAAACTTGTTCTAATACTTATTTCCGTTCAGAATACGATTTGTGTGTAGACAAATGAAAACTATTTCTGACTATAATACAAGTTTCCGTAAACGACTTATAAAAAAAATAAGCGTCTACATAGTTATAAATTAAATACACAGTAGGAACAATAAATTAAGTGAACGTTCTAGTACTTTAAAATCAAATGGATTTTTTAGCAATTTTTGAAAATATTTTCAATGCAACCGGTACCCTAATTCCATTTTGTTTCTTTATTTTTTTTTACTTATTTTCAACGAAAATTATTCTTGTGGCAATGCATACATTTTTAAAATTAAATTTAACAAGTTATTGAAGTAATTATCAGAATATTCTTCGTAATATTAAATTATTTTCAAATGGTAGAAATAAAAAAAATAAATCAAGAATATAAGTATCTACCAATAATCTTCATGAAAAAATAAAAATAATAATAATAATGGGAAGCATTACGATAGATTTTGTTGGATTACCCCCATAAGTGTAGCGTCACTATTGTCTGGCCTGTAACTTCATTGGTTGTCGCTAATATTCACTAAAGGATAAATGTTATATAATTTGAATTTAGGAATTTTCTCACATATACAATCACGCATCAATTCAAATCAATTAGCAGCTCAATAGTCGCTATTCGGTTGTAATAAATAGACAAAAGGCATAAAATTGAACACACGTTCTTGATAAATTTTGTTGGCTGAAAAATTTATTATCCGGAAACGAAATTTATTTTTCGCCATATAAAGCCAATCCATTAAATAAACCCATCTGGTCAACTAATCCTAATTAAATTAAGTCATAAAACTAAATCATTATTTACGATGGAATCAATCTGAATTATTCCCACATCAATTAGGTTTAATGGCATGAGCTAGAAAATGAGAAAATATTTCTAGAGAATTTCAGTGCCAAGCTTCTTCTTTTTTTTACTACTTGAATTGAATTAAAATATAATATTGAGAAATTATTTTATTCGTTTTCTCTTCAATGTGCCATATACAGACTTTGGTGTCTGATAAGATTCGATGAAACATTAATTACATAGAGTTACTAACCAGGCTGCTTGAACACAGTACAGAACTATTATATATTTTTATGTATTTATAGCATCGCCTCGAGCTCAATACAATACTACTTTAAACCTAATGCTCATTTTCGACAAAGTTCGACTGCTGAAGTTTCTTACAATTTTTCTATGCATCTTTACTTAAACCTATAAGGGGTAAAGCTTTCTTAGATGTCTACTGCAGCCATAAAGACCAGATTTAAAGCCTCCTATGAATAATATTATAACTCATAACAGAATCTTGTTTGATTAAATTGATTATTTTACAGAATTTAATACGGCATTTGTCACCCTATACACCCAAGGCTTCCAATCTTTTTACGTTAATTTGAAATAACAGAATGAAGTACCTGAGATAGCATTTAAGTAACAAGATATATGGAAAATTTCATACTATGTGAAAATTACCATAAATTAGTACCGCAACTGCTCATGTCCTGCGTACATAAGATTGGGGTATTTTTCCCCCTTTTTAATTAACTTATTATACACGGTGTGCACTCTACTACTACCTATTGACCAATCTGTCAAGTACTTAGTATTTTTTTTTTCCAATAGGAACAGCAATCGGTGATAAAGTGACCCGGGTTCGAATTCAAGCCATGGCCAATATTTTCTCTTCAGATAAATTTATTTAAAATTACGACTATTAAATTTAATAGATAGAGAACGAAAATATAATTTAAAGCTACTTTACCCATATTAATGCATTGAGTTGCTGAGTTTAGGTCAGAATTAAACTCACCTATCTAATGACGAAAACAGCACATACTAATTTATAAAATACGAGTATAATAACATAATATTTCATAAAGGGACAATTCGTGGAATACTTTTTTTTATAGCTGTAGACAATAATGTAATATTCACATATCTATTACACAGAGCAATAATATTTTTTTTTTTTAGAGTTTGCCTATAACTAACTGAATTATTAAATTAAACAAAAGGGGGATCTCGAGAAGACCGTCGAGCTTATGGTTTTAATCCCAGACTTGACCATTTGAGGGAAGATAGAGGAAGAACAAAAAAATAAAAAAAACCTGAACCGAAAATGATTTTGAAGATTCATTAAAGAGTTTTAAGTAACACAGAAAAAAAAGTCAGTTACCATCTAAACCGAACTGTAGCATCATAAAAAGTTCAATCTAGATATTAATATCTAATCTCTTGATTTAATATCGATATTAATATCTAATACTAAGTCCATTTCATTTCAGTTTTAAAATTTATATTCACGCTCTTGAATTTTTTTTTTAAATATGAAGTTTTTAAAATGATATAGAGATTTTTCTAAAGAATTTTAATATTCAGTTTCAGATTGTTTCTTTCCAGGTCTTCAATCCCACTGCTTTGTTAGATATCCACCTGTAACCATTTCTATTTTTAGTTAGGCTCCATTTTTCTCACTGCGAATTTTTTACTATATTGAGTATATTTTCATATCCACTTATATTTTTAGGTGCCATGCCATCCATGATGACTGTTCAAAACATAACAGGAAAAGTTTGGTCATATTTTTTTTAATACTAAGCCTGGCAAGAAGAGAAGAGGTTGTTGTTATCACCTAATGATTGAAAACTCATAACAAGCTAAATTTCGATATAATGTCTTAGTATTGCATTTATTGGAGAGTTCCTTCTATTGTATATAGGTATTCTTTGTTTCAAAATTAATCTGCTCTGAATTTAGTTTCTGTTATCAATTCATCATTGATCTGTTGCATTTCTACTAACAACTTCTTAAATATTTTGAACTTTGGCCGTCGAATAAATTTTAATTTTAATACAGTTTTATATATATATATATATATATATACATATTACTATAATATAGTGATTTTGTTTAAATTTCAACATAACTAAGTAAAATGAAATCGAGTTCCACTGTTCTATTGACAATACTTGGACAGGATAGAACTACTCATTTCACCGTTGGAAGATTATGTTACAGCTAGACAGGATTGGTACGGTAGATCGCGCAGATTGGAAGGGATGGCAGGACGAGTCTAGTATTTGACGAGCTGGACTGTAATTAAATTCTGCTAATCAGCCTCGTGACTGGTACAAGCATATATTCTTGTTTTCTCAAAATCATTCAATTTTTTAAATTCATTAAATAAGGAAATTAAAATTATTTTTAGCTACTCAACGAATGGCCTAAGGACCTTTATCACGTTCATGTTCTTATAAATGGTAAATTGTTAGGGTTTTGACACGTAACAAGAATCTGAGGTTTTTTGCTGTTTTCTGTTTTCTTGTTTCGAAGAATTTCAAATTTTTTAAAAAACTCAACCACACTTATAATAGATTATTTTAAATCGGCATAGGTAATATGGAAAGACGGTTATTATTTTTTTTAGATTTATTCCTTGCCAGGTTAAGTATTTCAATTCAAAGGACTAAAAGAGCTTTAAGAAAAGATAAAAAAACAAATGGAAGTGGATCCGGAAATACGATCTAACTGTTGTATGTCCCCTTTGTTTTATCTCCTAGTTTAATAATAGTAGAGCTTCCAATAAAATAAAAACGTGTTCAACTGACCTATATTTATTTTACTGTAAGAATAAAATAATAAGTAACTAAAGTTCAATCAATTGATGATAAATTATATTATTATCTTACAATAAATAAGATTTCATGATATATTAAAATAATATAAACTGTGCTTTTAATTTTTAATAAAGTGTGCAAAATACAAAGATGTCCGGAAAAAACTGAAGAATAAAACCACTAAGCGAACTGTTAAAAAACGATGAAGACAATATACATACTTTGTAGGTATACCTTCGGTAGAGCCGAAGATAAAGGAAACAAAAAATAATAATAAATAATTTATTTTTTGAAGAGAAAAGATTTGGCTCCGCCGGGAGTCGAACCCGGGTCTCCCACGTGACATGCGCGGATGCTAACTACTGCACCACAGAGCTCGGCTCTAAGCAGAACCAATCCTTTCTCTTCACTGATACCTACTCCCTCGATCTCGCAAAATTTGCGAGTAGTAACAGGAGGTGGACAAATTTTGTTCAATTTTTGGTACTTATATGTCAATTTTAAGTTATTTTTATATTAATCTAATCTTAATTTGTGGGTGACAACCATTTTAAATAATTTATTTTTTGAAGAGAAAAGATTTGGCTCCGCAGGGAGTCGAACCCGGGTCTCCCGCTTGACATGTGCGGATGCTAACCACTGCACCACAGAGCTCGGCTCTAAGAATCCTTTCTCCTCCCTGATACCTACTCCCCCGATCTCGCAAATTTTGCGAGTAGTAACGGGAGGTGGACAAATTTTGTCCAATCTTTTCTCTTCAAAAAATAAATTATTTAAAAATAATTTAAAATGGTGGTCACCCACAAATTAAGATTAGATTAATAAAAAAATAATAATAAATAAGTTTCTATAAAATTTATTTATAACTTAAATAAAATGTACTGCATTTACCATAAATAAAGAATTAATTCTTCAACACCCATCAGTTGATCTCAAGACTATGAAAAGCAATCAAATATTATTTACTTACGCGTGATTTCTTCCCTTCATTGCACATTATGATGAAAAGCTAACTTATAAGTTCAAAACATTAAACTTTTCAAAGATCATTACAATTTGATTTATTTATATCAGTTTTATTTAGGGAAGAGTTATTTTCGAAAGTAAAATTGCGATATTATTATTTTTTTTTTGGCGTTCAAACAGAAAATAATTGTATATGAAATAAGATTAAACCGACTTCGAAAACTATCAAGAAGTAAAAAAATGCACTAAAAAGTATGAAATAATTACCTTTTAAATTTTATGAATACACAACAACAATTGAAAATAGTATTAAAAAACAAACAAAAAACAAGCAGTTGAATGTATAAACTTAATAATTTCCTTTTGATTAAGTCAAAAAACACCAACTGTTCATAAAATAGATTAAAATAAAATATTAAATACCATATTAAATTACAACACAATCTTTTTATAGGTGGCGTAAAATCCAACATTTTTCAAATATGACTGATTATAATTTGATTGCATTATGGCAAATTTGGTAATCGATAGGAAAGAGGAGACAATGCATTAATATTTGAAAGCATATAAAAAACTTATAGGATCTTCGTAATTAACAGTATCGAAAACTTTTGATTTTGTGCCGCCTCCTAAAAGATTGTGATGTATTTAATATGTTATATAATGTTTTATTTTAATAAATACTAGCTAGGGTGCCCGGCTTCGCTCCTGTCGCTTGTGCGGTAGTTTTAATAACAGAAAAACTTTAAAATTAAAGGAAATATAGGACAAAATTTCTTGAAACTTCGGTTTTAACTTGGTATCAATATTAAAATTCAAGATTTGTTGAGTCCGCCGAAATAAGGAACCCAATATACTTTAGAGGGAGGTTGAAAATAGTGAATGAACAATCAATTTTGCTGCAACTTTGTCGAGTTATGCATCGTTTTTTATGGTTTCTGTGATTCTGAATCCTATAAGCCCATTCCAAGCAGTCAGCAGATAATAAGTTATTAGATAACACTGGTCGACAAAATTTAACTTTTTTTCTTTCACAAGAATTAAAATAACAGATTCTAAAAGTATTTTTCGTGCTGAATTCAAATATAATTACAGTTTTTCCCCATCGGGCAGGAGTTTTGTGTGATATTCATTTGAATTTTTTATAATATTCCAAAAAATCCGTAACTAGCTATCTAACTCAAAATTATAACTACTGATTCTGACTTACCTAGAAAGTGGTAGATAGTGATTTTCGGGTATATTTTGCATCTGGAACGTCTCTCATTTTAGTCCAACAGTAGTCAGCCAGCATATTGGAACTCCACTTGCCTTGGTACCTCTTCTCTATTGTAGAAAACGCTCACCGTGTTCATCGCTGACAGCTCCAAGGTTTTCGGGGAAGAAGTCCAAGTAAGAGTCCAAGAAGTGAATTTTGAAAGACATGTTGCATCCCATAGCTTTATAAGAATGCAGAAGATCAGCCACTATGTCACGATAGTTTTCTGCTTTATGGTTTCCAAGAAAATTGCAACACAAACTTTTGAAAGACTTCCAGGCTGCTTTCTCCAGTGGATTTAACAGTCCCTCGAAATGTTCATCAGCCATTAATGATCGGATTTGTGGTCCTATAAAAACTCCTTCTTTCAATTTAGCATCACTGGCTTTGGGTAATTTCGATTTCAAGTACAAGAATCCATCAGAAAGTTTATCCATAGCTTTGACGAATTTTTTCATAACTCCTAACTTAATATGCAATAGAGGTAAAAATATTTTTTCAGGCTTCACTAAAAGGACACATGCCACATTTTTCTGGCCAGGGATAAGAGATTCACGTTTTGGCCATGACTTTCTAACGTAGTGAGACTTCTTATCCCTGCAGTCCCACTCCCACAAAAAACAGCAAAATTTGGTGAACCCAAGTTGCAAACCAAGCAATAAAGCAATGACCTTTTTTTTTTTTTTTTTTTTTTTTTTTTTTTTTTTTTTTTTTTTTTTTTTTTTTTTTTTATGTAGGCAGCAACCACTTGGGTCATATTCGCCTACAATCATTTTATGTTATATTTTATTTACTTTTTTATGAAATTATCAATAGTTATATTTTATTATATCTATTATCAATAGTTATATTTTACTATATAGTTTTGCTAGTTTCAGAAATTCAAATATTTTGTCGGTTGTCTCCACACTGTCCTGCAATGCTTTTTGTAGGTCAATAGGTATTTCTAGGAGGTCCCTGTACGTGTCATATGTCCTGCAGTCCGTTAAAATGTGTTTGACTGTAAGTGAACACCCGCAAGTCTGGCAGTCAGGTGGAGGCTCACGCGCCATAAAATGACTTTTGAATCACCACAATGACCTTTAAATCACCACAATGACCTTTAAATCACCACATATATTCCATTCATATTTTCCATATTGTATTTTCTCTAAAACTAGTTTCATATTTTCATATGTCTCTTTCATATCAGCGGCATGCGCTACCGGTATTTTTTTATTTTTTTTATTTTTTTTCTTTTGCTCCCTCTGTTGTGCCTACTCAGCGTAGAGGGGCCTCGATCCATCGGAGCCATTCTTCCCGGTCTCGACACATTCTCTTCATCACAGCCAAGGTTTTTCCTCTTCGCGCTCCTATCCTCTCGATATATTCTTCATATTGGATTCTCGGGCGACCCCTGGGCCTTCTGCCCAGCGTGCGGGCTTCCATTACCTTTCTCGGTAGCCGTTCCTCATCCATGCGGCACACATGGCCGAACCACTTGAGCTGCCTTCTTTCGATGTCAGTTTTCAGTTCAGGCACTTGCAGCTGATCTCTTATGGTAGTATTCCGCAGACGATCCCTTCTCGTTTTACCTGTTGCTCTGCGAAGGTACCTCATTTCTGCTCCCGTTATCCGGCTTACATGCCTGTCCAGCATGACCCAGCTTTCACTACCATATGTGAGCGTTGGGAGGTATACTGCCTTGTATATGTGAAGCTTTGTCGTTTTCCCTACATTTCGATGGCCTACTATGCTGTTGCAGATCTGGTAGTATACTTGGTTCGCTTTATTAATTCTATTATTAGCGCTACCGGTATTGATGGAAGTTTATTGCCAATATGTAGCAGCACAGCCTTCAAACTTACTTTAGAGGAGTCTATGAACAATCGCCACTCATCTGGCCGGTGTTGAAGCCCAAGAGTTTCCATAACTGAACAAATATTATTACAAAACACAATACCATTTTCTTCAGAGAAGTATACTTTGAAAACACTATGGCGGCTACGGTATCTACTAATTCTTACATCTTTTTGGAGTAGATTCCACCCTTTGAGTCTGGAAGCTAAAACTTCCGCTTGCTGTTTAGACAGATTTAAATCGCGAATCAGGTCACTAAGGTCTTGCTGATTGGGAAAGTATGGTTCTGATGAACAGCTACTGGCTTCATATGTAAGATCATTTTTATTTTCATCTGAATCATTTGGAGTTTCAGTAAGGTCAGAACCAGAGTTATCACTTAAGGTTGTATCTGCATATACTGGTACGGGGAACTCTTCACTGTGTAAGACAGGTCTCATTGCAGATTGCAAATTCGGATACTTAACTGTATATTTTGTTTTAGATGTGATTCCTTTAATATTTGTCAAACAAAAATAACAGTCAGTTAAATGATCCTTCGGTTCCCTCCAAATCATGGGAATTGCAAATGGCATATGATGTGTACCATTTTTCCACCCAGTCAGCAGTCTAACACACGAAACACAGCATTTATTTGGGGCCCAGCTCTTATCAAAATCACCAACTTGACAGCCAAAATAAAGTTTATAACACTTCTTTACAAGTGGGGTCAAATTTCGCCTCTGAGACTTGAAGGTCAGCTCACCACAAATATAGCAGAAATTATCTGTATGATTTACACAATTTCTTGGCATGATGAAAAAATAAAGCACAGAAATACAACATGCATAACATACACAATACACTTCTAAACAGAAAGAAAGGAAACATTTCACTACTCAACAATCTCACAGTCCGCTCAATACTGACACATCACAATGCCAAACAGGTCTGAACATGTCTAAACAACAACAATGAACAACAATGAACCTGCACAGTCATGTTTTATTGCGCTTCAGCATGACATTGCAAATAATTTCAATAATACAGCTTGAGTAAAATAGCTACATATGAGGTAACGGTTCCTATGACAGGTCAAAGAAAACGCTAAAATCATATTTTGAAAAGTAGCTTTTACAGAAAAACTATGCCTGATGGGAAAATTCTGACTACATATCTGAATTCAGGATGGAAAATGCCACTAGATTCACTATTCAGATCTCTTGTGAAAAAAACCTTGTCGACCAGTGTAATAGTTGAAAAATCTATTGGTTAAAAAAATTATATTTCCAGTACAACCTAAGCGCCGACTACTGTGATGGTCCTATAATATCCAGAATAATAGAACCTATCGAACATTTATAGAAGCTTTTTTTAAAGACCTTTCTTCCATTTCAACCTTCCTTAAGATATCCACCCGTAATTTGGGCGGACTCTGCTGATCTCGAATCTTACTGCTATCATAAATTGAAAACCAAAATTTCATGAAATCACAATTTTTTCACCATATTTCTTTTTATCCAGAACTCTGAGGGGTGATAAAATCTTGTTGAAAAAAATGGTGTAATTGGAGTTAGTCATTTTTTCAACTGGAATGCTCATCATACATAGTAATCAAACCAAATTCTTGTTCATAACTACAATAAGAGCATTTCAAACTTTTTATTTTCGATTTATATTTAACCAATTTATCTTTTTTTTTTATGTCTGTTTTTATTCGCTCACTATACTTCTAAGGAATGTTCACTCATATTGCATTATACTTACTAAAGTATATATTATATATTGATTCAATGTAATGTGTTGATCAATTAGCCTTCTTATGAGAAAATTAATTTTGCAAGGTATCCAGTCGGTTTTCTAATAGATTGCAGAGATGTAAAATCATTATTTTATTTTGAAATCGAAGGAGAAACTAATTATTTTCGCTTGATTTTTTAGTAATTTAAAAAGGACAGCTAAAAAAATATAGGGTAACTGTACCAATGGTTGACAGGTTAAGAAAAAATATTAGATTATTGACACTGTTTACTAAAATATTGATGTTAGGTTAATCTTTGTTATGAATTTTTCAAAATTCAAAATTGAAATAAAACATATAAAATTTCCACAATTTAATTAATTTATACACAAAAACTTAATAGGCAAAAGAGAAAATATTAAACTGAAAAATGAGATCATCCAATTAAGAATAATAAATCTACCTCAACTGGGAAACTAAAATGGTACCTTTGCTGTTCATTAAAGGTAAAAACTTTGGGCATATGTATCGCGGATATATCACATGATGGGACTGTGCAACATGTATCGGTAATAATAAAAGTTGTTTTCATCCGATGCATGGTTGTAAAAGTAAAACCAGAATCTCTAATTTACTGTCAACTTTAGTAACTTGAGCCAGACATTTTTTACGCTTAAATATCTTATTTGAGAACCAAACTATTATAAATTTTCCTTCATCAACACTTAAGCTACCTAGCTCCTCCTCTTAAAGAAATATTCCTTGATCAACATTAATTCTCTGCTCCTGCTCTTGGGAATCTAAGCTTTTCTGATTTTCTTTCTCGTCCCAAATTTCTGGTTGGAATAGTATGGTTTCGTGTACTTCCAGTGCTGCAGCATTTTCAGGTATCTCCTGATTAACTGAATTTTTCTTAGGTTTCTTTTTGAATTCTACAATTTCTAACATTTATTTACAACAACTATTTACAACATCTATAATTATTATAAGTTTATAATAAGTTGTATTATTCAATCCATTCAACTATTTAACTGTCCGATATATTTTATTCCCTAATAAAATAAAATTGTAATAATTTCCGACTGTTACAATTGTTACTTAATTTAAAAAAATAACCAAATCAAGATTATGTCAAATAAGGCTGAGGCTATGCATGGATGTAAACTATAAACATACACGATGTCAACTTTACAAACAGAATATTCCACTAGTTGATACGTTTGAACGGATAGTTGACACGCCTGTCGAACATTGGTTAGGATGGAGCTAGATCAGTGATTCCACCACCGATATTAAACCCAGATATTTTTCAAATCAAGCAAATTATTTTAAACTATCAGTTTCATCAGAGTAAAAAACACCAATAGTTGACATCGATGTCAACTATTGAAATTAAGGATTAATTTTTGTTCTAATAGTTGACACCCACATTTAAGCCCTAAAACATTGTATAAATAAATCAAAAAGGATATCAAATGATTCCCATGAACTTAATGGGAATCATGAAAGTAGTTAAAAATAATTGAACACAAATAAACCAACCAAAAAGCTTATTTAACTTGACTTCCACCTTAATGAAACAGGGTATCAGGAACCAAGTTTTCAGGCCACTAGAATATTTGCCATTACAACCTCTCACAAATAAGCTTGAGTTTTCATCACACTAATGTCGATGGCAGCACATCTAACTAGTATAACTTAGCAAATTAACGCCAAATTTTGAACCAAAATAATCAACCCTGAATCTTATTATTCACACTTTTTGTGCAAAATGTCAACTATTGGTACAGTTACCGTATAACCTTTACAAATTGAACTGAATGAACGAACAATAAACATTGAGTGAAACGGACCCTAGCGATTCCTGGTAGTCTAGAGCTCGAACTAAATTTTTCATTCATAAACTCGTATGCCATTCTCAGGTAGGCTAATTGTGCGCACTAATGGTGCGCCAATTGCACTAATGGTGCGAGTGGCTTAAAATTGCAGTCCTTTTCCCTTAAATTTTACACCCTTAAGAGAAAAAACAGAAACCTTCTTCTCCGTTTGGGGTTATGTAGCTTCAGGTTGGCATAATTTTCTTGATCGTATGTTGATTCGTTTATGAGCCTTATCGGCACGCACATTGTACACTTTGCTTTATAATATATATTGATTATTAACAGTTGGCGTTCACGCGTCTGTTCAAAATTTAATAACTAATCCGTAAATAATGAAAGAATCCAAAAATCTTTTAAACGGGACCATTCTGGGGACATAATTTATAAGATGCGAAATATTTCGTTCCGATTTCCGATTCCGATATTTTCATCGATTTCTCGGAGAAATCGATGAAAATACGTAGAAAAAAAAACACGTTTGTATCAAATTGAGTAGCCTCCTCCTTTTTCGAAGTCGGTTAAAAATGATGAGTTATGTACAGTACTTTGATCCTAACGGTTTTTTCCACCATTTTTTTCTTTAATCCCTTTTGGCCTTATCTCGGACATACAGAAAAGTTATACTGGAGCTATTATCATCTTTTATACGTTAGGTCGAGATTCATGCCGTCCAGGAGATTAAACTTTCATTTTTTTTTTTTACTTTATTCATCAATCTTCCCCCCTTCTAACAAATTGTTTAGCTTTCTTGATATTAATTGATTAGCCTTGGCTAGACCACATTCATCTTCGTTCCTTCTTTATATGCCTATGTAACTTCCTAAACATATGTGATTGGAGCCGGTTGTGTCCTGTCTTGATTCAGAGTATTGTTCCTTGTTTCCTTCTGCTTAATATCAAATAGTCATCATGGGAACCTTGTGTGGATTTTCTTTCAAGACTTTCAATTTCTTCGAATTCCTTTTTCGATTTCCTATGTTTTCCAGTGTTCAGCATTTTTTCCATCACTAAAATGTCCGGCAATTGTTTCCGAGAGTGGTTTGCCGTGGAGCCAGCAATTTGTTTGTGTCTATTTTTGAGGTTTTACTGCTCGTTTTCGGCAATTCGCTTGGAGCAGGAAGAGGACGATATGACAAAAGTTTCAGACAAATCTATGATTACTCATGACATTTTCTATTTACTTTTTACAATTTTTCAGTAAAGTATGTGTATTAGGTATATATTTTATTTTCTGTATTAGGTTTTAAAAAAATTAATATTTCTAATAAAGCTTTTTGATAAAAATATTAGCCTTTTTTATCAATTAAGCACCATATGTTTTTCAAAACATTAAACTATGGAAAAATATGAATAGCTACTTATAAAGTTCAATACAAAGACAGGATAATTAAAAACAAAAATGGATTTATGACTAAAAATAATAAAGTTTAGATTAACATTATACATTATTTTTTTTTGATAGATTTTATGTGTACAATTTCTATCTTAAACATTTACTATTCATAAATAAAGTAGTTATAAGTAAATGTATATATAGATATAAATAGGGATTACTTATTTATTTAACTTCACTTTATGCTGCCACGATTCAAGGATTGTTGTTGCAATGTGATAGTTTGATAACAGAGGGATAACTCATCTCTAGAATAAAATAATATAATAATTTCTTTTAGTTTAGAATATCTGTTAGAATCTCAATTCCTTTTGAACATTAAAAAAAATTGAATTAAAAAAATTAATTAAATAATATTATAACATTAATTTAATTAATGTGGCCTGTAAAAACTTTTTTTATACTGACTTTAATTTTTTTACTAAAAATTAATTTTTTTTTTGTGTATATTTTGGCTTTAAGCAGTTTCGTAATTATAGGTTCATTTAACAATCTTCAGACAAGTAATAAAATTCATTCTCTAAAAACTTCCTGGTATAATTTCCTCTGCAAGCAACAGGATCCAGGTAAAGGAAAGGCCTGAAATTGGAGATATCGGCAAAGATAGATTGGCTCGGATCGGTTCCTTTGTGATTACTGTCGTGAAAAGGGAAATAGAGGCCCAAGGCCAGTTACCCTTGTGTTTGGTTCGGATGGTGCCAACACTTTCTCAAGAGGACCCGCTGCTCTGTTACTATTAATTCTGTAAATTAGAATAAGTAAGAGAGTAAAGTCCATCATCCATAATTTTTCTTTCCAAATTACTTTTTAACAGTATACCCGTTCAATTAGTTTTAAGGTAAAAAGTTCATTCCCTCAAACATTTTAATTTAAAATTGTTTGACATCATTAATAATCTATTTTAAACCTCTCTCACTCGCTCTTTCTCTCTACAGAATACAATCCTGAATATAATTTTCGACAATTTCAAAAGTTATATTACATCAGCCCATTCCTTGATGCACTCAGAAGACTACATAATACATCAAATAAAAGGGAAATTCATACTAAATCATTTGCTTGCTTAACATAATTAGTTAACTTATTATTAGTTAATGTATTGTATGCAGTATTAGGTTAACCCTTTTTATGAAAATCGCATCAGCCCTTAATAAAGTACCTGATATCGATTAAGTTCGATTACTAGCTGATTATGAAAAAAAATCGATGTTAAGGTTACTCGCTCAGGTATCGATTTATTTTAATTTATCTGATAGAAACAATATTAAAGTCGAGAATTAGGTTATTCTAATTCTGTTTATGAAAATAATACCTATATTAAACTTACTCGCTCTGATATCGATATTTTAAACTTACGCGATATTGGGGTCGGATACAGGGTAATCCGAGCTGCTGATTATGAAAATGATATCGATTTTGAGATAGCGCCGCCAGGTTTCGATTTATTACATCTTACGCGATATAATCGATATAGATATATCGATATTATAAAAATAAAAATGGTTAACCGAATAATGTATACCAATAAAGAGAAATCCGAAGAGAAATTTATAAATTAATTCTGAAATAAATAATTTTAAAAACAGTTACTACTCAATTTGCTAATTTTTCGGTATACACATCTTTATTTGTGAATAGGGCTTTAGTAACAGATTTAGTTATGAATACTTACATTTTTTATGAATATTTACAATTTGTCCTTTGAATTTATTTGTATTTACAGAAGAATTTGATAATACGATCGTATTCGTATTCTCACCTGTGAATACAAATTTATTTGTATTCATACTTGTAAATATGAACTTATTTGTATTCGTATTCACAAATATTGTGGTATAAATAAATTTCTATTCATATCCACACTGAAATTAAGATAAAAATAAATTCGTATTCGTTAATATAAATAAAAATATGCACAACTCTAACGACACGTAACATTGTAAGTATATTAAACTCATGGCTCGGAGGCGTACGACCAATATATTAATTAGCATTGATTTCGCTCGTAGTTAAGTCCTGAATTATTTTATATTTGGCTGTCTTCTATCGCTAGTTGTAATTTAAAGCGCTTAAATATTGCAAATAAGCAAAATTAAAGGTATTGTAGATAAATTGATTTAGAAAAAAAATCAATTCAGCCATGTCATAATGTTTATGTGATTTTATGTTTTAAAAACGCTTGGGTTGATATATTTTTTTAGATTGAAATAGTTAAAGCCGTTTTGGGGGAAATCACAAAAATGTGTTAAAGGGTTGGTGTACAAAAATATATCTCTTTTGTCAATCAATAGTTATTTCGACCCAGGGGATGTCATAACTTCTATTTCTGTTGAAAGTCCAAAATCGAAATTTTTCACTATAGCAATAAAACCAATACTTGAGTACGAATAACTAAATTAAAAATGTATAAGCCTTTTTAAATGCTAATAATAATAATGTATTTAATAATTTGATCGAGATTATTATGTAACTTTTAAATGATGTCGAATGATATGGAAGGACACAGTTACATTGTTTAAAATATCTTTATATAAAATGTCGGCCCTTTGCTCTGCTAAACCTTATTAATGTTATAAAATTATCACAAAGCGCTTCCTGACCTCCACGCTCCGTAATCAAAGCGCTGGAGATAGCGTGGCCATCATCAAAGCCGGGTAATTGATAAGGGCTACCGGGATCTATGGATAAGGGACGTAACACGCTGTAAATCCGTAACCATCATGTTTTCGCAGTAGCTTAGACGTAAAACAGAGAAACTATTTTCTGGATTCATAACTTATAAACACAGTTTATCATTTTAGCGAGGTTCTTTTACGATATATATCTGAAATTGTTGTTGAAGTCCCCTGAGTCCAAATAACCAAGTCCCGCAAAATGGTCTGTGTGTGTTTGAACAGACTAGCGCAAAAACTATAAACCGTACGAACCTGAACTTTGGGTATTTGGTGTATGTATATGTCCGCGATGTGACAGCAAAAATTTCTTCAAAATTAGAGGGAGCACCTTATTTAATGAATTTTGTCTAATATTTACTTCTTTTTTTTCGATTTCCTTAAATCGGCTCTAAAGGTTTTGATTAAACTTGGTATTTGATGTTTGTATATGCCCGCGATGTGACAAGCAAAATTATATTAAAATTATTCAATTTGAGGGGGCACTTTGCTTAATAAATGTTGTCTCATTTTCATGTGTTGTTTTTTACTTTCACTTACCTATATATGAAATATATAGTAAGTGGAAGTATTGCGATCGTGAAAAATTTCGACTTCCGGTTTTCAACGGAAATACACGTTTTGGGACCCCCTGAGTCGAAATAACCAAGTCCCGCGAAATGGTCTGTGTGTGTGTGTCTGTGTGTGTCTGTGTGTGTGAACAGACTAGCTCAAAAACTATAAACCGTGGGAACCTGAAATTGGGTATTTAGTGTAGGTATATGCCCGCGATGTGACAGCAAAAATTTCATCGAAATTGCTCAAAGGGAGGGGGTACTTTATTTAATAACTTTTTACGTTTTTTTCGATTTTCTCAAAAACGGCTCTAACGATTTTGATTAAACTGAGTATTTGATCTATTTATATGCCCAAGATATGACTGTAAAAATTTCATCAAAATTGATTAACCGGAGGGGGGACTTTACTTAATAAATTTTGTATCATTTTCACGTGTTTTTTTTATTTACTCCAAAAAGGCTTTAACGATTTTAATCAAACTGGGTATATGATGTTTGTATATGCCCAAGATACGACTGTAAAAATTTCATCAAAATTGATCAACCGGAGGGGGGACTTTACTTAAAGAATTTTATCTAATGTTTACGTTTTTTTTTATTTTCTCAAAAACGGCTTTGATGATTTTAATCAAACTGGATATATAATGTTTGTATATGCCCAAGATACGACTGTAAAAATTTCATCAAAATTGATCAACCAGAGGGGGGACTTTACTTAAAGAATTTTATCTAATGTTTACGTTTTTTTTTATTTTCTCAAAAACGGCTTTGATGATTTTGATGAAACTGGGTATTTGATGTATGTATATGCCCGCGATGCGACAGCTGAAATTTCATCAATATTGGTGAAACAGAGGGGGTACTTCATTTAATAAACTTTTTCTTATGTTCACGTGTTTTTTTATTTACTCAACAGCGGCTGTAATGATTTTATCAGACTGGATATTTGGTGTATGTATATGCTCACAATGTGACAGACAAAATTTCATCAAAATTTGTTAAATGCAGGGAGCTCTTTATTTCATAACTTTTTTTTCCAATTTTTAAATTTTTTTGGAATATCTCAAAAACGGCTTTAATGATTTTGATTAAATTAATCATTTTTAATCAAAATCAAGTCATGTTTTTTATATTATTTATAAAAATGGCAATTAAAAAAACATCTCGATTTCTAATGTAAGTTGGTAAGTGAAAGTTGTGTGTTGCGCGCATCGCACCAGATTTTGTTTGTTTGTTTTTGTTTCCAATCAAGTATCTTTGTTTTTGTTTATATGGAGAAATAAACTGTCTCTCATTACTCCTAAAAATAAAAAATGGCTAAATATGAGATATGATAAAAACCAAGTAAACATATAGAGGAGAAAAAAAGAAAAATATTCAGTCAACTCATAAAACACGTTGAGCCCACGCAGGACGCTTTTAATGACAGACCATTGTTCATAATTAATGCCCTTCTGTTCATTTAATGGAAATGATTTGTTTCATGGGAAATAAATGAAATATTCAAGAAGTACATAGAGAATTATAAAATCAGTCGACCCTCATTGCAGAATTATCTCAAGTAAAAACTTTTATTCAATAATAAAAGAAATTAGTGTTTGTTATAGAGCAAATGAAAACAAAAATAAGAAATGATTGTGGAAAAATGTGTAACTGAGTGAGAAGTGGCATTAACACAACGCATTAATTTCTAATCTAAGTTGGTAAGTGAAAGTTGTGTGTTGCGCGCACGCACCAGATTTTTTTTAACTCAAAAGCGGCTTTAACGATTTTGATCAAACTAGGTATTTGATCTATCTATATGCCCACGATGCGACAGCCGAAATTTCATCAAAATTGGTCGAACGGAGGGTGCAAAAAAAAAAAAAAAAAAAAAAAAAAAAAAAAAAAAAAAAAAAAAAAAAAAAAAAAAAAAAAAAAAAAAAAAAAAGCTTTTAACTTTTGCATAACAGATACATTATAACTTATGGAGATATACAATATATATACGTATATAAATGTGAAAAAGTGTGGAACACGTCGATTTCTAATCTAAGTACGTTCGTAAGTGAAAGTTGTGTGTTGTGCACATTGCACCAGATTTTTTTTTAAATGTGATCTTATTGCAGGTTTTATTCTTTTATAAAGATTCATAATAAAAGCATAAGTATAAATTTGGTCAATAAGCATTTTCAGCTGAATATGTAATGTATAATTTTTCTAAAAGAAAAAATAGTTTCATAAAGTTATCGACTAAAGATTAAATAAACCCATAGTAACTATCTGCTTAATTAAAATGTTTCCAATTTGGCTGTTAATTTTGTCCTGTAAACACCAGTTAGAAGGCTTAGAAAGTTGTCTGTTTCATAGAGTGCAGTAAATGCTACTCAGTTTACTGGAAGGGACAACTGACCCTTGGTAATATTGTTCTCTTGATATTGGCCTTGAACCAAGCCAGTCCCTCCTCCTCCTCCTTACGGTGTACCACCCTTAGAGAATTAATGATCCAAACTAATCCTCCTCCGGTAGCAACTTCCTAATCTCCTAGTATCCTATAAGCTCCTTCATTAACGAACATGGCTTATTAAACCTCGATGCTGTCCACTGGCTAATAATTGATATAACATGGACTTATGCCCGACAAAATAAATACAATACATATAAGTTTTAAAAAAATTATATAAATAGTGGTAAAAATTATATAAAAAAATTACATAAATAGATTTATATAAATTTTCGTTTCCTATTTCAAATCCGGAGGATTATGTCTGGTTAATACTATGGACACATTGAAGGTATACAAGGTATTTTAGGAATGATAAAAAATTTAAATGACGCCGGAAAATCTATAAACTTCGTTTGGTGTCCTAGTCATGTGGGTATTAAAGGTAACGAAATGGCAGATAGGGCAGCGAAAGAAGCTCTTACTCTTCCAGGACGCGGGAAAGCCCTCTTGACAACATCCGAACTAGCAATGCCCTTAATAAAAGACATTCTCAAAGATTGGCAAACAGTTTGGGACAACAGCCCTCTAAATAAGCTGAAGACTATAAAGAAGGAAGTGAGAGCTTGGAGCAGCTCCAGTCGCAGCAACCGAAGAGAGGAGGTGGTCCTTACGCGGCTCAGGATTGGACATACGAGGTTGACTCACCTTCACCTAATAACTAAAGAAAGTCCACCGAGGTGTCCAAAGTGTGACGAGCGAATGACTGTAGAAAACATCTTCGAAGGTTGCATTTTTTACAGGACAAAATTACATGAAGAAGGAATTCCTGCAAATTTATCGACGGCTTTGGGGAAGGAGGAAAAGTTTCTAAAGATGGTCTTCGCTTTCCTTTCGAAAGAGGGATTTCTTAAAAACATCTAATCTATCTTCTCTCTCCCTATCCTATTTATCTACTCTAACAATTTTCGTTTTACTATGACTTCACTCTTATTCTATCTAGTTATTGTGTACAAATCTGAATCTATCCATTATTATTAATTTATTTCTTCTAGGTATACCTTCAGTATTAAAGAATAACAAACAAAAAAGGAAAAATAATGAAATAAACATTTATATATATGCTAATCAAAGGCGTTGATGACCGGCTGGTTTTACGCCTCATATGAACTACAACCAACCAACCACATTGAAGGTGATTCAATATCAAGCTTAGCCGATTGTTTTTAAGTTACACTTATGTTTTGTGAATAAGCTTGAATTAATATCACCCACATTTTCTTGAACTTATCTACTCTTAAACTAATCATAATGCAGCGGCAATTGTTCCAGAACATTTCCAATCGTCAGCTTTGTGAGAAAACCGTGCCTTATTCATATGCCCATTTCTTAATATGGCAATATCTTCTCCTCTATAGTCCCTGATGCAACTTTTTATAGACTTTGATTCTTTGTTTCATTCACAACTTATTGTTCCCTTGGTAGAGTGCCTAAATTCGATACTGGCTTTCCAGCAGAACCATTTTAATGTCAGCATGTATTCATTACCATGTAGTGTATGTATTAAAAGCCATGTAATTTTCAATTATATCTTATATGCTCATGGAGTCTATTAGGACACTGTGAATATTATGTTTATGTTTGCTTAGTAAAGTTTTCGTCGATAGTTACTAAAACATTAATCGTTATGCATAATATTTATGCAGAAATTTGATAGTTACAAACCTAGAAGGCTGCTATTATTAGTTTATAGTTTTAAATCATTCTTTCATTTCAACAAATGAAAATTGTATAGTTATTCTCTACTTTAATTGACTTACTTAAAAAATTGTCTACTTTAATGATCTAAAAAAAATGAATAATTAATACAGCCTTTTAATTATTTTATTTTCAATTGTTGTTTTTTTGAGTCTTTCTTTCCATTTGAACAAATTTAATTTAAATAATAAGCCATTTTCTAAGGCTGCTTAGGTCACGTTGATAAAATCTAAGTTTTTCTTTTCATATCATAACACTTCTATCGGTTATTTTTCTAAAAGAAAAAATGCAGTAAAAAACATACTAAGTATTGTTTCATACAAAAAATAAAACCTAATGAGACATTTTACAATTTAAAAAACTTATAATTTAATTATTATTTAATATTTAAAAAATTTTCCACTTACTAAGAAAACATTTAAATAAATAATAGTATAAAGCGCACTAAACATCAGTTGAATTTGATTAATTTTTAGTTTAATTAATTTTAGAGGAGCGAAAATAATCCTTTAATTTTTTTTTATTTCATTCTACAACGCTTTGGTGCTTTTCAAGCAGTAAAGGTCCCATTGATAGCTTTCTATTTCATATTAGATATACAGTCAAAATCGTTTATAACGACACTGGCTATAACGTACAATATAACGGATATAACAAACAAAATAGTAGGCCCCATAAAATAACAGACAGAAAAAAGCATTAATATCGCTTACAACGGACATCGGTTATAGTGAACAGGTCGGTTAGAGCCAACACTTTTATTGGAACAGTAGCAGTTGAAATATGGCTTACAGCGTACAGTTCTAAGAAATGAAGAAAAAAGTTTTGTTTACTTCACACCAATTCACTCAACAGTGTCTCACTTCAGTTCTCTCTTGTCTTTATACCCGGAAACATGCCACGACAACGATTTACGATTGAAGAACAGTTTGCCGAGTAGATTCCGGTGATTCTGCAAGTTCGATTGCTCGTGAATTAAAGACATCGCGTACAACTATTGCTGGGATGATGAAGCGACGGGAGAAAATTATTTCGCAATTTAATAGGCGCGAAAAAGGAAAACGTGTTCGGTCTTCCAAACACACCGACATAGAGAATGCTTTGCTCAATTGGTTTAAAAATCAACGCGCAAACAATGCACCCGTGAATGGACCTGTGCTTCAAGTAAAGGCTGAAGTCTTATTTGTCTTAAGAAAGATTATTTCAAGTGCAGTGCTTCATGGATTCAACGTTTCTGATCTCGCCACAACATTGTTCTGGGGAAAATATCAGGTGTCAGCAGTTGTTGATCAATCAATTGCAAATGACTGGGTGGAAAATGTGTGGCCTAAACTCATGGCCGGCTATAATGATTATTATGTACTTTAATTGTTATTATGCACTTAAATTGACGTAAGAATAATTATGTACTTAAATTGACGTAAGAATAATTATGTACTTAAATTACGTAAGATGGAAATATGTATCGATAATGTTTAATACATATTTAACAGGCTCAAAATTAAGACGAAGTGAAACTGGCTGTAACACCGTTTACAAACCAACTTTAAACGACCAGTGTAACACCGTTTACAGCGAACTGTTCGTTATATCCGATAATACCGCTTAAAGAGAACATCGGCTATAGCGTACGAAAACCTCCAGTCCCTTGAAGTTCGTTATAAACGATTTTGACTGTATATAGATAGCCCCTTTTCGATATGACATTGGCCCATACTAATCCAGCATAATAGTTCGGTCATATGGGCTTAACGGAAAGAGTATTTTGAAGGCGTAGTATTCTTTTAACATTTCTTCTTCCCCTTTTTTATTTTATTCTAATTGATTCTTTTAGAATGTTTAGAATGTTCAAATTATTATGATTGCAGAAAAATAATTCCTGTCAAAAATTGACATGTAACTGGGACTAAACATTTTTATTTTCAGAACATTCTAAATACTAATTTTCATCTCAAGGTTTTATATTAAGCCTTTAAGTAAATAGGTCCAAAACCAACTTACCTAATGCTATTCCAAACAAATGGTGTAAACGTGAGAAGCATGACCCAGTATTTGGACAAATTATTCAAACTGTTCCATCGCTTCAATTAATTTAGCCTATTTACCTTCCCTAACATCTCGTTAAATTATTCACGTTATCAGATTCATTTAACCTGTTTTTTATATTTAGTAAGAACTGAAGGTAACAATATTTAGTCGTATGATTTATTCATTTATTTTACTCCACCAGGTAATAATAATATTACGAATGAAAGCATTTCTCTCTAGTTGGCTCCGATTGTGTCTTTGTGATATTAAGAAAGGCATAATCCTTCTTATTAAATTTTAAAACTCATCACCAAATTCAAATTAGAAATGAAAAAAATAAGGTAAAACTGATGTAAACAATAATTGCCATTTAGAAGCTTCTTTTATTTTTTCAAATAATTCACGAAGTACTAAGACTACCAATTTTGAAGTAAAACAAATAACGTCTGAAAGACTTTAAGATAAAAAAAAATTCCTGAAGCATGAAATGAAAGTGAAAGACAAATGCTGAGAAGTGGTTACGAGAGCTATTGGGAGCAGGGCCATTTAGCTTAAACAGCGGCAATCATCCCTTACAATTTCTTGCTAAGTACCTTGAAGGGCTGTAACTCTACGTCATTTTCTTATAACGACATTTTATTTTTCTTCTTTAGGAAGAAGTGATTATTAGGGTTGTGCCTTTACGCTTGAAAGATTAATCTTTACATTTCACGGTAAAGAATGTAAGAATTATAAAGAAGAAATAGAATTCTAAATTAAAGCTTGAAGTGCTAGTAAAGTGGTCAACAATAATTTAAAAGGAGGTAAAGAAAATATCTGAATCTGAAAAACAAAAACTAAATCGGTCCTTTGAGAAACATGAACAAAACGTCGATTACATTTGTGTGCCCCTAGCGTGCCAAGACATATAATTCGAAAGAATTATTAACTATTTTAAGTCAATATCAACCTAAAATAGTTGTTAGTATCAATTTCTTTTTATTTATTATTTATTAATAAGTATTATTATCAAGTTAAAGTTTAGTATTTTTCATTTCTAATTTGCGGAATTACAATGATCAAAAAGTAAATTAAAAAGGTTCTTCTCACTTAAGGAAAATAATACCGTTCTTCACGCCCATCAAGTGTAAGAATTGATGTAATTTATTGGGTACATCTCCGGTTATTAACCTTATTTATCACTGGAAAAATAATATATCTTGTGTATATTTTTATTTGGTAAAATCTCTAGCAACAATAACAATAATTGCAAACTATAATTCACGTTAATAGAATTAGAAAATAGGAATATAGAACTGATGAAAAAAAAAAAAAATATATATATATATATATATATATATATATATATATAAATGAAATATGCCCGTCGTAAAAAATAGAAAATAGGTTATCAAATGATGATCAAATGAAAATCGTCAACTGTAGATTTATTATTGCAGTAGCCGTTCCCAGATGTCAACAAGCACATTATTCAAGCCAATCTGCCTTACTAATCATTATTCAATTCAACATTGCAATGTTACAAAAACCCGTTTTCTCTGTTTTACCATTTTTACAGAAACAATATCAATAGTAATAAAAAATGTAATTGTAGGTACTAACGGTGTGCTTTGGAGATAAAATATTGCAGAGCATAAAATATACGCCATACATTAGTCATTCAGTGCGATTTGTTATTCGAAATAAATGTCTACCATTCAGTTTAGCTATGCCACAATGTTATGGTTTTAAAAATGACTTGTGGCTGAATACTTTTTATTTAATTAATTTATACAAGCTATTATTTATTTTTTATTTTAGCTACTCATATATTTTTTTCTTCATACTGCTTCGAAAACATTATATATTCTATATGTTAAATAACATAAAATAATTATATATTATATAACATTACATTTGTTATATATTGTTGTTCTACAAGCTTTGAGTCCGTAAAGTAGTGCTTTTGGGTCCTATGCCTAGATAATGTTTTCGGTGCGCTAACCTCACCTAGACTAATACATGTTAATAAACATCTGTTTAAAATAGGTAACTTATAGTAATACCGTGTTTCTTTTTAAGTAGAATCCTTGAAGTGCTAAATCCCATACAAATACCAGAAGAAGCTTTAAACGAACTACTTCCATCTAAATCCAGTACTATAACTATTAATGTTAATATATGTAAGTATTTTTCTTCTAGGTTAATCAATAGATACATGTCTTTTTTTTTTTTTTTTTTTTTTTTTTTTTTTTTTTTTTTTTTTTTTTAAGAAAACTGCCAATTTGATTTTATGAAACCTCTAAGTTATTAATGAAATGTACAAATGTATTTTAATGTACTTAAGCAGTATGATGAAAAGTTCATGATATTGTTCATAACACTTACCAAAAGTGGATTTTCAATGCTTGGTCTAATTTCAGCGCTGGGCTAGTTCTTGCACGTTAAACACGACCGCTTATCGGTACTAGTTATGAAAATAACTATTACATTATAAATGAAAATAACCTATTACATTATTTCTTCATAAATTATTTTATGAGTAGTTAAACTTATATTAAATAGTAATAATATTTAACAACTAAAATTTAATCAAGTTTAATCCATTATTCCCCAAAATAATATATACAGTAATATTTCAATATTTAAATTTAAAGGTTTCTTTTATCCATGATATATTCATCTACTCATATGTTTGATGCTTATAAATATTTTTATCGCACACCTTTCTATTCTTCCATAATACTTTTTATTGAAAGCTAATGCTTCTTCTATAAATCTAAGCTATAAAATATATTGCACTGCTACTAAATTGCTTTAATACCACTTCCTTTTATGGTCATAAAATAACTGTACTAATAACGTTTCTATTTTATTAAATATTTTTATAATAAAAATATTTAGAAGGACTTTAACTTTAAAATATTTATTTTTAAAATATTTATTTTTAAATCATTTCTTTACGATAGAAGTTTTTTTTCTTCATTTAACTTAACTTCTGTTCTGACTGAATCCTGAATGTTCAAACAAAAGATTCTTCAAATGAATTCACTCAGCTAAGTGATTCTGTTTGGGAATGCAGTGAACGCCTTAGTAGAGCAATGCCATGTGAAAGATTTCAACCACTCCCTATAAGACTACTACTGTTTGAATATCTGGTTATACATAATTAATACTTGAATATACAGCCTAGTGTAAAATGGTAATTAATTAAAATATTATCAATCAATCCTCTTAGTAGTAGTTTAAACACAAAAAATAGAAACACAGGCTTCCCAAAAAATATTCGAGGAGCTTCGGAAACTAAATATAGACTTAAATCCAGATAAAACGAATGGAATTATATTTTCTTTTCAAAAAAGGAAAAAAAAAATAAACATAATACAAAAAAAATAACAGCGACAAAGTTTCTGGGCATATCGAATACTTAGAAATTAAAAAAAAATCAACTAAAATTTACGGCATAATATATATTAAAAAAAAAACTATACCATTAGACTCAAATCGTACAATTTAACGTATATATTAAAATAAAAGTCTACACAAAAAATAAAAGTGATGTACAAATATAATAGTGATATAATCTTGGTATAAAAGGCGATGAATAGAAACTTCATAAAATTAAATTTTGTTAAAAGTTAAATTAGTTTCTATATTTACTGGGAAATATTTGATTTATAGTTTTCCAATTTAGAAATCAAGTGAAAAATATTTATCTTTCCTTATTTTTATGTTCTGAATTAACGGTAACAATGTGGTAGCACAGGTAGGAAATATCAACTATTCCAATCCGCACCAAATTTTGGATTTTCCAAATTTTATCGCTAATAGTGAGCCTCATTCCTTACAAAAAATTCATTAATTTTTTAATCACTTCCTCATTTCATATCCATTTACTGGGATCCACACCAAGATACAATAACCCATATGGGATTAGCAATTTTTGGACTGCTTCCTATTCCATTCCCGTCGAAATATTTAGAATTTATGTAAGATATACCCAAACGTTTAAGATTTTGGGACTAAAAAAAAAACTAATCATTAAATTATGTAAAAAAAAAAATATATTTTTTTATTCATCTTATATAATATCGACCCCCTCAGTTACGGCAAAAGTTGTTTAAAAAGCAGTGGTGAATGTTTTACTTTGTAAATTCAACTTAAGAAACGAGTGAGCTCATCTGTATAATGACTCAAAGACAATAGAAATTAAAAGGCTGTCGATACAATGCACCTCCTTAAAATACAAACATATACAAAAAGAAAAACAATCATGAAATTAAAAATAAATAAAAAAGGCATTAAGTAATAAAAATGGTAAATGGTTATAATATTAAATGGGTCAAATAACATATGCGTATGTAAATCTACCCACACGTTAGGAACTCATTCATTCTTAATATAGGCTTTCTCTTGATGATATTCGTGAACATAAAACATATTGACATTGGGCATTAATTCTGGGGATGGATAATCTTTCATCCTCCTTTATTACATTTTTAACTTCAAATATTTAATTGTGCCTGTTAACAACATTCATCAACAATCAGCTAATGAGGAGGTAAGGAACAAAACAAAAGCAAAAGTTTTCATTGAATTTAAGCCATTGCTACTAGACACGTCAACTTACTGGAAATGACATCATGAATAATGCACGATCTTGAATAAAACGCCCTCCTAATTATAAGTTATTACAAGAGAAAATTAAAGACCTGTTAATTCATAAGTTATCTAGATGGAATAATATTAGCACCTCATTAGGGAAAAACACTTATTTCTACCTGCCATTAATTATGATTGCAACGTTTTGGTATTATTTAAAGTTTTCCTATGTAATACTTTTCTTTCAAAATATAATTTAAAATCAAACTTAGGAATTTTTACACAGCTGGCAACTATCTAACACGTAAAGAGAGCATGGTTTGTTTGTTTATTTAGGTTTTTAGGCGTAAAACTCCTAGGTCATAAACGCCTTAAATCTTTATATATATATAAAAGAGACTTAACAAGATATAGAATGCGACTGAATTGATAAACAAAACCAAATATATAAGAATTAAAGAGATCAATTTACAGTCTGTAATGAATCTAATTACTTTTCCTATTTCAGATTCATTGTCTTTTAGTGCCGTTCTGATATCGTGTGGTATTTTGTATTGATTCAATATATTTTTGTAATAATGACATTCTTCAAATATATGCCTAACGCTAATATAATTGTTACGTATGGGGCACTTCGGGGGTGTATCCCGTGTTATAAGGTGTACATGTGTCAGCCGGGTATGTCCTATTCTTAGGAGAGCAATAGCCACCTCTTCGCGGCGCGTACTGCGATTTGATGTAGCCCACGGCTTTACGTCCCTCTTTATATATTTAAGCTTGCTGGCTGGACTCTCCTCCCACATTGCTTGCCACCTATTATCTATAATTTCTATTGAGGGGGCGAGCTAGTTCCTGGGCTGTTAGGATCGCTGCGCCTCTGCCTGGAAGAGTTAAAGCTGCTTTAGCAGCTCTGTCTGCCCTCTCATTTCCCACTATACCAATGTGTCCCGGGGCCCAGATAAAATAGATTTTTTTGTCTATTTGATCCAACATCGTCAGGTATTCATTAATTCTTTGGATGATTGGGTGATGAGAATACATATTTTTCAATCCTTGTAGGGCGCTCATTGAGTCGGAGATTATTACTATATTTTCTGTCTGTATGTTTGTCATGGAGAAATGTAGAGCGGATGCTATGGCATTTAATTCGGCGGAATAGACGTTGCAGAGGTGACGTAATTTTTTTTTATGAGCTGAATGTGGGGGTAATAAAAGCAGATCCAGTTGATAGATCGGACTTTGAACCGTCTGTGTATATCGCTGTGTGGTGTGGTAAAGAATGAATATGTTCTCGGAATAGTTGTTGGTATTGAGCCGTTGGAGAATCTTTTTTTCGGAATTTGGATAGTTGTAAGTGAATTGTACGAGGTCTGTAGGTCCAGGGTGGCGTGGATGTTTCTATTTTATACAGCGATATGTCTTTAAGAAACGTTGTTGTGAATGATATTGTCTCTGCGAGAGGGAGTGTTGAATTTGGTTTGTTACGAAAGGCGGAAGTAAACTTTGTTTTGAAGATGTATTTGTGAGTGGGAAAATCGGTCTGTGGGTACAATTTGGAAATATAATTAATCGCTAATTTTTGTTTTCTGAATACGAGGGGTTGAAGACCGGCTTCAGAACACAGGCTGAGGATGGGACTAGTTCGAAACGCCCCTGTCGAGATCCTAATTCCTGCGTGGTGAATGGTGTCAAGCCTGGCCAGGATTCGTGGACGAGCGGAACCGTATACAAATGACCCATAGTCAAGTTTGGAACAGACCAGTGCCCGGTATAGTTTTAACAATGTAGCCCTATCTGAACCCCAAGTAGTACTGCTAAGAATACGTAATATGTTTAATTTTTTTAAGGCTGATGTTTTAATTGTGGTTATGTGATGTTCCCATGTTAGCTTCCTGTCAAAAGTAAGTCCTAAAAATTTGTGGTGATCAGTGAATGGTAATTGTGTGTTTTCTAAATATAATTCGAAAGACGGAGGAGTATTTCTTTTACGGCTAAATAAAAGACATTTTGTTTTTTCTGGAGAAAACTGAAGATTCATAGATAGCGACCAGTTGCTAAGTCTATTAAGTGATTCTTGTAGTTTGTTTTTTATGTCCGAAACGTCGCAAGATCGGTATAATATGGCTAGATCATCAGCAAATAGTAGTGGTTTTACCCTTCTTGGTAGTTTAAGCCCTAGATTGTTAATCGCCAGAGAGAAAATGTTTGGACTCAGCACGCAGCCCTGGGGGACACCGCTGTTCTGATTATGAATCTCAGAAAGTGCACAGCCCGCCCTAACTCTGAATTGTCGATGAGAAAGGAATCGATGAACGTAAGCGAGCATTTGTCCTGATATACCGATAGATATTAGTTTACGCAGGATAGCTTTGTGATCAATATTGTCAAAGGCTTTTACCTTGTCGAAAAACACAGCCCCCATCTGTTCACCATTAACAAAGGCATATTGTGCTTCGGCTTTCAGCACAACCAGGTGATCAATCGTGGAACAGCCTCTGCGGAATCCCGATTGAAATGGCTGTATTAATTTGTTCTTTTCTATCATCAACATTAGTCTTTTGTTGACCATCCGTTCCATTGTTTTGCTGATGCAGCTGGTGAGGAAAATCGGTCGGTAGCTGGTTGGCTTTCGTTTGTCTTTTCCATTTTTTAAGATGGGAACCACAAGAGAGTTCCGCCAGCTGTTCGGAAATCCATTTGTGTTCCAAATGTGATTATAGTAGACATTTCAGAGTATTTATGGGTAAGTTTTTAAGCATTTCGTAGCGAATGTTGTCTGGGCCGGGAGACCTAGGTCTGTGTACTATACTTCATCACATTCAATTTTATTGACAGGCGTGAATTGGCAAATGAAGTAAATGAATATACTTAAGTTTATTCTGATTTTTTTATATTTATTTCTGATTAGAGATTGAGGTTATATGGGGTGACATAAAGAGAAATATTTTTAAATTTATTTACGGGGGGTGTAAAAATATAGACCTTCCTTGAATAGATTTTATTAATTATATATGACTTTAAAACAACAGAATAAGAAGATTTTATTTTAATTAATTAATCATATTACAAATTCAGCCTTCGCTCAACAGCAACCTTAAAACCAGTGTAAAACTTTGGCATCGGAAAATCTGCCCTACTTTCTTATACTTAAGATTCTGGATAGGAGACGTGAAGAACATTCTTCCTTAACTTTATGTGGCTTGGCGCGCCTTCACGTAGTTTCCTTGTGGTTTTGTTAAAATAACTCTTCTTTTAGGAGTTGAAACTGGATTTTGGTTCAGTAACATAATTTAAAACGTATTTTTGAAAACACATACCGTCTAATACCTTACAGAGAAAAAATAATATGTTTAAAACTGTAACCTGGTATATAAAAATACTGTTTGGTATAAAAATCGAACACTTACACATTTATGCATGATAGTTTTTAGATATTTTTTCTAACATCATTTTTTTTTTCACATGTTTAGATATTTTAGCTTTTCTTTAAATTAAAGCCATATTACGTATGAAATTATTATCAACGAACCAGGTTAAAAAATGAATAATGTTTGTGTTTAATAATGAACTTAATTAACACCTTAAAAAAAATTCCAAATTTTCTAAAATAAAACAGTAAAATGTAAACCAATTGCAATAAGTTGATTCGACTTGGACATTCAAAGCGTGAGGAATGAAAAACCCAGCAGCACCTTAATCCGGGCTTGAACGGATTCCCTCTTAGGAGAGTTCTCTCATCCAGCTCCTTTTTAACTGGCATATCAGCCGTTAAAATTTTATTGTGTTCGTTAGTTTTTATTATGAAAACAAGAATGTATTATGTTAATTTGTCAAAAGTTGGTAACTATAAGTTGGCGTGTAGAATTTCATTATTTCAATGGAGAATTTTAGTTCTTGAGTGTCATTTTAGCAGAGCCAAGTTTTATTACCAAATGGGTTTTCATTAAGTTTGTGTATCAGAGGTGCCAATAAGGGAAGGGGGTAATTGCTACTTGCGCCATGAATTTTTTTTACAGGTTGTCTTTTTGAGGGAAGCACTTTTTTCTTGACTTATGAATTTTAGAGGGACGGGAGACTATTTTGGTAGAAGTTTTAACTAGCGAAAAGTTTTCATATTTCGAAAAAAAAACAAACTACAAATATCTTTTTGTAAGCTATAAAGTTTCTTAGAGAGGGTGGAGGGCGACGATACTTTTTTCCTAGGGTGAGACGGATAGTCACCCCTTTGTGTATTTATTATGTTTTTGTTAAATTCTCAATTTTGACGATTTTTAATGTATTTACTATATTACTGCGACGTTAAACTAAATAAAATGTTTCTGTCTTGTTGAAAAATGTCTTGGAACGGATAACGTTGTGTATTAATACGTGATCAAATATTTGGACCATTCTAAGCTTTTCTGAGTGATTCCATACCAGACCATGTATAAACAAGATGCGGTCGACTCTTGGCTTAGCCTTAGCCTGGACAGCGAAGAAGTTACAGTTACTTTTGAGTCACTGTTTTGGACGTTTTTATTATTCAAGTTCTACTTTGTTTGGCATTTTTGTGTTATAATATTAACTAAATAAAATCATTTTAATCTTCACGGGATTAACAATTTCATAATTAATCATCAGTTAATAATCTTATTATGAAATCATATCGATTTCAAATAATCCATACAATAGTTAATAGCCATACAATTTTTTAACGCTTAGAATAATTGCTGGCACCTTATTGAAGTAAGTTCAATTAACTTGCCCAGGGATCCATCATAATTTCTTTTTAACCCAGCCCATACTATCGTACAAGGAAAGGGCTTTGAATAATGAATAATTAGAAAGGTTTAATGGCTCTTGGGTAAGTACTACTGGTCCTTTCAAACAAAACCCATCCCGCTAAATAATTAGGTCGCCGTTTATTGGGTTTTCACAACTTGTCTTTCCTTCTAGTCTATGTTATTTTCCTCTCCTTCCTCTCCTAATTGTACGGTGCTAACTTAGAAATTTCTCAAACATTGTTTTAATTTCGAAGAACGTCTCGTTGATGAATCCTGGATATTTTTTTTTTTTTTTAAGAAGTGACAATCCGCTATATTTAATATTAGTTACCTAAGGATCCAATCACACAAAATAAACTAAAGAAAAACCAGAAAAAGAAAATTTAGAGATACGAAAGAAAGGGAAATAAACATCTATTTACGATTACAAATTGTTCTTCTACTAATATTTAATGAATAAAAGTGCAGCACACGTTTGTTCCTTTGTTAATTAATTAATTTTAACCAATACTTTGCTTTATTCATTTGTTTGATCAACTCATTGCTAATGTGACAGCTTACGAATATCTGCAAGTCAGAGATATTCCCTCAACGACATTATTTTACGGGATTAACCTATACATAAGATTTGTATTATTTCTTTTGTGGAAAAACAAGACTGAATATGAAAAAATATTACGAATCGATTTTATAGAATTAATAAAACGAAAAAATATAATTATATATTCTGAACCTTTAAGCATCGATTGAATTCGGAAGTCATAAGAATCCCACAAAAACATCGAGATGGCGTAATCTTGATCTCTGCAATAAAAATTTGATGTTGAGATAAAAAAATGTGTTTAAGAAGGGTTACAAGATTTCTAGCTTATAGCATTTACATTATTTATCCTTTTAATACAATAAGAATTATCTTTTTGTATTTTGTACCTAATAAACCTATTAGTATATAATTAATTATACAGCATTTTGTAAAACAAAGGAAATAAAATATATTGTTGATTTTTTTTAATTTATCGGCTCCTGCGGTCTAATATTTCGACAATTATACACTGAAGTGTATGCAGTATATAAAGAAGTATCCCCCCAATAAATAAAAAATAAATATACTTTCTGTCTTTAACGCTAATTTAAATAATAATCCTCATCCGGTCCTCATTTGAGGAATGTCAAAAGAGTACCGGAACTTTGAGAAAGTTATTTAAAAGACATCTTATTTCTTCCAAGTTGAGCCACCGCCAAGTTAGACGCAACAAGGAAAAATAAGGTTCATAAATTTTTATCATGTTGTTAAAATTGTATAAAGCTGCTTCGAACAAAATTAAAATGGCTTTGTCTTACCTGACAGTATCATTTTGATAGTGCGATCGTTCATATATGGTAACAAAAAAATAAAAATATGTATTTTTAAATGTATATTAATAATTGTTTTCACACTAACCTACATTCCCTAACCTACATGGACATAACAATCGCCTATTCATTGACATGGCAACAGCTGATATCCCAATAAATACGAGGAGGAGATTAAAAAGGTGTTGGATGAGAGATCTCCTTACTTAAACAGCTCTAGAAGTTGAATCAAGCCAGGAAGGGGGTGCTGCTGAGTACTTTTCTTTTCCATGCCTGACATGTCATTGTTTTCTCATCCAGCCACGATATTCAAAAATTGTCAGCATTATGCAGACAGGTGCGAATAAATAATAAAAGCCAAAAAAAAAAAATAATAACAAATTTTAAATTTTAAATATAGTTTTGAGGTATCAGTCCTTTCCATTTTTATATATGAGATCAACGGGAGAAAAAGCATGTGATCAAAAATAAAATAGGCCGCAAAGCTGTAAATAAATGCCCTGTTTCCGTTATTTCCTTTTGTAGCAAAGAGAGAGATATCATTTTGCACAAAGATAATAGACAAGAGCGATTTTTCGATTCTCTACATAATTTCTTCCATTGAATATATTTAAGAAAAGAAATGTAGGTATCGCACGTCGGCAAGAAGATGATCAGAATAACAAAATCTAGATTGCCGGAATATATTCACTACAGGATTAAGTTCCGTTCGCATAAGGCTCAATTTACCATATTCTTTTGGAAGGAGACAATCGTGTTAGCGTAGGTAGAGGGTTACTTTTGAGTTATAGTTAGCACCAGTGGTACTAACTGCCCCAATGGTAAACTATTTGTGATCCAAGTAAATTTTCCCTAATCGCAAATTTGACTGTTTAAATATAATTAATTAAATAAAAACTTATATAGGAGACTTTAGAGGCCGAATTCTTCTATATCAATAATCTTGACAGTCTCCTTTTTCGGACTTATTTACTAATATAATACTTTTTTTCAGATCAAAGCAGATTGACTTCAGCTTACCCCAGATGCGCAAGACCGAATCACTAGACGATATAATGCCGGACGAAGATGACGAGGAAGTCTGCAAGAAGAGACAGGAGCAACGGTCCAGTGGCCCGCAGCAAAGGTCCAACTCGTTTAGTAAGTAATATAGTAACGTAACATATAAACTAAACCGCTAAGAATGTCCGTTTTCATTTTTTTCTTTCAATGCGTAAGGAATTTATGAAATATTCTTGACAATTATTTACAATGTTTATATAAAATGATAAAATTGGATCATTTAAGTAAGTAAGTAAGGTTAAATAGTTTTCTTCAATTCATAACATTTTTCGGCCTTATTCTGGGCTAGGTATATGTTTAGTTTTCGGCATTGAAGGAGAAGTATATCGTTAAAGTTATGACTCAATCATCAGATTTGACGGAATACTGATGAACGAAAGAGGTCAAAAAAACTATCTTTGAGAAATACCAAACACCTACACAACACAAGTATTTAATTGAAATACTTGAATTTTAAGTTATAATTTTTTTTTTTTTATTCTAATGACCCTGAAGAAGAGACTTTGAGAAGCCTGTAGAATATAGGTTGAAATAGAAATAGTTCCGGAATATAATCGCCCGAAGCAATCCGCCAGGATGCTTGTAGAAGACAATGTATATTTCAATAGTAGACAACAAACTTTTAGTAGGACAAAAAGTAGGTAAATATTTAGAATCAATAAAGATGCTGCAGAAGCGGTTTGCGATAAACTGGAAGTCAATAGCCATAGAAAAGCCGAGGTGGAAAAGACTGAAGATCTGCCGAGTCTGAAAAGTCAAAAGAAAAGAAAATTGGTTCCGGATTAAAATATGCACACTGGGAATAATACTGCTATAAGTAAATAAAAAATGCGTTTAAGAATTAGTTATGCTATTGATCAAAGTGAAACCAGGTAGGGCATACATTTGAAATATATAATTCAAAGTCAGTAGAACAAAGAGAAAAATGAAAATAAAATTCGCGTTACAGCCCTTGATTCATGTTAAAGATTTGTTTTTGGAGATATACCAGTATTCTTTTAAACGTATGGTTGAAGATTGTGAGAGGATGAAGGAATTGATGAAACAGATAAGCCGAGGCCTTGGTCAAATTCAATATCCGTGGTTCTGGAATCCATGGAATGGAATTGGTGGATGTAGGGAGCTTTATTAGTTCTCAGAGGTGGGAATCTAAAGGAACGCAAAAAATAGTGCAATCAGAATGAACGAAATGCCGAAGTATCGTAAATAGTACCAATATTAATAACAGGCACTAGCACTTCAGAAATTGTATAATTACATAGTCATCACAGCTTCTTAAATTTTGAATTTCGTACATTGTTGGTACATAGTTCTTTTTTCTTAAAAACAAAAATTGAATTGATGTTAGTTTCGCTAATATTATTTCCATATCACTTTCTAAGTTTTGTTTACAATTAATCTTATTATGATACCTAAATGACAATGAATACGATGAAACGTCATTAGACGATAAACTTGAAATGACTCCTTCAATGTATTTAAGTAATATTTCCTTGTATGTTATTTCAGGTATGTTCTTTCTTTCAACTTTCTATCCTCTATCCTTAAAAGAATGTGCATTTTTCAAACTATGTGAATAATAATTACGTTTTGTGACAAATGATTCCGTGCCCTGGAGGCAAAGGAAACAATGTCACAACTGAGCCTCTTTTCTATAAATTTTCACTGACATTTCAACAAATGAAATTTGTTTTTTCTTTAGATAAGTAACCGTCTTAATGAATGTTATATTGTCATTGTCAGCTATTCTTGTTATACTTTTCTATCTCCTTATATTTTTAGACAACTTCCACATTATCTCATGAATAGCGTTAATGTTTTTAACTCTGAAAGGACTTTTTGTCACTGCATTGACTTATTAGAACTCCTTGCCAGAGTAAAATACTTATCGATCATTACCTCTTTTCTGTAAAGAATTGGTCAATTGAATCAGGCCAGGCCAGGTGGATGAGTCAATTGAAAGGAGTTCTATTCAATGGAGCCACAATTAACTAAGCAAAAAGAAGAGCTCCAAGAAAGTTCATCGGGAATTTCAGCCCGATTATTCGAAAACCAAGGAGAACCCCTGTTTGCGTTTCTTGGTATAGAAAAGTTATTTTTTCTAAAACAATGGTATCTGCTGCATCATAATGTGGTACAGATCAATTCATATTTAAGATTTGGTAACACTTTTATGAAAATATTGCATAGTGGACCAATATGTTCTATGCCGATTCCATTAAAATGGCTGATAACTAATTCAAAACATTGTTTTAATCCTAAAGTAAATAACTAAAGTTTATTAAAATCGTTAATTTATTTTTTATTTCGGATTATATAACAAAGGTCACATTCCGGTCCTCATCGCGCAACTTCTCCAGACGTCCCTGTCTCCGCTGTCCTCTTTGGTTAGGCCTCTGGCAGCCATCTCTTCTGTGACATCTTCCATCCACTGTTCGGGCGGTCTTCCACGATTTCGTCGTTTCTCAGGACAATATTTTAGCTATCGAAGGGTGCATTGGTCCATTCGCAAAACATGACCATACCACATCAGTCTTCTTTCACTAATATCGTTAAGAATGTTCATTTCTGCCCCTACTTAACTCCTTATCACCTTGTGTGGTATCTTTTGCTGTCTGGATATGGCACAGTTCTTTCTCCAATAGTCCACCTCTAGGGCCAGTAATTTGTACACTAATTACTACTTAAATAAGAAATGAATTATATTCTGTATTTTCGTGAATTTTCAATTCAATTCAAAACTGATTCAGTGGTTAAAAACAATAAGGGTTCAAGGAAAATAAGGAAAAAAGGAAATAGGGGACGCCGAGAATAGTATTGGTCTTTAATAATCATTAGAAAGAGTGCCCTTTAAGTAAAACGACCTTAATTAAGAAAGACTAAAAAATCCAAAATGTATTTTTTAAAATGACAAAATTCTCAATCGTTGAGATATTACATAACGGCTTCATTCAGGCTATGAGCGCCATTAGTCCAGTTATTTCGGATCCATTTCTGCTTTAAATAACGTAACTGAATTTCTCGGGACGATTTTTTCGATGATAAGATTTAATCAATGATTTATTAATTTCCGAAGTTATTTTTTCTGTTTTATATTAATTTTTTTACTGATATAAAAAAATCATAAAGTTTTTTTGTTTTTCTTTAAAATTTGAAGAGAGTAATTTCATGATTTTTATAACTTATTTAGATTTTACGTAATTTGCGCCTGCGCTGTAACGCATTTAGCAAATTTCTAATATATGCAAACTTTATCCGTAATTAGCTTGATTATATTGCTGTGTTAGAGTATACCCCTCGGCCATAGCCTTCATAAGCTTCGTCGGACGGTTAACTGGGAGAAAGAAAGAGAAGAACAAGTAGGTTTGAGTGGTTTTGAATTAATTATGAATTTTTAAATAATTAAAATAATTATGGCGTATATAAACTTATTTTTTACTCATGTAATACTTTTCCGAGTTAGACAAAAGTAGGCCCTATTTACTTTTGAAGAAAATTACATATTAAAATGAAAATATAATCAATGATAGATCCTTGGAGTGTTGGAAGGCTTTTAAGACTTCCTTTTAAGAGTGGTTGATTGTAGGAAGTAACGCGTGAAAATGGTTAAGGGTGCGGTCAGTTTTTAGGTTAGGGCGGATTAACATGATATAGTCATATATATTATGTTTGTTTGTATTAGATAGATAGATAGAAATATTTTTATAAGAAGAGAAAAGATTTGAACCCGGATTGACTTGACCGTGATATGTGCATGGTGGCTCCAGTGGCCAGAGCGCCTTACTAGTGATAAGGAAATCCGGGTTCAAATCCCGACCAAGGCCAATCTTTTCTCTTCTTATAAAAATGTTTAAAAATCATATTAGAGCCACCATGACAAAGAAAAGAATCACAAACTCTTTTACATATAGTTTTCATTTTTATTTATTTAATTCTTTAATTGGTTTATTTTTTCATATCTATCGTGACATCATGTTTTCTTGTTACCTTATTTGATAGCAAAATTAGGGAAAATGCCCTAAGCTATGTATATATTTTTTTCTATTCTGTCTCTTATTGGATTTTATTTTGTTTTGTATTTAGCCCATTCTTTCTAAACTTGTCTGATACTTTATGATCGTTACCCGAACTATTTCAACTATATTTCTTTTGAAAGTTCGTAATAGTGCTTGCTTGCTTCATGGACATTGCCGTTTTCTTTAGATTTTAGTATTTAAACATGAGCGATAGATGAGTTAGGAAACAGGAGATAGTGTTCGATCCAGGGTTGATTAACAGCAGCCCACGGAATGACGGAGAGGGGGGTGTTGGAGGCGATCAACCCTTTTCAAAAGCAATCTGCATTTTAACCGCTTCCACACAATTTCCCACTCATCATTAGCGGCGGCATCAGGCATTAAAGCCGCGTATCAGGCGATGTCATCGTTAATGCTCCCCCTTCATCACCGCTCTCCCTCATCCTAATTCACTGCGTGCCGCTCATAATCGGTTCCCTTGGATCCACCGCTCATCGCCGAGGAAATTACTCTTTTAATGTGGAAAGGTTTGCTGGGAAGTTGTCAGCGCTATTGCCTCAAAATGTCATTTGATCGAAAATGAATTAAATCCACATAGCTTTTTCTTGTACTTTTTGTCTTACATCGAAGCTGTAATGGAGCTATAATTTTTTTCTGCTCTTTGTATACGGATGTGAGGCATGTCGATGAAAACTCGCATGTATACCAAGGTTCGGGCTGTTGAAATGGACCATTGGAAAAGATGTCGCCAAATAAAAACGCTAGAAAAAAAGAGATAAGCCTAAGGATGGGTGTTGTTGAGACCGTCTCGGAAAGAATGGGGAAACGACGGGTTAGATAGTATGGGCACTGCAGGAGGAGATTCCTGGACTGGCAGCCGCCCGGAAAACGTAAACGATGACGACCGAGAACAACCTGGATGGAAGGAGTTCATGACGGGCCGAGGTCTACAACAGGGAGACTGGGCCGATAAGAGAGGTGTGGAGAGCAGCTCTGATCTGGAACGGTATCCCTTTCGTTGGAACACCGAGGAAAGTAAGTAAGTGCTCTTTGTGGTTATCTAAATCTATTGTAGTTATCTATATTTATCGAATTATAGGGACTAATGGCAAATTTATACAGCAAAAAAGATTGATGGCTTTAGGTAAGATCCGCAGTATCCGTTCGGGGTCTTGAATTAGACACCGATTTAGAAGATGAACTCTATCTCTATCTCCTTTTTAGTCTCCCCTTAAAAGTTATTTCATCTTTGGCCATGTAATTTAAAAATAAATCATTATTCAAAGCGAGAATATAGAGTACTTACCTAAGTGTTGTTCGAATGTTGGTTGACCCGAATCAGTCAGTTGTTGGATGTGTCAGTTGGTTTAATATCAGTCAGTTTTATTCACATACCTACATAGACTACTACTATCATTTACTTATTAACAACAAATAAAATTACAACATAATTAGAATTTGAAATCTGTAAAATGATTCGCAATGAGAATATTTTGGGAACTGCATCGACAGCGTTCCAATAAAGGAATAATGAACAACTTTGCTGATCTCTGAGGGTAGCAAAGTGACCTTTGTAGGTGACTTTGCTTTATTTTTATTGTATTGGCTACTTTCATAGTCGTCGGGGTGGGCTGTACGAGTATTTAGGGCGTTTTTGGTATCATTGTATTAATTAATATCTGAAATCGTTCTTACACCAGAACCAGAATATATTCAAGCAGCTCCCTATCTCCTCCCTCCAATAATTATCAATAGTAAACAAATTAAGATTTTACCAATCAGTTGTAGAGAAAGTAATAATTTATCAAGTTATTAATCTTATATATCCTTTTTATATAATTGTATCCTCTCAGATACACTATTTTTTTATAGTTCTTAGTTAATAAACAATTTTAAACAAAGGAATTGCAAGTTTTCGTTGACTGTTGAAAATTCGCTAGAAGGACTACTCATCCTGCAAACCTAGTAGGGGTGGAAAGGGAGAGGGATGGCATGAATGTCGAAATTAATTTCCAGAGCTACCACGAAATAATTACAGCCGAGCCAGCCTATATCGAAGTCGTTCCGGCCCAGATCTTTCAGCCTTCGGTGGCCAAATTGGATCACCTACGGAATTAATTTTTAAGCCCTTCCGGGACCTTGTATTAATAGAGCGCCGTCAATATCTTCAGATCCACTTATAGGATATATCAGATATAAAATCAAAAATAGATAGACATTATCACTTTTGTTTTTTTTAGTTTCAAGGGTAGTACTCACCTTTCGTACAAATAAGAGAATTAGCAGAGATAACAAAAAAAAAAAAAAAATGTCGGAACCTAAAACCTGATTTAGCCAAGTTTTCCAAATTTTCATTTTGTATATAAATGTAAAACGAATTCTCATTTATTTCTCTGTTTTGGCTAATAACATGCCAAAAGAATAGTTGCTTGTTTCTCGATTAGGTTGTTCTCGGCAATCAACCTTCACTCCAATCTCATTTCTTTCCTCCTCGTCCGATCTTTTTCGGCTATACAGGATTACTCGGGCCGGGGGTGAGGTTAAGGGAAAAATCTTGACGTGATAAAGGACCCCTGGGTGCAGAACTCACCAAATTCAGGTCATAAAGTTAATATTCAACATTTTGTTAAATGGTTCACATCAATATATGGAGAAAAAACAATCTCAATAATTTATCAAAAATAATCTGTGCCTGTGTATATGTATCTGTGCCCACTAGTAATTGTATTAATATCTTACACAACTATTTGTAAATAATAATATTTTGAACCTTGTACTTTTTATGATTATAGGCGAATTTATAATGCCAACGACCGTTTATCATCCCCTGTTTGTAACAAGTTGTTGAATAAGGAAGTTGGGGGTGACCTATTTGGAAACCCCTACTAAGCACGAGGAATGCAATGATTCGCCCTCCCAGGCCGATTTGTCAATGTCAGCCTGTCTTGGAAACATGTCTTACGTCCCATAGTGAAAAATAAAATTCCTTAATAGAAGTTGTATTATTTACTACTAAACTGGCGCTTCTGCACTTAATTGTTTTTGCTTAGTTACAATTTGATGTATTGCTTTGGAATTCCATGTTACACTATTATCCCGAGTAATTCAACGAAGTGTTTATAAAATAGAGCTAAGAAAGGTTACATGTGTTATGGTGGTTAGCATTACACCTTTCTATGAGAAAGGTCGCAGGTTCGCAGCCCGGCAGGGAGCCTTATGATTTTTTAATGGGATAAAATATTCCTGATTTTGCTGTTCTTCGGAGGGGTCATAAATTAGCGGTCCCGATTCTGTCCGATGTCAGGTTCTCGTTAAATGCCTATCCTAATTATACCTCGATAGAAAACATTTAGAACTCTCAATGTATAGCTATGAAGTGTCGTTAAATAAAAAAATATATAATTCAATGGAAACGTTTCCACCCTAAGTTACATAGACATTTTAACCGACTAAGAAGAAATATACATTCCCATACATAGAAGATCACAAACGTCATAAATAATCTTGAAAACACTTTTCTTTCTCGTTTTTGAGTCGCTGTGAAATTATGTCAAATACTTATTTGTATTTTTACTAATATAAAACACAAAAGCTTTTACTTTCTGCAGGACCAAGATTCTTAAAAGGATATTCAAACTTAAAGAAATTTGATTATAATTTCTATATTTCTGTTAAATAATCCTATTTTTTTGCAGCGAGAACAATCTGCCTTTAAAATGCAATTTCGAAAATACATACTTTTATTGCTTTTTTTATTAGCGATTCAAAATCTTCAGCTTATTACTTCTATACATTTTCTTAATCGGTAAGGATAAAAAAAAAAAGGAAGATACTAATTAAAACATACTACATACACTGTCACGCCATAAAGTAAAAAACCCTAATAACACTTAAAACGCATTCCGTTTTAAACCCATGACGATTTATTTAGGATTCGGGATATAATAAACCTGTATTTAAAGATAAACCTAATCGTTTGTTATTATTAGTAGGCATAATGTTAGGTCCTTGTTTTGCAAGCTTACTTACTTGATGGATAATAGATCTGCCCCATTCGTTTTAAGACAAATATTTTATACTTAAGTACTGAAAATGCAGATAATGGTCAATATACTTCTACTATTGTATTTTATACATGTTCCAGGTAGCTATGGCGCTTTGGGAGGACTGAACCCTGCCCTCTACCGGAACCCGGGAGAACTGGAAGAAGAACTGCACTACCCTGAGGGACACCTTGGCCGACTCTGGTTCTACCTCCGCTACGAAGCAGGTTGCGAGAAATTACTCATCACCCTGCTGAAGATTAAGAACTTACCAAGCAGAACTGTCGGCACCGCCAATGCTTGTGATCCAATCGTCAGGTAATGATTTCATTATAAATAACAGTTTTTATAAATAAGAAATGAAGAAATGTTTGCAAATCCCTGTATAGTAGCCGTGGTGAACTATTTTTTTTTTTTTTTTTGTGTTGACTTCTAATCCAGAGGTTTATTATAGCGTGGAGATCCAAAACATTGATTTTTACTGACTTCTTGAGACAATCTGCCTTTAAAATGCAATTTCGGAAATACATACTTTTATTGTTTTTTTTTTTTTTTATAAAAAAAATATTGAAACAGCCTAACAACGTTCTTCACATTTTCTTGCAGAACGTATTCAAAGGTATTATCCATTTTTAGACTACCTCGCAATTAGTGAATCTAATACTCTCTGCGATACCGTGCTTTACTATTCTGAGACACTGTCACTAACGCGTGTTCGGGCTTCTGTTTGAATCAAAAGTTACAGTTATAATACTCACAGTGACCGATACGGTATCATATGCCTCTTCGCACTCTTTGATCTTTGATTTTCATTTTCCCATAGTATTCATTTATTTTTTTATTTTCCCGATTTCTTTTACTTTTTGGAGAACTTATTATTGCCCACGTTTCCTTCCATTTTTCTGCCTGTTTTCTTTACAATCTTCTTTTGGGGTGTTCGGAAGTAAGCTTCTTGCAGACCTTAGTTGAAAACAGCTTCTGCTCTCTATCATTGCCATTGATGGCGCCGAGGGAAGGGACCCTTATTAGAAGTAAGTCTAGTTTCTGTTGGTTCATATTGAGTACAAATTTTGAAATTTATTTCATTGTGGGATGGTGAGTACAAGTCGCGAAAGTTAAATAATCAAGCGGTTTTCTTATGATATATTGTTTTTAATTATAGAAAAAAATAGCAGATGGCTTTATACATAAAATTATTTTTAACTCTATAAACAATTTTCTGAGCTAAAAGAATATGTCCTTTGAAATATGAATCTAAAATGAAATAGGTTTTTTTTTTTTTTTTTTTTTTTTTTTTTTTTATGGCAACTGTAATCAAACCAGTAAGCGGTCGATTTTATTTTCTGTATTTTGGACCAAAAAATTCTAATAACAATTATATTTTATCAAACAAGTATGCCTAAAACAAAAATAACAGTGTAAATGTGCCCAACTATTATTCCAGAGCCGCCAATAAAACAAAGATAGAAAAAAGTAATCAATGTGAAATGGATATCTAGGACATTTTTTCATCAGTGAGAAAAAATGTCCTATTTTTTTCGTTTTTTTTTTTTTTTTGGAAATGATGCATTTGGAAGCATCAAAAATGAACCATCGCTTCTAGACCTGTATACAACAAAATTGATTTCCACCCCCACCACACCTTCTTTGCTACCTCATATAAAGGAAGGTTGTCCCCCTTTTATTTGGGCAGACTGTGCAGATCCTAAAATATTACTACTGTTCCTATTTTAAAGAATAGGAATTATATTTTTGTAAAATATTTGATTTTATAAAATCATATGTTTTGTAATTAATTGTTAAAATAAATCAGTTCGCTAGAAAAAGTCATTGAGAACAGTCCATTGTTATTTAAACTAACTTTAGTTTAAGAGCTAACAATTTTTGGTCCTCCTTGGGAAATCGAAACAGAAATGGATAATTATGACGCTTTATCATTAAGGAGCAGGAAAATCGAGAAAAAGGGTCAGGCATTGTCAGTCAAGCCCCCAGGTTCTACGAGTCAATCAGTTGGGAAGTCGTCAGGGAGCGGTGGACAATCAAAGGGATCCATGAAAAGCTCACGACTCGCCAAGCTGGAAATTGAACTGAGGGAAAAAGAGGAGCTTGCAGAGCTTGAAAGAAGGATGGAGGAAGAACGGCGTCAGCGTGAAGATGAAGCAGCGCGCAAGGAGCTCGAGAGATCAGCGGCTATCGTCCGACTAAGGTATCAGCTACAAAAGGCTAGTATTTGTGACAGTCAGGTGGGGGATAATTTATCAGGTTACAGTAATAGTAAGTGCTCTGACATTAGTCACACGAAATCACGCACTACTCAATGGGTGGACACTAATTTTAATACTAGTATTAGACCAGAGCATCTCGAACATAGGTCAAAAATCAAAAAATTACCTTTAGTTCAGGCAGAAGTCAATTCTTCTAAATTAGAACAAAATTCATTGGGGTTAGAATTTAATGGCAATGATATTAGTAACAGCCTTTGTGAAACTAATAAGGGGAATCAAAACCCGTACGAACATTATTTCATGAGGAAAGCGATAGGTAAGGAACTTCCAGCCTTTAGCGGAGAACCATCTGAATGGCTTAATTTTATAGTAAATTTTAGGCGTTCTACTGAAATTTGTAAGTTTACTTCAGATGAAAATCTAATTAGGCTTCAGAATTCCCTTAAAGGCAGAGCTAGGGAATCCATAAGTGCTTTACTCTGCGTTCCAGACAGTGTAGAAGAAATTATTAGGACTCTGGAATTACAATATGGTAGGCCTGATATTATTATAAATAATTTAATAGGGAAAGTTAGGAGGTTTCCTATAATAACAGACGATAAAATGTTATCTTTAATCGATCTTTCAACAAAGGTTAGTAACTTTGTAACCTCATTAAGTGCTTTAAAATACGAAGCATATTTAAATAATCCGCAATTAGTTGAGGAGATAGTTCAAAAACTACCTGCACATTTAAAGTTACAATGGGGTGAGGAGTTGTCAATAAATCCGGGAAACAAATTTAGTCTGCTAACATTAAAAGAATGGTTGTTTAAAAAGGCTTCTGCTATTACATTAAGCTTTAATACATTTAGTGAACCTAAGCAAAGAGTGCATTTATCGAAAGAAACATATGATAAATGTAAACAAGGTAATGAGGTTAATGTCAGGTACAAATGCGTTGCATGCAACTCTAATGATCATAAAATTAAACAATGTAGTACATTTAAAAATATGAGTGTTGATGATAGGAGATCATTAGTTCGAAAAAGGAATTTATGCTTCTCTTGTTTAGGGAAAAATCATAAAATAACTAAGTGTAAATGCTTAAGAGAATGCCCAGTTGAAAACTGTAAAAGTAACCATAATCCACTTTTGCATTTGGACAATAAAGAAATAACTAAAGAAGCTCAAATTCCAGAGGTAGTTGCTAATAGTGTTAGTCAACGAAATACGCTGTTGAAAATTTTAGAAGTAGACATTAAAGGTCCTTATGGATCTAAAAGAGTTCACGCTCTGTTAGATGAAGGATCCACAAGTACATTTCTTGATCATTGCGTTGCTGTTGAACTAGGGATTAGAGGTTCACGTTCACCATTATGTGTTCAGTGGATACAGGATGTATCACGTAGCGATGAGGACTCAGAAATAGTTTCTTTCACTGTGTCAGGTGTTGGAAAATGTAAAAAATGGTTCAATTTGAGACGAGTCAGAACAGTTAATAATTTAGCCCTTCCTAGTCAGACCTTTCATACAGATATTGTCAAAACATTTCCTAAATTTCAATATAATTTCCCTGAATCTAATATCATTAAATATGAACCTAAATTGTTAATAGGCCAAGATTACTGGTGCCTTATTGAAAGTCTACAGACTATTCGTAATTCATGGAATGGTTTAGCTGTCACTAAAACCAGGTTAGGTTGGGTTGTCCATGGAAACCGAGATGGTGATAAGCAGCCTTGTTCGGTTAATAACCTTCATGTTTGTGAAGTAAATAAATTAGAAAACGATGATTTGCATGAGGATGAGAAATTATGGAAGAAAGAGCAACAAAAATCCGACTTCAGTGAAGAGATATCATTGCAGTTTAACCAAAAAGTAATTGAAGAAAGAAAGTCAGCGCTTAAAGGACTGACTAAAGAGCTTCTGTCTCTGGGGCAAAAGACTGATTCTGAAGAACAGAATTCGGCTGATACAAATGAATCTGCTGGAACTCCGTCATACCCTGGTGAAGGTTTTAAAAGTGCACAAGTTCAAGAACATCCTCCCAAGGTTCAAGCTGCTGCACTGGAAATTCAGAATGTTGGGAAAACTATCAACCGCTATGGGACATTTCCTAAAGGGGCTAGGATAGGAGCGTATTTAGAATCGTTAAGGCAAAATAATTTGCCATCTGAAAACAGCAACCCTGCTGCTGGCAATGAGACGCCACCAGCAGAAAGATCTCCACGGAGTGAAATTCAGGCACCAGGTCAGATGATTAGATCAAACTCATCAGGAGGATTTACTCATCACCAACCTCCCAGTTCTCCTAGATCAAGAGCTAGAACTGTGGAACAGCAGATGACATATCTCACAAGAGAACTTTTAGAGTTGCGATGGTCTAAACGCCCATCCCTTACTAATACTGGAATTGATTATTTCGGACAAGTCTGGGCAAGGGTAAAAAGGTCCATAGAGAAAAGATATGGGCTTCGTTTTATCTACTTATTCACAAGAGGCAGATTTCAAGACTGGCTCCATCAAAATAGAAGAAAATTGCAGTCTCACGAAGGGTGGAGGATGTTCCTATTTTAAAGAATAGGAATTATATTTTTGTAAAATATTTGATTTTATAAAATCATATGTTTTGTAATTAATTGTTAAAATAAATCAGTTCGCTAGAAAAAGTCATTGAGAACAGTCCATTGTTATTTAAACTAACTTTAGTTTAAGAGCTAACAACTACCAACACGACTACAACTCCAACGTTTTATGAAGGTTCAAATTTTATTCTTATAAGGTGTTGTTTGTTCTATTTTTTATTTATTACAAAGCCAATTTTTATTTTTAACGCTAATAAAGTTTACCCGTATTTAACCTTTGAATTATTCCTTTACCATCTCATATTTACATATAGTTAATGTAATTTATATCTTACGTAACAATCCAGTTGTGGATGTAAGATTATTTTACTAATCAAGCACCGTTCCACTCATAATTATATAGATTTTTAAAAAGACCTTTTGAGATAACAAATTTAAAAATAAAATAAAAAAAAGGACTGAGTTGATTTATGAGCTTTAATTTACCCAAATTATTTTTCTTTTAAGTTTGCATTAAGTTGTTCAGGTCTGGGAATTAATTAATTGGAACCTCTTAAAAGGATTCCGGTAGGTTAATAGGTCGGGAGAGAAGGCGTTGGGTCACGTAGTCCATTACTGACTATGAGGGCTTAAAGATGATTAAACCCCATTCGCTCACACGGAAAATATTTGCCAAAATCATAACTCAATTTCGACAATTTACCATCTCAGCATTTCTTAAACCTTATAATTATTACGTTAAGAAAATATAATTATATCACTTGTTTTTACTTCAGAGAGTTCTTTTTCTATAAACTGCTGAACGAATCCATTTCACCGAGGAGCCAAATAATAATAATGCCGCGAAAATTTAACACTAAACGCAAGATATGACTTTCAGTTACCAACTAGTTTCAGTAGGTCATTTATATAAAAATGAGTATGATAGATAAATGTTAAATACTTATATTCATATAAACTATTAATTACCATAATTTTCACTATCTACAAACCATGTTGATGCACGAGGACGGCAATGGTTGTATATAAAGATTTTGTTTTCGTTTTGTCATTTCTTTTGTTACATTTTTTTTTTTCATCATCTTTTGTATAACTTTTTTTATTACTGCAATGCATCCTTTAAGAATTATTAAGAGATAAGAGGTATTGTGTACATAAGCTCATAGCTTATAAAACTTAGAAAAACAAAACAAAATAACACCAACCTTTTATTTTATTTAAAATGTAACTTTGATTAAAATAAAAGTTTCTAATCCAACTCATAGGTGATTTGTACAGAGTGTTGAAAGTTGAAGTTTTAAATTCTTCTAAAAAAAAATCGGAATATTTTATGATCAAAAGTGAAAATTATCTAATTTACGTGGACGTCAAACACTAAGCTTTTTTTTCGATTCCGGAACCGTCCAAATAGTAATAAAGGAATTCTTCCTAATTCCTTTTATTTTTTTAACCTAAAATAAATTAAAAAAACAATTTTTATTGTTTATTTTCCTGCTAATCGGCCCATTACAAAAGAAAACCTTAGATAAGCGAGCCTTTTGCTTGACTAACTAATTTAATAAACAATCTCTACCTATTTTCTTTTCAATCAGAATACTTTATCTTAAGAGTCAATCATATAATAAATTTGAAAGATTATGATATTAGCATTCATTTTGTTTCTCTCTTTCCTCCATTTCCAGTAGGAAATTAGCAGATAGATAGTAAAGTGAGTTAAATAAAGTAAACTACAATAATAGTTACTAATATAGAATTCTGTAATAAAAAAAATAATAAATTAGAGGTTTTTGATTTTTGAGGAGTTATATGCTTCAGTTGTAAAAACGCCATTGAACATATTTTTTCATACTACAAAAAAATCAATTTTAAAAACACACATAAGCTTTAACTTACTAGTTCAATATTATTATACAGCAATTTATAAATCTACCTAATACGAGAACTTTAGGATATTTTATTGCCCAGGTATAAATTTGATATCCTACTTTTAAGGCAACTATCGAGTGTAAAAAAGTTTACTGTAATGAATTACTAAAAAACTCAAAATAATATGAAACATTGCATATTTCCTATTTACATATAAAATAGAGTAATGAATACCGTATGAATAAAATAATATTTTAAGTGGTCACCAAATCAATTTGAAAAAAAAAATGCAATATATTTTTACTCATTACCCACTCAGCCTTATTAACTAAGGTTCATTCGTAAAAATGTCGATTAAAAATTCATTAGTACATCATATTTTTTCTGACTTTTCAACTGTGAGTGACAGTTAAAACATTTTCGACAAAAGGTACAGTGTTTTTTAATCTCTTAAATAAAAGTATAAAATAATTATAATTATCCCGAGGTAATCCAGTCGCAGTAAAAATAATTGGAAAACCTATTAAAGAATTAATTTTTTAATGTAATTTATATTTGAGACTTTGAGTGATTTAAGTCTAAAGGTATGGGTAGAATTTAAATCCGGCGTTTAAGCAAAAATATCGAAACATTAACACTTTCTTAGTTTTTTTTCAATACCTTTAACACCTTCAGATAGGTCCTGACAAGTACTATAAAATTGAATAGATTCGCTTTGTAACGGATGGCTTGTAGATTAAGAGACCTTTGATCCCATAAAGGTAATAGAATTTCAATATGGTCAATACAGATTCTAAATTAATTTAATTCAATACCTTTATGGACTAATTAGTAAAAGAACCTTTTAAAATCAAACTTAATTCAATTGATTGAATTTAATTCTTCTCTTTTCTACATATCAGAATTCATCTCTTCGTTTATAGTATACCTTTTATGAATTTTAATGGATATTTTTAACTAATAACAATAATTTTTTTATACCTACAAATAGTCAAGTATAGAAGGTTTCATGGAACTTATCTTGGTGAATTCCTAATTATTTATTCCTAGTATGAAATTCTATAGAGTTTGTAAGTGATTTTTGTTTTAATGAAACAAAAAATTTTAATTTAGCTATTGGCAGTAATAAAACAAGATCACCCGTTTTTATTTTAATATTTTGTCGTCTTAATTCGCATTTATTGTATTTTTTTCTCTTTTCCATAGTGTTTTCAATGATCGTTTACCTTTTTTTTTTTTTTTTTTTTTTATTATCATCTTATTATCTTTATTGTTATCACTGTTTACTAGAAAATACACTAGGTTAAGGGACTGATTCAGTGATTTTTAAAATTAAAAACACATGATATTTCCCTAAGATCAATTGTATTGATTTCAATGTTGATGGTGAAAAGTAGATTAACGAGATACCCGACAAAGTTAAAGAAATTGTCGGTACCAGTTCCCTTATGTTACTTCTGGTCGTAGCTAATATGGCGTCATTTAGTGTGGCCCTGATGCGAATTGGAAAGGTGTGTTAGAGATTTTTATGATCCTCATAAAAGCGAGGGTAGCGATCAGAAGTCAAAAGCTGAAATCTAATTAACCTGATCAAGGCCCTTTTTAACGGAAAGGCAAATGGTTGGAGTACGCTTATGAAACGGACACATGACCTCTGAAAATAGGCTACGACCGGAAATACCCCTAGATTTTTTTAACCAAAAATAGGACATGTCCTAGCACTTATGGCCTAGTAATTATTTCATTTATTAGTTTAGCTTCGTAAATAAAGGATATATTGCGTTTCTTTATTTGTAATTGTATCATAAGTTACAAAGTTACAAATTGTTTCTTATAATAGATCATGTACTGTATGGAAACAAATTAATAACATTTATTGATAGATTGTTCACGAGAACAAGAATCTAATATAGATGGTAATAAGGCCTGCTAACTACGTGTGCGAGAGCTAACTAGAGATCGCCGTGACAAAGTCGGTAATTGATAAATCGAGGAGGGCCCTTATCAGTCAGACATCAGTATCTTTACAAAAATGGCATAAATCTTTATCATTTCTATCATTATTTAGGTAAATAGGTACTTATTAGTTTAAAAATTTCGATAAACTATATTAAAGTTATTACTTTAAATTGTAGAGTATCCAAATATTAATATCGCAATAACAAATAGTTAAGGGTAAAATTCAATGTTTAAACACCAAAAAATATAACGAAATTGAAATTCACATAAGAGATGAGGAAAATAATTTGGTAAGGCTACTGCTATGTTACTTCTAGGTGTGGTCAACTTCCACAGGTCATGTGTCGTAATATAAGCGAAATCCCATCGCGTCATATTTAGTTTAAAAATGCTCTTAGTAGTTTTATTAGATCTCACCTTTCGACTCCCGCTCGCAACGCTCGCTCTGCAGTGATAAACAAACGGGTCCTTTTCATTTGAGATTGGGGCAACACTAAACAGCGGCAAATTGGCAACGTCCAGAAAGAAATAAAATAACATAATTAGTACAAATAATTTCAGACTTCGTAAACTCAGAGAGAAAACAAAAGGTATCGATTTTTCGAAATCCTCGCAGAATATTCCAAAGAGATAGGAACCAAGAGGGAGAAGAAGAGAGATTGCTAACTATGGATCGGCTGATTTATGTTTTATTCAATAGTTCGTCAGCAGATTTGGATTGATTCTGGGGTAGATTGTAAAGAAGATATATTTTCTGTTATTTATTAGACTCTCTCATGTATTACCTAGAGAATTATATTCATTAATGTAGCTTAATTAATTACTGATTTAGTGTTGATGGTAACTTTGACACCAATACTTCTACATACGGTTTGGCAATTTCATTCTAATTCCAATAGATTCCTATTTAAAAATAAACATATATTAATAATTTTAAAAATAAACTAATATTGATGATTCAGTAATATCCAAAATCTTAGATTGACACATAAGCGATTGAAAATGTTGGGTGTTTGTAAAATCAGTTTTGAAAAGTTTATTCAACACTTAACACGGTTGCTAATGACCTAAATGGTAGATAGATAGATAAATACGTTTATTTACAAAAATATTTACAATCTACTTATCATTAAATCTCGTATATAGACAATGAACTAAGGAGTTCGTCTGTCGAGGTTATTTGTTATTCAATAATACAATCAATTGTTATACAACATTACTATACATAGATAAAGTTATACATATTACACTTAATAATTAAATTCATTAACTAATTCGTTTCTGTAATCAATTGCTTTTTTTAGATATAAATATAATTTTCTATAATCAGGTCCATTTAATTATTTCAGCGTTTCATCTAGATTTAGTGTCTTTTTTTCTAAGAAAATTTATCTAAATTGCGTCAGCACCGGGCAAATAGAAATAAAGTGCATCGTATCCTCAGCAACATTTAAATTGCATAATGAACAATTATTTCTTTTATTGATCCACGGTTGGTAATTAAGATTAAGTAGCTCTCCCCTGGCTTTAAAAATAAGTCGGATATAATGTATATAATCTGCCTCGAAATATGTTAATTCATAATTTAATTTTTTATAAAACGAATGGTGTTCAGCATTTCTGGCTCTTTCGGTAAACCTATCCCTCGCTAGTTGACTCAATTTAGATATTAGGTCAGTTTTATGCCTTTCCAGCTGATCTAGTAACCCTTTGGCTAAAAAATCTATGCCAACACTTCTGCCCAGTCTTTTTAATGCACTCATCCAACTTACATTTTTTTCTATTATTTTGAGGGCAATTACTTTCGGTAAACGATTGGTTCCCATCCTTAATACCTTTATAATGTAGTTCAGGTGAATGGATAATGTGTAAATATGTAGCGGATCTAGTTTGGTTTCCAAATATAGCATGTAGTTCGGTTTATTTATAGGTAGCCCAATAATTCTTTTTACAAAATACCTTTGAAGTTTTTCTAGTAAATCTAAGTCTTCATATCCCCAGATCTGCGCCCCATAGCACAAAACCGTCCTTATCGTAGAATTAAACACATTAAATTTTTGTTTCAGTGGGACTTGTTTGTTTGACATCAATCCAGACCAAACCACATTCAAAATATTTTTGCAGGCTCTCAGTTTAAGATTGATGTGTGTTTTTAAGGATAAATTATGGGTTATATTGATACCTAAATATTTGTAAACGTTTACAGTTTCTATTGGTTTTTCTTTAAAATACCACTTTTTCCTTGACTTTTTAAGTTTTTTACAACATACCATTATTTTAGACTTATCAAGATTTATTTCGAAATTCCACGTTCTACAATAATCTTCTAATTTAAAAATCATTTCTTGCAAAATTAGGCCGTGATCTGCAATTAATACCACGTCATCAGCATACATCAAAACATTCAGCCTTTTTCCAGCAATGAGTATTCCGCCCTCGACACATTCTACCAAATCGTTAATAAAAAGCGAAAAAAGTAGAGGACTCAATATACATTCCTGCCTTAAGCCGATATAAGAATCGAAGTTTTCAGACAACCCTTCTTTTGTCCACACTCTAAGGTTCGTCACGTCATATAGATTTTTGAGAATATTGAGAATTTTTGTTGATAAATTCATGGTGCTTAATTTGTAGAATAGTGCTCTCCTATCAACTAATTATTATCAATTAATATTAAAAATAAACTAATATTGATGATTCAGTAATGTCCAAAATCTTAGATTGACACATAAGCGATTGAAAATGTTGGGTGTTTGTAAAATCAGTTTTAAAAAGTTTATTCAACACTTAACACGGTTGCTAATGACCTAAATGTTTTTATTTATTCCTGAAAGCGTCGTCTAAAAAGTGTTAAAAGTCTGCAAAGCTGTTTGCAAAGTTTTTTTTTTTTTTTACACTTTACACTGCAATTTATCAGTCCTCTGTTTTCTGAGATAACCTTCTGAATATAAAGTTTTCCATTGATTAAAATTATTTGATAAATCATTCCCACATTCATTCACAAAATTTATTCCTCATAAAGTTTTTCCATTAATTACTAACCATCGGTTTTTATGTTGGATACACGAAGCATTTTTCAGAAACATTTATTTTGTACTAATTCATAAACTTTGGGTGCATGATTGGGTCATTGATCCTGTGCTCACCTTAGTTCCAGTTCTATGTAGGATGATCGTTAATTTAAGGACATTGATTATGGGAAATATCTTGTAAAAGTAATGATAATTTTGAAGACAGATTATTTATATTACTAGTTTTGTATTACAGCATTAACATTATATCTATGCGAGATAAATTATTATAAGTAGGTATAATATTTTTCGTAAGTTTTCTTCCAAGAACCAGTCGTGGAATGTCGAACCACAACTGTTTTGATGCCAGATTTGATAGTTAGGGTTTCCCATTCGAGTAGCTCTTGTTCGAAAACACAAATTAATAGACATAAGAGCTAGTCCATAACATCGTGTGTTTTTTTTTTTATTTATTTTTATTTGTTTATTTGGAAATATTTTATGATGATAATAAAAAAATGTATGTCCAATAACTCGAAGATTATTTAAAAAAAGGACTATCCGCTCTTTGTTTATTCCTTTGTTCGGATAGAATAAAAGAATATTTGTCATCTGTCGTTTTAATAAAAAAATTGTCGAATAATATCCAACTCTGTCCCAAACGACTAGCTTTTTATATCTATTACATTATTTTAATTGAATAAATAATTATATATAAATAAATTCCTACCTCCAGTTCATTCTAATTATTTTTATTACCCATAGAACGCAGTAATTTCAACTATTGATTCTTTTGAAGTTATTGATGCGTAAAATTTTGGAAAGGGATTAGATTTTGAAAATGAAGCAAGTCTAGATGGATGTGGGTCATCAGTTAGCCTTCCGACATCGATGACAGTATTCATCAGTGGATGGGTACGCTCCATCAATCAACCATTGTCCTTAACTTGCTGCATTAATACCCTATCCTCATTAATTCTGATTCACTTCATCTAATTATTCTCTTCAATTAGTTTCCTAAAACACCTGAAGTAGAATTAGTTACCATAATTGATACCTAAATATTTTGTCAAACTGTAAAGCAAACATGTCATGTGAAGTAGGAGTTGTGGGATTATTGCCTCGTATATGAATATAAGTATGACAAAATACAGTAGGAACTTCATCATTATGGCATGGCGGAGCTGTCACAACGGTGGGAAACGGCAACCCGAGACAAGCATTTAAAATTTGTTAAGGTTGAACAGCTGGCGGTCACAAGAGGAACGATAAAAATAAAATTCATTTCACAGGAAATGTTCTATGTACACCAACGAAGATAGCACTCAACACTTCTACACCCGGTCTCCACTGCCCTATAAGACTTGGAGCCAGGAACCTACTTTCTTCCTTCCTCGGACACACCATGAAGTCAACAAATTATTTTAAAATAACGGAATGCGCATTTTTCATTATAGCTAGTTATTAAAATAATATGTGACTATAAGGGAGGTTTATTGGACATCGTCTTTTATTAATTTTCATGGTTAGAATAGGTTGGTTTACCTCTAGAGTAACCCCCCGTATGCCACTCATAGCCAAATAGGGTAACCATACAAAAAAAAAAAAGAAACAGAAAGGTTTCTGGTTGACAAAAAAAAAGTCACGTTAAGATAAGGGAAGCACTGGATACAGTAAGAACCGTTAAACCGTTACAAGTTTTATTTGTCATTTGAACTCTCAGCTTTGTTATTGTTGCTTGTACAACATAATTGAACTCACGGCTCTAAATTTTTAGGTGGCCAGAAGATTAATCAATAGTAATTAACTTCTTCATCGGGTGCAGAAGGCTTCCTAAATGATTCCGATCTATGTTACCCATGTGGATTATTTTTCATTATTCCCTGTGGGCATAGAAATATAGTCAGAAATTTGAGTCGCAAATTTATTTTTTATTTAAACAGCCTATGTTTCGATCCTCATGGTTCGTCATCAAGACTATAATGAAAAAAATATATGAGTGAAATATATTTTACCTATAGGCTATGTAAATTTTACAAACATTTGTGACTGAAAGGAAACGGTTGTAACCGTTTTAATCTTTCTGGTTAAAACCGGTGGCACCAAAACCGATTGAACAGTTTTGAAAAAGAATAACTAGCTTTATGTTAATATCTGGACCGCTATTGACATGCCTAAAAGAGACCCTTTTCTCTATTATTAAGTTCATTATGAAAATTAATAAAAGACGATGTCCAATAAACCTCCTTTATAGTCACATATTATTTTAATAACTAGCTATAATGAAAAATGCACATTCCGTTATTTTAAAATATTTTGTTGACTTCATGGTGTGTCCGAGGAAGGAAGAAAGTAGGTTCCTGGCTCCAAGTCTTATAGGGCAGTGGAGACCGGGTGTAGAAGTGTTGAGTGCTATCTTCGTTGGTGTACATAGAACATTTCCTGTGTAGGTACGGAGAACTTTTATATTGATATGTTTTAAGGCATGTCGTTTCCGAGGCCTGGTGCGTTCGAGTAATAATTTTTTACCATTCCGATCACATTTAAAACTGTTGTGTAATGCATCATTAAACAGAGAGCATTGTTGGAATATAATACAAATACAAATATAAATGCCAAAAATAAAAACACAAAACACAAAGATTTACTAAACTTTAAAAATAAATCTATATTTCTTTTTTTAATCCTTTACTCAGTCTAGTCATCCTTAATTAAAAAGTAACTAAACTCATTAACAGAAGAACGCGTATAAAAGAGTTAGTTTCCTTTCTTAACGGCATGTCCTCAAAAGAGATAAAATAGTTTCTTTTCACACATATTTATATATTCATTTTATATATTATATATACATATATATATTATATATATATATATATATATATATATATATATATATATATATATATATATATATATATATATATATATATATATATATTCATTTCACACATTCATTTGTTGGGAAGCTCAGGTTAAGATTATTTGCTTTAATTTTTCTTGAAAATGGCATTCTACATTCCCTTTTATGGGAAACCATGTTTAAAAAAATAACAAAAAATATGTACACGACTGAATGATATCATGGAAGCATTAAGATTTTTTTTTAATATTTTAAGCACATTTTTATTTTTATGTTTTGCGTCATTAGCATCTGCGCAGTGGCGCAATTATTGATTTTATTTATCAAATAATTAGAACAGGTAATTTTGTTAGGTGCATTCAACTTCTTCAAATTAATAAAGGATTTGGTTTTCTATAATTCATGCTAGTTTAGATCTTTAGTGTTAACCAATGTTGATAATGAAGGAAATTAAGAATTTTTTGGTTGGATCCTTAATAATTTATTAACTATTTATTCAAGGAATAACGTTATCTAAAAATAATTGATGGAATTAATTAGTATCGTTATCGGATTCGCCAACTTGAGCTAAGTAGTTCTTGAAGTGTTTGTTGTTGAGCTAAGCTATTAACTTAAACCTAATTCATTTATCTAAACTGCTTAATTTGGCTTCCGGATGGATAAGCCCTTAATATCCCTACTAATTATATCGCTATCAACAACAGATTTAGCAGGATTAATTTTATTTACCTAATTTAATATATTTCAATTAATTGGGTCATTTCACATAGTGTTTTTTATTTATTACTACACTTATGTGGTTTTAAATAATTGTATTTAAAGAAAATACACATACAATATAAACTCAAATAATAAAGAAGGTTACAAAAAGTACAACTTTTAACGACACTTTTAACACAAACGTAACAATATGATCGATCTCTAGAGCAAGACTAACTCTTTAGTCCACCGCTCCGTATATTTAGTCTGAAATAGAACTTTCTGGAATGTACTCGAAAAGAGTAGAAGATACTCGAACAGTCACAAACATGCATTAGGACAGTTTGTTCCAACTTTTCACGTTAGTTTCACGCTACAATATTCAGGTTGTTTTTTTTTTATTCTGAACCAAATTGATCTACAATAACAGTTCATGTGTGCAGGTAAAGAATTTTGAGGCGTACTAGTCTTAAAGAAGTAGCTATCTGCAGTTTTGTTTAAAAAAACGTAAAAACAAGAAATATATAAATATAAAAATACAAATGTCAACAGGTTATGTATTGAAATAAATGTTATTAATCAAACTATTAACCCTTTGAACAGAAATTCCAGCCAGTCATTTCTGCGTTGTGGGATAGGATGGGTTATTGGTCATATTCACGTTTCACAGAAAGACGCTAGTCCCACCTTTTCATTAAAGGAGATGATGATTAATCATCTAATTCAAAACGGGCTTAAGAAAATAGATGTAAATACTTGTTTCTGGTAATAGCCTAACTCCTCATATTCCCTTTACATTCATGTAACGAAGCAGCAATAACGCAGGACAAACTGTGCGTCGCACACGAGGGTTTTTGGCCCTAAAAGCTGGCCAAAACCCATTTTTTGAAATTTGAAATTTCTGGTAAATAATGACTCGAAGTTCAAGTAGAGGAACTGTTGAATCATGCAAGGTGATTCTTATCTCTTCCAGGCCCTTAATCCGGCGGATATTCTAATTCCAATCTGACCTTAGTCTTTACCTCGTCTCTGCTCATAAATATTGTTCTACAAAATATATTAATTTTCTTTGTTTTTTCTGAATTATCGGCATTATCATATGATGGATAGTTCGAGGCCAGGTTTGTACTTGTTATCCAGACCGTTATAAATTTTTTGTATTCAATACTAGTATCAATATTTCTTTGTTTTTTGGTAGGTAGATTTTAGAGCTAAAAATAAAATTTGAAGGTTAAAAAGTTATACTTCTGGTCATTTCTGGGCAACGAAATATTTGTTATGACAATGTGTAATCATCGTAGTTTATGTTTCATGAAAAAAATTCTGTGAATAGCTGCGAATGGGAGACTTATATTTTAATAACATTTTATTTCTAAAATGTCAGTTTCATCAAATAATATTAAAAAAATAAATGTTATTATATTTTAGGATCTTCTGGAATAATAATAACTAGAAGGGAATTAGTTGACATATTTCTAAAGTCGAAAGCATTAGCTTTAAAAAAAAAAAAAGGTATTTTCGTAGTCTTTTCTCATTGGGAAATATTGCCTAGCTAATAGCCTAGAGCAGGTGAAAGAGCTAAAACATAAATTATCAATTTTGAGGCATGATTTCTAAGTAAGATGGAATGCTTCTTCAAGGAAAAGAAAAGTTTTTAAAGCAGGAACAAGGAATGGCTAAGTGGGACGATATCAATGAAAAGCTCAAGATCTGGTGGACTCCCTGAAAAATCATTTGATGGTTGAAGTGAAAGAAGCAAGAGGCGTAAAACATAAAAACTCAGATCATCAACTAGCACTGATATGCTGACGTACGCCACTTATATAAAACTTTTATATAATTTTGTATTATTTGGTGATATCAATGCGTTCCATGTTCTGAAGGATCTAATAAAAACTCCATCTCGTGCCATAAAATAAAGGAAAGCATTTAAAAATTTCAATTTATCAGAAAAATAGAAAAAACTACCTTTCAGCATTGGAAACTTTATTTACATATATTGCATATTGGTGGTTCTATCAAGTGGTTATTACATATATTTAGAAATGTTTTCTATATTTGCTAAGGATCCGTATCCTTTTCTCCATAGAAACTTTACGTAAAACTTTATAACCACAAATTTTTATTTTTACCTATTTTACACTATTCCCATTTTTCAAAAATAATAGTTATAGATAAATTTATAATGAATCTTTATTTGTTTCAAGCATATTTCATAGGTGCAATGTATGAAGAGAAAGTAATCTGAACATAAATTGTAAACCCATAGATAGATGCCTATTTCACAGTCGGTGGAGTGACGTAAAAATTTATTTTAGGAAAATTTTCACCTATGAATATTTTTTTAACTGCTAAAATATATTGTTAATGTCTGTTAGAAATTTAGAAGCTATTTTGAGGACATTTAAACTAATAAAATGGAAGGAAATAGTTTTGGCCAGCTTTTGGGGTCAAATACCCCTGGGTGCGTCGTGAAAATGAGTTCTTTGTTAGATCTTTCGGTCGTTAATGTTCCATTGGAGGCATGTCGGCGATGGCGTCTACCTTGTATTGAGTGAAACGCTAAAACAAAAAAATCTGGTGCGTGCGCGCAACACACAACTTTCACTTACCAACTTACATAAATTAGAAATTGATGTTTTTTGTTAATTGCCACTTCTCAAAGACACATTTTTCCACATTCATTTCTTATTTTTGTTTTTATTTGCTCTATAAAAAACACTATTTTTTTTATTATTAAATAAAAGATTTACTTGTGGTAATTCGGCAATGGAAGCATAATACTCCAAGTCATCTGATTTTATAATTCTCTATTTAGTTTTTGAAATTTTTACAGTCATATCTCGGGCATATTCATACATCAAATACTCAGTTTAATCAAAATCGTTTAAGCCGTTTTTGAGAAAATCGAAAAAAAAACTTAAAAAGTTATTAAATAAAGTACCCCCTCCGTTTGATCAATTTCGATTGGTCCTCTGTCACATCGCGGGCATATACATACACTAAATACCCAATTGTTATATATACCGATTTCAGAAAGGCATTTGACATGGTTGATCATGGTATATTATTAAAAAAACTTTTTAGATTAGGTCTTTCTTCTGATTATATTAGATTATTTGCTTCTTTCCTAAAAAACAGGATTCAATACGTTCAATATTTTGGTTATTCTTCAGAGAACTTTACTCCCACTACTGGTGTTCCACAAGGAAGCAATTTAGGACCACTAATGTTTTTGTGTTTTATAAATGATATTTCAAACCATATCAAAAATTCGGAATTTATTTTATATGCAGATGATTTTAAATTATACAGATCTGTTTCAAATTTAAATGACTTTTATGCTTTACAGAATGATTTAGATTCTGTAGCACATTGGTCAAAAAATAATAGGTTAAACTTTAATATCGATAAATGCTTTATTATTTCTTACTCGAGGAAAAAAGATATAATAAAATTTGATTATGTTATAGAGGGAAAGTCTTTACTTCGAACAAATAAACTAAAGGATTTAGGCGTATTATTTGAAGAAAGACTCACTTTTAACAATCATATAGAAATGACTTACTTAAAATCTTCCAAAACTTTAGGGTACATAAAAAGACACTGCAATAATTTCAGAAACCCATTAACACTGATCACCATTTTCAACTCACTAATAAGACCACAAATTGAATATTGTTGCCTGATTTGGTATCCGAATTCAAAAAAAGGAAGGGCATTAATAGAAAAGTTGCGAAAACGACTTTTAAGATATATTTATTTCAAAACAGAGATACTAAACTTGCGGAAATTCCAATATGTTTCATACCAGGAGTTAAAAAATAGGTTTGATGTTCAACATACATTGTCACAGAGATGTGAAATGTTTATGTTTCTACACATAATAAAATTAGTTAAAGGGATTATTGATGATAGCGAATCCTTAAGTAAACTAAACTTTAGGTATGGGAGGCAATGCAGTAGAGTAAACACTGATTTCTATGTACCAGTATGTAGAACCGGTTTAGCAAGTTCTTCACCTATAAATAAAATGTCTAAACTTTGGAATTCTGTAAATCAAATAGTACAACTTGATTTTAGTTATAGCTTAGGCACATTAAAATATATAATTGAAAAAATTATTAAAACTCTATGACGAATCATATCTGAGCTACGCCGTTTATTTTATTTTTATTTTTTACTTAATTTTATATTTCTTTTTAGTTCTTTTATTTTAGGTTTTTCTTCTTTATTATTTTTTAATCAATCATTTGTATATTATATATTATTGTAATAAGGGATAATTTAATTTGCTATATTATTTTAAAGAATAAGTAATATTTGTATTTTTTATTATCTTTTATTATTACTAAAGTTATACATTATGATTATGTTATATTATGATGTAGGAATTGAATTTATGACCACCTGTAATTGGGCGTTTGCCTGTTGGTGGGCGATGTAAATAAATAAATAAATTCCAGATTCACAAGGTTTATAGTTATTGAGCTAGTCTGTTCACATACACACACACACACACACACAGACCATTTCGCGGGACTTGGTTATTTGGACTCAGGGGACCCCAAAACGTGTATTTCCGTTGAAAACCGGAAGTCGAATTTTTTCTCGATCGCAATACTTTCCCTTACTATATATTTCATATATAGGTAAGTGAAAGTAAAAATAGGATACTACTTTAAGTAAAATTTAATTGAACAAAGCATTCGGTCGAAGTAGTGCACTCAATCAAAGGTTTATTTTTGAAAAAAAAAATAAAAATTAGAAATATTATTTGATGAAGGTTGCGTTATGCTCATTATTACTCTCTCTCACACTTAAACATGAGTTTCGCTATACTCAATTTACATTCGCAGTTTGCCTTTCGATTTATGAAATATGGATTTATGCTGTTGATTTATGAAATTAAAAAGAAACATGATCCAAGAGAGGTTCGGTAGATAGGGGAGGGGCGGGCGGAAGTAAAGCCATGGAAGCAGGAAACGCTAAGCAAATAAAAAGATAACGATCAAAAGCGAGAGAAGTATCTCGTTATTTTCACATTTAGATATCTCTTTCCTCCAGCCCATGCTTTGCCGAGGCTTATGTCCTTAGCTAGACTTCAATTCCAATAACGACGTTTTTTTTTTCTTTTAAAGCTGGATTCATTTCAACAGTAATGTATAATTTTCTCTCGATAAGAAAATATCTTTAACTTTTATGAAAAAGTTAAAGATATTTAATTTAGTTTGATGTATTTAGAATTTTACCGGATTTCACATTAAAATCATTAGTGACATTTAGGTAGGCCTACTGTTGAGTATTGTATAAGTCCCTTCTTCTTGTATAAGTTCCTTCCCGTAAGTTGGCTTACTGTTGAGTATTGTATAAGGCCCGAATAAGTGCGTTGTCGAATGCCATAAGTTTCATGTGATTAAGTCATAACCCGTGATTTTACTAGGAACAGTTTTATCTAATGTAATAGAAAATTGTTATCATTATATAATATGACCCACAATTAAAATTTACCCTAAACGCATTATTATTATTTTGTGATCCTGAATCTTTCTTCTTGGAGATGAATTTTTCTATTTCAACGACAGAATTCGATATGAGGAAAAATCCTTTCTTTCATGTAGACATTAAATTTTTTAGATACACATATTTCATTTTAAAAATAATTTTGATTATTTTGCTACGAATAATAAAATTCATAACATATGTAAAGCTTATGTGAAATGTAAAGCTTATCAAACATTTATAAGATGATTCCCCCGAGATGTCCTTGAGTAGAAGACCCCAGGACCCTAGTAATCCTGACTTGATAGAGACGCAGGTGATAGGCGAGCTAAAAGCCACCCCAGGTCAATATGAGGCAACCTAAGCCTTTAGGCCAGCTAAGTCCATTTTGTGTTGGCTCCTTCTCCGTGATTCCGGTTCCTTCTCTTCGTGGTTAGAAACTGCTTCTATAACGGATACGACTTCAATTTCAAAGGTTTTTTGCCGACCAAGCAATAAAGATTATCATTGAAAGTCTGGGAAAAGAGGAGGTATATTGTTAGTTTTATTCTTAGTAAATACGTTTTATTTAAAAAGATTTAATCATTCAGTAGATGATGTATATATCAAAGCCGAATTTGTTCTGAGGCATTGATGGTTGAGCGTGTTGGGTTATTTCCCATTTTAGTGGCACTGGTTCGTGGCAGACCCACGGTATGAATCAGTACCTTCCCACCATACAAAAAAACAACATTCCTTTGGTAAAAATATAAAAACAATTTGTCATAGTATATAAAAATAAGGTATAAACTTTTCAAATTCGTCGGTGTACCTCACCATTTTTGAGCACCTTTCCCTCTTAGTGGCGTTTTTATATATAAAGGAAATGGTATTAATGAGTTTGAGAAATGAAAGGGTGTGTAACGGTTTTCAATTTCCTCAGAAACTTGAACCTCAGTCGTTGGCTTAGGAGAGTAAAATGATGACTCCACATGATTGCAGAGATGCCTTCCTACTGCGAGTTTGAAACTATCTACAGTGTTGTGTTTATTGAATAATGCTATTTAAAATATTTTTAAATCCTATCAACAAAGTTACATAGCGATTGTAAACTTAAATGATGGTTTAAGTACATATTTGAAAAAGAGTTGATATTCATCAACAAAAATAATTACAATCTTTTTTTTCCAATTACCACAATTTGGGGAAAATTTTTTGGGTTTTCCAGGTACCGACCGGAGTGGACCCATTTTTGATTTAGCACAATCTGGGCTGACCACATTACCTACACTTTTTATTTTATATTGTTTACATTCTACTATATGAATACATAGCATAATTTATTAACATATTTTCAGGCTACACTTGATTCCGAATGAGAGAAGGACACAGCAATCAAGACAGAAAAAGAAAACTTGCAACCCATTTTTTGATGAGACATTTGTTTTCCAGGTATTTTTCTGCAAAAATAACAAAAACATTATATGGAATTGCAGTACATACAATAGATTAAATCCATATTAAATTTTAATATTTATATAAATAGGTTTCCGAAAAGGAACTTGCAGACCACTCTTTGCGCATGACCGTCTTGGATACCGGAAGAAACAAGAAAAGCAATGTGATCGGACACGTCACGTTTCCGCTGCGCCATCTTGCCACAGAACATCCTACCGATCAGCTGGAGCTATTGAAGATGGATCTTGAAAAGGTTGGCTTTAGCGAAAAAATTGCTTTTATTTTCCGCAAAGTATTTCTTTCTTTGTACTTTCAAAACACCGCTAATTTTATCGGAATGTCTTCACAATTACAATATATGATATTACTAGCCAGGGGCCAGGCTTCGCTCCGGAAGTTGTGTGGTAGTTTAATAACAGAAGAACTATAAAATTAAAGGAAATGTAGAACAAAATTAGCACCTTCTTGAAACTTCGGTTTTATCTTATTAATAACAAGATTCGAGATCTGCCGAGTCCGCCCAAATAAGGAACCCTAAATACTTTATGGGAAGTTGAAAATGGTAAATGAAAAATTAATTTTGCTGCTAATATGTCGAGTTATTAATTCATTGTTTTTGATGGTTTCTGTGATTCTGAATCCTATTAGCCCATTTCATGCAGTCAACAGATAATAAGTTATCAGATTATAGTTAAAAAATCTGATATCTCAGTTTAAAAAAATTAAATTGCGAGTTCATCTTAAGCGCCGACTTCTGGGGTGCTCGAACCTCCCCCTACACCAATCCTGCAGTTATAGTCTGTTATGACTTTCAATCTACAGACTGAAATGCCATGCTAATTCTCCATTCGATTTAGAGATACATCTCTAATGTAAATACATCACAAAAATTTTATGAATGCACAATTTGTTTACAAAAACTGTGTATAACTGTAATTTGGGCGGACTCTGCAGATCTCGAATCTTACTACTATTAAAAAGTGAAAACAAAGAATTAATTTTTATTAATTATTTTTTTTATCCTGAACTATGAGGGGTGATAAAATTGAATAAATGCTGAAATAGGAGTTAGTCAATCTTTCAACTGGAAGGCTCATCATACATAATAATCAAACCAACTTCTTTTTCATAACTACAATAAGAACACTTCAAACTTTTTATTTTCGATTTATATTCAGTCAAGTTATCTCTTTTTTTTTATGTCTGTTTTTATTCGCTCACTGCACTACTAAGAAATTTTCACTCTTATTGCATTAAATTTACTTATATATCAATATAGATTAAATGTAATGTGTTGATCAATTAGCTTTCTTATGGCCTCTAATCAGCTGACTGCGGGCTCTTTGTCCATCCTTCTTTGGAACGCAAACGGACTGACACAGCACAAGACTGAATCAGACTTATACCTTCACAATACGACGTCGCACTAATCACGGAAGCACACCTTACTCCACGATCTAAATTTGGTATTTCAGGTTACTTGACTTACAGAACTCACCACCCCGACAACACAGCACAAGGAGGTATAGCGATTCTTATTAGATCAACACTATCACACATAACATTACACTTGAAACACCACACAATGACATTGGCCTCGGTGTTCTGCCCGCCAAGATACGTGCTGACATCTTCAATGTTTTCCAACCTTTTCCAGAGCTTAGGGCGGTGCTTTATAGCCGGAGGGGACTTCAACGCGAAGCATCAAAGTTGGGGGTCACGGCTAAGCACACCCAGTGGGAGAAATTTGAAGGCTGCTATCCACGAGCTTTCATTAGACACTATATCTCCCCACACACCGACTTATTGGCCTATTTCAAGGCGAAAATCCCCGGACCTTTTGGACTTTTTTATTAAGAAAGGACTTAAAAATAAACGTTTTAAGAAGACCAACTCTTTTTACAGGTTCAATCGATTGGGATATAAGGGGGAATAAGGAGCATCTGGACTCATCGTTTACGGTCCCACTCTCAATTAAGGACGAAACGGAATTAGAAGAGGCAGTGGACATCTTCACAAAAAGTATACATCAGGCTGCATGGTCCTCATCAGTACCAAAGCCTACCCATGCAGGATTTGAGCATTTACCAAAATACCCTCAATACATAAGGACCTGATCAGGGTAAAGAGAAGAGCGCGTAAAATATGGCAGACTTACAGACGCCCCTCAGACAGACAGATATTTAACAGACTGAACAATCAATTCAAAAAGGAAATCAGAAAATTCAACAGAACAAACTATGACACTTACATTACTGGCCTCTCGATAGACGATGGAAGCATACCAAAAAGTTGTTAAGGCATCGAGAGGCCAGCACCCCTTCGAAGAGATGATGGTTCCTGGGCCGTATCGGACAAGGAAAAATCCGAACTCTTTGCCAATCATCTTTCTTCTGTTTTTGAACCATTTACTGACCTTACAAACACAGATCATGAGAAACAAGTACTTAACACCCTAGACATTCCTCTCCTACTACATTGCTGGAGCACTAGAGCAAAAACCATATGCAACTGGTGTATTTTTGGATGTAGCTCAGGCTTTCGACAAAGTCTGGCACCAGGGTCTTCTCTTTAAACTCAAGACCATTTTACCGCACACCTACTATCTCATCCTTCAATCATATCTTTTCGAGAGATTTTTCTACGTTCGGCAGGGGTCAGGAGATTCATCAATTCGTCCAGTCCTGGCGGGAGTACCTCAAGGTTCAATACTGGCTCCTCTTCTATACATTATATACACACACGACATACACTGACCGCTACTTATGCTGACGACACAATAATTCTCACTAAACATCAAGATCCTATTCATGCCTCACTTACTTTACAACAACATCTACATAAAGTAAACGACTGCTGTAAATCATGAAAAATCAAAACACATAACGTTCACTCTTCGAAAAAATACTTGCCCTCCAATTTGTATAGACAATGTTCAAATTTCTCAAACTGATACTGTACATTACCTTGGTCTTACCTTTGACAGAAGGATGACATGGGGCCCGCATGTTAAGATGAAAAGAAAAACCCTTAACAAACGTCTCAACCTACTTTACTCACTTTTTTCTAAAACTTCAAAACTTGGACTGAGACAAAAATTAAATACATATTCATACTTACTGAAACCAATATGAACATACTCTTCACAGATATACGGTACAGCCAAAAAGACCCACTCACAAAGAATTCAGACCTTTCAATCAAAAATTTTAAGACTCATGCACCATTGTACGTGACCAACAATACCCTACATACTGACTTACAAATGCAAACAGTAGACCTACATATAAAGACACTTTACAAACGTTTTCATACACACCTACACGGCCATCTCAACCAACTGATTAGAGACATGGCAACAGCTGATATGCCCATAAATAGGAGATTAAAAAGGCGCTGGATGAGAGATCTCCTTTGTTAAAAATCCAGATTACCTGAAACAAGCCAGGGAAGAGGTACCATCCTTCCCCATGCCTACACATTTGCTAATTGTCTATGTTTGTTGACAGGCGCAAATTGAAACATGAAGCAAAAAAAAAAAAAAAAAAAAAAAAAAAAAAAAAAAAAAAAAAAAAAAAAAAATGAATGAACAATAAACATTGAGTGAAACGCACCTTAGCGCTTCCTGGTAGTCTGGAGCTCGAACTAAATTTTTCATTCACTGACCCGTAGAGATAGGCTAATTAAATGGTGCAAGAGGTTTAAAATTCTCACCCTTTTCTCTTCAATTTTACACCCTAAATATAAAAACTGTCTTGATCGTACGTGGAGTGGTTTTTAGCCTTATCGGCACGCACATTGTACACTTTGCTTTATAATATATATGATTAAAGGTATAACGCCTCATATTTTTACTTCATATTCGGATCCTCTTCATCGTCCTGAATTAAATTTGGTCCCTAATAAAAATGTTCTACGTGCATGAATTTCAATTTTGCTGATTTGTTTCTTTCAAAATGTATGTCAATGAAAATCTCCTTCGTTGTCTATTACATCACACAGTGACAGTAGTATATTATGCTAGCTTAGCGTTTCGTTAACAGGCTAAACAACATTTATAAAGTTTTCATAACAAGCATATAATCACTCATAGCCCGACTGCAGAGGATAATTACAGAATGGACGTCGCATGTTTTAGCGTCTGTTCACGCGAAGCTGATACCAGTAATCTCGTAAAGTTTTTAACCAGTATTGAAACCATTTCCAACCGTGTTGAGAATTTCCGTTGTTTTATCATAATAATAAAAGAATGCTATTAAACAATACAGTTTGTGTATACAAATGTACATAGAAGCATTCGGACGCACTCCGTCTCAAATATAAGTCCTTAGTTTACTTTTTGTTTTATATACATAATTTTATTCAAACATGCCTGCAAATAGTGATAATCAGCTAATGTTAAGGGATGAAGCAGTTAATATGATAGGTTTTTTAGCATGAGGGAGGAAAGCTCCAAGCAGCATTTTTTTCCGGATTTGAGACTAATTTAGAAGAGGAGGTCTCTTATCCAGCTTCTTTTTACTCGCCTTCTAAGTGGCATGTCATCCGTGGCCATATCGCTAATTTGTCTCATGTTATTCACGCGCAATTTTATGACGAAAGTGTTCATAATTATTTCACATGTGTTGGTCGATAGCTTATTGTAAATCGGTATATATAGTTTTAGCATTAGCAGGGAGCGTATCTTATTAGTCTTAAAATTTTGGATCGAAAAAGTTTGTTAAGGTGCGCTTTATTTTTAGCCAAAAATCTGTGAGGCGTATGTCGGCAAAAGAGGGTAGAGTATTTTTAGACGGTTTTTCGACTCTTGTTTTTTTCGTTTTGAAATATAGGCCCTCAAGTAATCCTTCTGTCGAAAAATAGTCCAAGTTAATGTACTGAGCCTGCCTAAAGACGTTTTTGTTTGTCCCCAATATAAAATGGTGGACACGTATTTTGTCTGAGTATAAAAGTTAATTGTTGTGATTTGTTTTGATTTAATTTAATTTTCTAAAGTGAGTACCATTTTTCCAAATTCAATGAGGCAATATGGGATTGTTTTGTATTCTCAAAATTAAATTTAAAAGCATATTTTTTGCCATTCAGGCATCTTCTGGGCTTTCTTACATATTGATACACATTATGGATCATTTAAGTATTATGAATTTAAAAAATTATATTAAAAAAGGAGGCATTAGATACTTATAAGACACGTCGTCTTATTATTTTCATCCTTTTCAAGGCTTCAGGGCTATATGGGGGTTTTCAAAAGTCAATTGGTGAGAGCGGGGATTTAATTTCATTCATTCATTGAAAATTTCTAGGCGCTTATGGTTTTGAACTCACTCACTCACTCACTTCGGGTTATCGCGTTATTGTCGCCACTGATTCAAGAGAAATTCATCATAAGAACCTCGTGACCTTCCTTACCTGAGGTTGATTCAGCAGATTCCTGTCTACCTGACGCTTAACACATTAGACTAAATCAGAGCACTCTTAAAGTGCACCCAATGTATTAAAAGAGTTTTCGGTAAAGCTACCGCTATGTTCGTATCTCAGAAATTTATGGGACCATAATGTAAGCGAACTTTCTTCCCGTTCTTTTTAAGTGAAAAAAGGAGTTTTATCAACTTTATTGGATCCTAGCATTCGACTTCCGCTTGCTCTACACTCGCTTTTCAGTGATAAAAAAACCGAAAAGAATCCTTTTCAGGACCTAAACTGAACGAAACCATATTGTCCACTCCCAGAAGTAACATAGTGACACTAGTACCGATATTTTTAAATAAGAGTTTAGAAATCCCCCATTCCATCTGATCAGAACAGGAAAGCTCAAACGTGAAAAAAAATTCTCTTGTATTGTTGCAATCAAGACAACATAAATATTTAAAACGATTTGTTTTCAATATTTTTAATATTCTCAATTTTCGTCGCTTTTCTCACAATCTACATTATAAAGCGAGAAAACAAGTAGAATTTATTCTATATAAATCTCACTATTTTCGTGATTTATTGCGAGGAATGGGAAATATGGTTACACCCTAGGTCCATTCAGATCCCCATATTTTCCTAAACGGGACACTTTTCATATTAGATCCCCTCTTACACCTGCAAATGACAGTTTTCCATCTGGAAATCCGTCAACGTTTCTAACCGCTTCCATGCATCTCCCAACATCTTTTCACTGGATATCAATAGAATAATTTCTTACATTCAGCCACGGCTGAATGCTCTCTTAATGCTAAACAACTGGCTAGCAAATAATCTCAGAGAGATTATTTTTACTGAGTCACTACCTAATAAAGTAATTTCAATTTTATTAAAACTATAATATAACTTATTCTAGTATTTAATAAATGTATAATAATTAACTAACTCAGTTTTAATCCGAGTTATTTTACAACCGTGAAGTAAACCACTTCATAAATTTATACACACACACACACACACACACACACACACACACACACACACACACACACACACATACACACACACACACACACACACACACACACACACACACACACACACACACACACACACACACACACACACACATATATGTATATATATATATTAATAATAAATTATTCATTCATATTTATTCAATAGATCTTTAATGTCATTTCTGGAAGACTTAAATGTCGTTATTCTTTTTCTAATTTACTTTCACTTACCTATATATGAAATATATAGTAAGGGAAAGTATTGCGATCGTGAAAAATTTCCACTTCCGACTGATAAAACTGGTTGTTTGATGTATGTATATGCCCGTGATGTGACAGTAAAAATTTCATCAAAATTGATCAGAAGGAGGGGACACTTTATTTCATAACTTTTTTTCCTATGTTTAGGTTTTTTTTCGTTTTTCTCAAACATAGCTCTAACTATAAACTCGTCATGTTTAATAAGGATCAAGTATTCTTTAATATCAGGTAAGCTTTATTATTATTAAAATGTTCTGAGGGGGCTTAAATGGGGAAGGGGCCTTTTTTGTTTTCCTATAAAGCACCTTTGTTTTTATATGTTAATTTATTTATATGAAGAAATTATCTGTCTCTCGTTTCGCCTAATAATAAGAAATGGCTAAATAGGAAACATGAAAAAAATCGAGTAAACACATACAGCAGAAATATATTCCATCAACTGATTAGACACTTTGAGCCCATGAATGCGCAGTTCGCCTTTAATCACAGACGATTGCTTATAATTAAAGCATTCTGTTCATTTTATGGAAATTATTCGTTCATGGTAACTAAATGAAGTTTTCAACAACTACATAGAGAATTATAAAATCAGACGCGATGGAGTATTATGCTTGCATCGCCGCATTATCCCAAATAAAAACTTTTATTTAATAATAAGAATTTTGAGTGCACATTAGAGATAAAATACAAACAAAAATAAGAAATGAATGTGGAAAAATGTATGACTTTGAGGAATTGCATTTAACAAAACACGTAATTTCTCCTTAATTAATCCACCTCAATTGTGCAACGGTACACGTTTGGTCATTAAAAGGATCACAGGAAATGTTATTCAAGCAAATATGTTGCCTGGAAGGTTTATAGGAGATATCGTCCTCTTTAAGATGAGATTTCTTGTCACTCAAATATATTGCTAAATTAAAAGCTTCAACACACCACCCTCCTACCAAACACTTATTTGCCGAAAGGTCGGGAAATCGAGGTCTCAAAGAAATTAAGAAAAACGCCAATCAAAAGAACATATATGACGCGTTAACCAAGATTGGCATGGCCCTGAGCAATATTTTTTTTTTTTTTTTTTTTTTTTTTGGGACTTCAAGGCTTCCACTGAAGCCCTATACTGCCCATACTAACACCCATGGCACTGGGTGATACTTCTCCTACGAAAGAAAAGCACCACCCAGGGCGGGACTCGAACCCGCAGCTCCGGCATGGGAGTACGGCGCTTTACCGCACAGCCACACCGGGCCCCCCTGAGCAATATTAAACCCGTTGCTAAACTAACAATACCAAGTTGAAGTAGTGTTAGGCCAATAATCAATAAATCAATGACTGAGGTTACCAAAACTTACCCGGTAGAAATTCAGTCATCCTTTTTAAAATTAGTGGAAAAATATAGCAATTTCGAGTTAGTTTATACCGTTGCATCAAAAAAGGGCGATAGTGTTGGCAGCGCTGTGAGTCGTAAACACAATCAGCTCCTTTTTAATCAAACTACATTGAAATATGAGATGTAAAAAATAAAAACTTTAACTTTCCTATATTCCTTACCAAATACTTTTAAATGGTGTAATGCTATATTCTCAATCACGCTGGATTTTGATTAGCTGAAAGGTTTTCATCTTTATCAAAGAATATTGGTATGACTGTATTTGGTTAAAAATATTAAGATATAACTATTGAGCCAGAGCACCGCGTGGCCGGGTCTGCTAGTATTCTGTAATTTAAAAAAGCCTAAAGTCACGATTTAACAAGGTACATATTTTTAAAGATAGGAATGAATGATTTAATATTTCACTATTTTTTTCTTCAAACATTCCCCTTTTCAAAGCTTTTGTGCGGTCTAAATATGTGGTTGAGTGACCACATTAAGCACTTGCGTAGGTGTTTGGGACTTAGAGCGGTTCTCAGCCCAGTCTTCTCAAAGCCTTTGAAGCCGTAGACTTATTAAAGCCCCTCTTGCTAATGCCATACTTTACTTTCATAAGCCATACTTTAAAAGGAGCTTTAAACATTTTTAAATGAGTATTTAAAAAAAAACAATATTATATAACACTATAAAGAAGTACCGAATAAAAAAAAATTAAAAGGAGTGAAATATTGAAAAGAAGGTTCAAGGATATGTAACAAAACAATTAAGAATTGAATTGAATTTAAATTTAGAGATTAATTTATAATTAATAAATTCATGATGAACTTTGTTTATATTATTGAACGTCCCTCCTCTATCCCTTTATCCTCACCCGACAGGACATTGCGTGAGTGTTTTTTGACGACTAGCTTCCTATCGGCGTTGACCTATTTCTCTCTGTTTGTTTAGGCTCTTTTGTTTTTCAGGTTAGATAAAGTTGATTCATGGCTGCTCGTAACTCTAATTTTCCAGTTATCCGTTTTAATTCAATCCCAGCTGACGAAAAACGATAAATCTTTATAAGTTTATTGATTTATATGAGTGCTTTTCTGAACATATGGAACCATTCCTGAGAATGTTTTGAATTTACCATTTTTTTTCTTTTTTATTGAAACCTTCTAAAATACAAGAGGTTTCTTGGGATATATATAAGTACATTTTTTGTTCTTTTTGTTTTAGTAATTTACCTTTTTTATATTTTATTCATTCAATGATTTATAACTGAATAAAATGTTTACATATGCTTATTGAAAAGGCTCTTTTGTGCCTTATATATGGGTATGTAAGTGCGCATATATTTGAACTTTAGACGTAAATAGTTTTAAGCATTATGGCTTTACGCCTGTAAACAAATCCAACAAACAAATACGAAAACCCGGCATTCAAGCAATTTAACTGGTGTTTACTATATACGAGTATATAGCAATCTAAACTAACACTAAATATGAGAATCTTTTAACTTTTCACTAAATTTTGTACTAGTTTTAGTAATAATACAAAAAAAGGTATAAAGAATATATATAAAAATATTAAATTTATTAAGGACATAATTTAATAGAAGTGGAGTAAATACAATAGGATTGCCTTGCCAATCACCTAGCTTCACTGAAAAAAATGTCCCGAAAATTCTGCAAAAACTTTCCCTTTATTAACTAAACCAGGTTTTTTTTTCTTTTTTAACTTTGTCTAATAAAACTAGTTGAAAAAGGAGTAACCTGTGGTGTAGTGGCTAGCATAGCAGTTTACAATACTAAAGGTCGTGGGTTCGTATTCCGCGGTGGCCCTAGGATTTTTTAAAGGAAGTAAAACGGCATAGCAAGCCGTCCCTCGTATAGGTCGCAAAATGGATATTACGAGAGTGTACCATGTCATGCATTCGTTGAAGATCCCTATCCTAATCATACCCAGATAGGCACAATTTAGGACTCCCACTGTAGAAAACAAACAACTGGTTGAAAAAAGAAAGAGAGGTATACATTTCTTATTTATACTGTAATTGAGGTTTTGTGTCAGTTTAATTTTGTTATCTTAGTCTAGGAGGACTTCTTAAGTTGAAGTTAATTAAAGGTTTAATAAGTTGTCCTAGAGAAGTAGTTTCAAGTCCCTGGATAACACAAACAGATACTTACCTTGAAAAGCTAAAACGCTTGACTCACTTTATCTTATTACACCTTTCCTCTTCTAGAGCAAACCGCATTATACACGTGGGTCTTCATCCATTTATTAGAGTTCTTCTAATTTCGACTTTAAAAAAAAAAAATTAGTAAATATATGCTGCTAATTTCTTATTGAATAACAGTTTTAAAACTAATGCCAATCAAGTTCAGGAATAGGAAAACAATGCTTGGTTCTTTTCTTTCACTTAGTAAAACAAACACAGGAAAACAATGCATTATTTTTAAAGAATTTTATAATTGCAGTCATGAAAGAGGTAAACATTAGAAAACAAAATTACTCAAGATTGATGATACCTCTGAAATTGATGAGTAGGAATTACGTTTTGCTGCTGCAGGACAACGATCGGCCGCGCATTCACGATTAACGAAACAAATTCTTGCTTAGTAATATTAGCTTTTCTCTTTTTAGTAATGAAATAAGATATCTGTAATTAAACTTCAATGCCGGCAAATCTTTGGTCACAGCTATTAACTACTAACCCTAGAAAGCATACAGGGTCCAACGCAAAAGCTCGGGGTTCTTCGAGTTCGGTGAAACCACTTTTTTCTCAAGGAAAATATCAGCAGTATTGAGCTCACTATCCAACCTTCTTGAACCTTTCTCCTCCTATTCCCTGTCAATCGGGCAATTATCTCATCAATCACTTCTTCTGTCAAACATATCATGCAAGAGTTTATATACTGACACCTTAACTCCATGTACAATATACTTCATTTTGCTGTTAGATATCTATATCAATCAAAGAAGAAAGCTCTGAAGAGATAGTAAATTATAAAGGGGGCCGTGAAATATCATTATATCATGTTTTGAAAGAAAAATGATCAGTAAAACGATTTACCTAAACCTGGGAAAAAGAGGCACACTGCGGTCTATCTGTACGCCAACAAGGAAAAACAATTAAATCAAATGCACGAGTTTAACAAAACTTCTAGAAAACTCCAGATAAAGAATGAGGCATAGCACTTGTGGTATGTAGAACTAAGAAGGAAGGGCTTACAGATCAACCCACCCAAGAGCAAGGTTATGCACATAGGAAGAGATGTACAGCAGCTCAATATATTATACAGCGGTGAAAAGTTAAAGACGAATAACTAGGGACGATCGTTAGCAATAATGGAAGTCGTGTGGAAGGACTACCAAATGTATTCACAAGACCGATTTCAAAAAATATTTGATGTGCAATATCTATGGGTGCGTATCGAAAGAAAATGGTTTTATCCCTCATTTCTTCATTTTGTGTGTGCGCAGCTTCATTGCTTTTCTTACGACTGTTATGTTTAGACAAGTGTCAGACGCAAGCGCAATGCCTATTTTCTGTTGTTCATTTGAGGTTAGTAATGGGCTTACTGATATCTACATTGTCTTCTATATGTTTTTAGCTTCTATTTTTTAACCGGTGTATCCTATTTCAACGAAATTAGAAAGATTTGTCCATTGGTCAAAAATGAGTATAAGCAGATTAATTCTTCGATAATATTATTATGGACGGGTACTTAATTATATCCGTTCTGGTGTAATATAGGAGTATAAAATTGATTTCTCATAAATGCCATTATGGCTAGTTAATGATATTTCAACGGGATATTACAAACTTTTTACAGATTTATTCGATTTAAACGAAATTTGAAACACTTTTGTCAATGTTCATAGGTCAAATAGAATGGTTTACTTTACTTTAGAAGTGTAATGTTTTTTATTGCACATTTTTATCAGTTATCGACATAAATTGAATCTCGGGTTTTCTAAAGGACAAATAAAAGCAAAATGATAAATTTCTGATAAATGTTAGGAAGGCAACCTTCGCAATCCTTTCACCTTTTTATTCGATTCAGACTAAATTTCACTGTTTCTTTTATAGGTCAAACTGTAATCATTAAGATTGTAACATCACCAACTTTCATGTTTCACATCTGCCAACCGTTCTGAGTTGGCCGACTTTTTATTTATTTATTTTCGGTCTTTAAGGACATTGTGGTCCTTATGTATCCCAGTTTACAATCCTGGAGTTAAAAATCTATTTGGAATTCATAGAAATTCTCTGAAGAAACATTTTTGACATCCGCAGCTGTGATAAAATGTAGAAGCCCGGTGTAGGAACCTGCCCTGATACAGCCGACGACTCGGGGCACTCAGCTTCCCTTGCCCTAGCCACAAGGCCGGGCTGGCTCCAGTCCTGCTATTCCGGCCTCATATAAATAACTTTAATTTCCTCCTGGCGACCTCTAAAATAAACAGAGACCGCTCTAACTGTAACCGTTCCGCTCTTATAAGTTAATTTATTTTCTCAATTCCTCAGACGTGAAATTTCCCATTCATCCCAGAGGAAATAAACGCCGGTGGTATTTGCCAAAGAAAAAAATTCAGAGTCGTTAAGCATTTGGTAACTTTTTTCTTTGAGAACAGAATTGTCTATGAAGCCTGTACAAACAGCAGGAAACTAAACTTTGCCAAGAAATTCTTGGGTGGTGGTTGTAAAACGGTATATTTGTTTTTAAATGCTTGAGGATTATCAATCGAATTAATTGTTCTCTCTATTTCAGTACTACAAGCCTCCTTCTTCGTCTTTGTTATACTTCAATATATCTGTTTAGTGAAAACTGGACCCATGGTCAACCCTGTTGCAAATCATCCTATTGAGGGTATTTAGGATAATCAATAAAATAATCAAGAGGGAAATTGTTGTTTTTAGCCTTTCTAAATATCGCTAAATTTTCATTATGACTGGGTATCTAGCTTGAAAAAAAATTATATCAAATAGGTACTTCAAAATAATGAGCATTGCGAAAATTTTATTGACAATTTCGTTGCAAAAATGTTAATGTCAAATTTTCATATGGCTATAACTTGTTAACACGTAATTCAATATGCATATAGTTTTTAATATTGGAAATACTGTAGTCGTCAAGAAGCTTCAAAATAACATAAAGATACGGATAAAATACTAAAACAAAATGGTGAAAGGTAATTATATATTTCTTTATTAAATATAATTGGTAATCTTTTCACTGGCAAAAACCCTAAATTTTGTTCTCTTTTTATTTAAACTCTATGTTTTTTTTGTTATTATCCGAAGCACTTTTATTTATTTTTAGTAAGAAAAAGCATTGAGATCGTGAAAACTTTGGAATTCCGGTTTTCCATGGAAATACACTTTTTATGATTTGATGACCGATGAATGAACCCTTAGTAAACCATACATAATATAAATGATTTAAATGTATACATAAATACATATAAAGAGTTTTGAAAGGACAGGATTTATCCAGTCAAGGATGTAGCTCTTTATAATTAAAAGTTATACAAAGGAATTTCGTCAAGTTTATTGCTTGTTTTCTAAAGCTTTATTTAGACGTGGGCGGGCGTTTAAGAAACTGGAAAGGTGGCATCTTTTTGTTGTTTTATTGTTTTCATTTTAAATATCCTTCACTCTTTTCATCTGCAAACTGGATGTAAAAATATAGAAAAGTCTGGGGCTTAGAAAAAGAATGGCTTTACTTCTTACCACCATAAAACTTATACTTAAAAGCAATAAGTCAGATTGAGATAAAAAGACTTTAAAAAAAAAAAAGGCCAATACATAAATGTATTTTCAACTTTATGCTTCAATTCCTACTTAGTTCGTAATTCTTCTACCTTCTTTCTTTAACGATTTTCTCTGTTTATGTTGACTCTACTCTGTTATCCTTTTACTGAAATAGAAACAACAGTTTTGAGTTCATTTTACAGAGAACTGTAAGCGGAAGAATATGAAGAGAACTCATTTGGTTGATGCCTCACAGCGCAGATGCAAATCTTCGAAGAACATATAATAATTATAATTTTTCTATCAAGTACAATAAAATATAATTCCCATTAAATTTTATTAACACTCTAATTATTATTAATTCCAGATGTTATAATTATTAAGGAACTAAAATTAAATTTTTCAGTACGTATAGGTAACCATCTTGAGATTTAGTTCACTGACGGAAGGACTAAGGAAAGACATATTGATCGTAATTGGTCTACGGCTCTCAATCGTCCGTTTAGATCTTGCTCGATCTGTCACTGTCTGAATTAGGGCCTAGTAAGAAGGAAGTACGGCCGGTTCGCTCCTAAGCAGAGCAATTAACCTCCTTTTGTGGATGAGAAAAACGTTTTCCACATTGTTCAAAGTTGATAGATTTTAAAAATAATAAAGTCAACCGTATCAGTAAACGGTATACCCAGTTTTATTTTTCAAATCGGATCAATTGATCTTAAGATATGCGCGTTGAACCATCAAATTTTACAATATTATATAATACATGGGTTATATTTATTGATACAATATTTTTATATTTATATCAAAGCTCCTGATGAAAGGTCGCAGTCAAGTGGAAACGGATATCGTCCACATTCTATTTGAAAGAAAAGGCAAGAACTATGAAGAGAACTCATTTGGTTGATGCCTCACAGCGCAGATGCAAATCTTCGAAGAACATATAATAATTATAATTTTTCTATCAAGTACAATAAAATATAATTCCCATTAAATTTTATTAACACTCTAATTATTATTAATTCCAGATGTTATAATTATTAAGGAACTAAAATTAAATTTTTCAGTACGTATAGGTAACCATCTTGAGATTTAGTTCACTGACGGAAGGACTAAGGAAAGACATATTGATCGTAATTGGTCTACGGCTCTCAATCGTCCGTTTAGATCTTGCTCGATCTGTCACTGTCTGAATTAGGGCCTAGTAAGAAGGAAGTACGGCCGGTTCGCTCCTAAGCAGAGCAATTAACCTCCTTTTGTGGATGAGAAAAACGTTTTCCACATTGTTCAAAGTTGATAGATTTTAAAAATAATAAAGTCAACCGTATCAGTAAACGGTATACCCAGTTTTATTTTTCAAATCGGATCAATTGATCTTAAGATATGCGCGTTGAACCATCAAATTTTACAATATTATATAATACATGGGTTATATTTATTGATACAATATTTTTATATTTATATCAAAGCTCCTGATGAAAGGTCGCAGTCAAGTGGAAACGGATATCGTCCACATTCTATTTGAAAGAAAAGGCAAGAACTATGATTGAATTTGAGGTTCCTCACTGTAGCAAATGGTGCAGCACGCTCTAGCAAGTATCATGTATACAGCATTGAGCAAGATGATTTTAAGCAATTCAATAAACTGTGAAATAGAAAAACACATGATAAATAAATCAATGTAACAAAATTTTGATATCAAGTTTCTTTTGTACGGGCAATATTGAAGAAGAGTAGAAACTCATTGGGTTATGCTTACATTAAAAATATTATAAACCTCTGAAAAATACTGGAAATACTTGATTAATAATAATTCTCTTTCATAGTGTTCTTAAACCATCTGGTCAGTAACGATAAGTATACAATGCTTCCACAATATTTGTAATATTTTAGATCATAAATAAATACTATGAGTACTACTCCTAATTACTTACAAATGCCAATAACAATGTAAGAAACTTTCACTATAAAAAACTAATCTTCTAAACAATTACAAAAATGCTTCTTAGGAGAACATATATGTTTCTTACATTTTTCTCTAATGTAAAGCTTAATTTAAAAAAAATAATGATAATATCGATAAACATAAAGTATGATATGTGCATGACCTATTTCTTTACAGTTTTAAAGGAATATTAGAGTCAAGCATGGGTCTCATATTCTGTGAAGGTATTTCTTAGAAATTGCTGAAACGGGAACACGTGAGTAGTGACTGGCGACACGGAACCTCCGATGTGGCTTACATAAAATCCTTTCTTACTCCCCGGAGTCAGTTTCCAATCTTTATGCATAAGGTCATTTCCACATACTTTTTTGTCCATAAATAATTGATGAAAAAGGAGAATATCTAGAATAACAGGGGCTAATCCCTTCTTCAGACGTCACAGTGAGTCGTTAAACGACAATAAATGACGTGGGAGTGATATATGACGAAGGATATGAGCTTCTCCAACTCTTACGGATTATGATCTGCCAGAGAGGATGAGACGGGATTAATATCGGAACTTGATGTACCTCTGCTTCTTCGCTTATCACAGCTCCGAAGCAGTGGTGATGGGGTAGAGTTCATAATTGCTTCACCTCTTTCACATTAACGAGCTTAAGGAACCGAAAAAAAAATCGTATAAAAAAAGCTCCGGCATCTAAATATTAGCTTCATTCCTTAATGAAAGTAGTATACAAGTCAAAAATAATATAAGGATGCAAGTAATAAAATTATTTTCCTCGCATATATAAAAAAATTAAATTTTTCTTCTTGTATTAAAGGACAGGAGGTATAGCATGTTTAGTGGCAGTAATGGTGGCAAAACGAAACGTAAACCAAACCAAACATTCTTTAGCGTAATAATTTGAATATTAGCTAACTTATGATTATTCAACATTCTAGGTCCAAAAGTTCTTTACCGCTTTAAAAATTTAATTTCTTCATTAACTAATGTAAGCTAAAGTTAAAATGTACCTCTTGTCAAGGCATTAGCGACTCACTATATTTCATAAAGGCAACCAAATGCATTTTTCTATTCTTAATATTTACTTACATAGTTTAATTTTTTTAATTTTGTATTATATAGTTAGGCCATATAAATTTTATTGTCGAGGTCTTTCAGTACATGTGCAGAAACTATAAGTAAAAGTTGGATTTAGAAGTAGTTAATGTTCGAATGTTTCCATTAAGGTTTTCTGAGATTATTGATAATGAGGAATTTCACATTTTTACACCCCGCTAGACTGTGTAACACCCCACGACTCACCTGGCTCTAATGAAGAGCGGTTGTTAAAAAAAAAGGAAAATAATTTTGACTGAAAAAATGCATAGTAACCTGAAAAATAGTGTGGTAAAAAAGGATGAATATTCTTTCAAAAATATTTTTGGATAAAATATTTATAATATCTAAGAAATTTTGCTTCTGAATTGGTTGCTCTGTGTGGTCCTCTTCAAGATCTAGGGTCTAATTCCCTTCTGCTGGTTTCTAGATTAGTTGATTTACATTGAAGACAGGCAGCTATCTTTGGAGCGTCTCGGGCGGGCTGCGCTTGGTCGATCAAAGCCTCGGGTCCCCGCGTGGCTAATATCCCCTAACAAGCTTCTATACACCCAATCCTCCTGCCACCTTTTTGGTACTTCAACCTTAACATCTCATTTCGAGCCACGAACTATCAGACCTTTAATCATATACGAGCGATGAAAAGTTGATTTGAATGTCGGTGCCTAATGCTGGTCCAAGAAAAATAAAATGTTTTCTTCACATGTTTCTATTATCAAACAAAACATAAATTAAATAGGAACACTAAATAAAAATTATAAAATTTAGAAACGGGAAGGTTTTTGAGGAACACTCAAATAATAGGTGTAAGTTCTTTTAACTTTATACTTTTATTTGCACCTTAATGTGGCAACCAGCAAATGAAAGTAGATTTCTGTTATGTTGGAATTTTTAGGCACTTGGGAAGATGGTGCCCAGCAGCACATCATCCCGGTCTGGTTTCACGAGAGGAGAGCATTCATCTAACTCCTTTCAGTCGCCTCTTATAAGGCACGTCAGTCGTGGCTATTTCATTAATAAGTCTGTTGTCATGTCCGTGACAAAATACACAAGTCTGAAAAAAAAAAATTAATAATCAGGTCCTTCCCAATCACAATTTGTCAGACCAACTTGATTAGTTTTCAATTTTTGGTCATCGACACAAAACAATATGCCCTATTATTGTTAAAATGTCAATATTACTATTTGAAATCGTGCATCATGTATGTAGGTTGCCATGGACAGACTTAAAATAGGACACGCTAACTAAACCCACTTAAAACGTTAACGATGCATGCCATTGCAATGGCGTTCTAGCACTCCTCCATATTTTTCAGGATTCTGAAGTATTATGTCGCGTTCGCTTAGTAAGAATTAAGCTGAAGCTAAATGTTTTGAAACTGTTAAAGAACTCTAACACATTAAGAAAAAATTCATATTTTTGGGTAATATGCCAATTATACGAGTTCCCAGGGTATTATTATTTACCAAGTTAAAAACTGATTAATCATTGTATTCAAACTTAGGATTTCAGATTTATTAATCAAGTGCTTGAGTAGATAGATCAGATAAACAAATAAAATATTTTTTAAAATATACAAGCCCACTGTTAATTATCCTCATAAATGGGATCTTCAGGCATCTGATAAAATTTCTAATATTTGTATTTAAACGATAAAAGTAATTTTAATTAATTTCAAAGTTCTTTAATTTGTTACTTAGTCCACTGATGTAGGTCGTTAGATTCAATAGTTAACAATAAATACATTCAAAACAATTCTAAATTGAGGGCTGAATTCACAAGAGAGAAAAAAAGGACGAATAAATAAAAAAAACAATAACGTTATTGAAACGTGTAGTAAAATTATCAAACGATAGAATGCCGAAGAAATAGTGACACTACCGCATCTAGAAAAATGAAAAGCACATTATAATTATCTCACCAACATATCAGATATCTTGTTTTTCAACTAAGTTATGAAGTCAAACGAATGATAAACAACAAAATTATTAAAAACAACTCGGAATCCATCTGTTGGACCAATCAAAATGTGACACTAACGAAAGAATTGAAGCTCGTGAAGGTTGGTATAACGATGAAGGAGGGGATTCAGTAATAATTCAAGGGTGGGCGGCGGAAGCTCTCTCTATATCTCAAGTGGACTTCCGGGGCCTATATGGATCCCATGTCAATAAACAATGTCCGACCCTTATCGCTGGGGGAAATCTCAAATTCGGTATATCCTAATGTTTTTTGATAAAATATTTTGTTAACCAAAAAATAGTTATTTTTAATGTTATACATTTCTATAAATATTCAAATATTTATTTGTTATTTCAGTATAGTATTAAAAATATTATAGATTGGTTGCAATACCGTCAATATGTTTTTGACGAATCATTCACAATAAAAAAAAAAGTTAATGGAATAAGTAGAAATATCGTTTGATATTTTTCTTATTTTATATTCAATTTATTTATTTATTTATTTTAGGAATATATCCAATTTTTTCAGGAACCCGATGGATTCCGCTACATTAACATTAAAGTTAAAACCGAAAAATATTTTTAAAAGTTTTTTACGTTAAAAAAATTAATTAGAAGAAACATATTCTAGCTTACTTTTATAAACTTGCTTTTTTCTTTATCCTGATATATTTTATTATGATATATAATGTATTACTATAAATTATATTAATTCACTATGTCAAATATATTTAGTAATATAAAATACAGAACATAATCGGTAATTCTAGCGAATTACTCCTATAGTATATTTTTAAAAATTCAAACTTTTTTTAGGTATGAAAATAAGTAAATAAATTATATTTTAAGTGGAATGTATATATTATATATATTAAAAATTGGTGAAGTGTTATTATTCGAAAACATGTAGAAACGAAGCTATTTTAACATTTTTTCAAACTAGTAATTTTACTATTTGTCCGATTACCATGGGTTTTATTTTTCTATTTTATTTTAAGAAAATGAAGGAAACTCTAAAGTTGCCGTAAATTGGGGTATCTTTGCGGGTAAAGTTGGCCCTATTAACTAAAAAGATTTTGCTTTTATTAATCTATACTTTGTTTGGCTATACCTTTTAGTTTGTTCGGCCAACGTTTGTTAATGTTAAATCATTTGAAGGTATCAAATATGTTTGATGACGTTTTTGATATTGATACTCTTTGAGCAATGGCGTTTTTCTTCATTAATTTTGTCCTACTTTTTATGGGGCAATTGCTTTCTTTCGGCCTTTAAAAAAAAAAAAAAAAAAAAAAAAAAAAAAAAAAAAAAAAAAAAAAAAAAAAAAAAAAAAAAAAAAAAAAAAAATATATATATATATATATATATATATATATTGTCTCAAACATTAAACTTAAGACAAGAATCACCTTTAATAAATTAATAAAATAGATAATCTTTTAATTTAATCTTAATTGTTGCTTTATGAATTTATTAATTATTATTATTATTTCATCTAAAAATAATAAAACGCCTAAAATAACAAACTCGATGGAAAAAACCGTGATAGGGCTCTAAATAAACGGAAAACGAGGAGAGCTCTCTCCTTTGATATAGATGGCTTAAGCCCCCACGAGGGAAAAGGACCGTATTCATTGTTCACTAAAGTGGGACCGGCAAAGTAGGCAGGCTATAAGTAGACCGGGGGTTAGTTAAGAACTTAGGGGCTTTGTGCGGAGGTACTTGAGGTCTAAGTCCTGTGTTCTCTGCCCAGGAGAGTGACGGCCCCCTCTCAGACCTTGGCGAGCTCCTGGTGTCGCTCCTCTACAACGAGAACCTGCACCGTCTTACTGTCTCTGTAATGGCTGCCAGGAATCTAAAGGTATGTTCCCAAACCTTGTATTTTTTGCATGATTTCTATTAATATAATTGAAAAACTAGAATCAATGTTTACTACTTTTCTTTCACGAAATAATGATGCAATATTATTTAATCGTTTAATTTAACAAAAGTTATGAAGTGATTATGTAAATTATATTAATATTTTTATTGATGCGTTCTCGATTGCAAAGAATACCATTTAAGCTGATATCTCTGCTGCTATTTGAATACCTTTGTAAGAGATAATTTTAGGTTTTCATTCTTGAAGCAAAATTGTTAGTAAGCTTTTTGATATAGCCACATCAAAGTCGAAATTTGAACAATATGTTGTTGTATCCCATGAATATAACACAATTCAGCAACTCTTGAAGCGTAACATTATACACATTATAAGAGGTGTAAATATAGGCCGCCGTACCTGCAGCGGGTAAGATAGCGGGTTCCCTCCGAGATTTAATCTCTTCTGTTGATAAATGCTCCTCACGTACTCACTCCACCCAAAAGCTTACTGCTACTGTTTCACAGTTTTTATTTGTAAGTCTATTTTTATGTTTACTTAGCTCTTAAAATGCAAAAAATTAATCATATAAACCCGTTTTAAAAAAAGTATTTATCATAAAAGAAAACATTACAATTAAAAGTCTTTTTTATTAAAGATTTTTTTAATCTGTATATGCCTGTTTATACGTTTGTAGATCCCATCATTATTTCTCATTTCATGAAATCTCTGAGTTGAATCTACTGCAAATTGGTGTCATAGTACAAGCACACAAATCTGTTAAAATGGTATGCTATTTTACAATAAAGGATGACAGGTCATCTTACTATATTTGGAAGGCTCCTTAAATAAATAATACTATGCTGTTCATATATATAATGATTTTTTTGTCAATTCAATATTATATAATATGATAAAAATGGTAAATTGCTTTCCCAGAAGTTGATAGAACATCTATTTGGTAGCTCCGACACTCATACTTGCACTGTAATGGATAATGCTATTGATATACAGCCTTGGCCAAAAGTATTAGGCACCTTGCAAAATTGTCTATTTCACTTTATTTAATAATTCTATATATACTGTGGCTCCCAAAACTTGTTGTGTTGACAAAAATGGATCCCTTAAATGGATTATTTTCAATTCCCAACTCCTCATTAATGCTCTAGAAAAACATAATGAAATGCAAACAAAAAATCCCAGTAATATGTTAGCTCTCTTATTGGTAGCAGTTGAGGTTTTTTTATTTTATTAGATTTTATTATAAAAAAATTAAATTTTATTTTTGTTTATGATTAAAAATGGTCAAATTAAAAGAACTAAGTGAGATTGAACAGGCAAAAACTGTTTTTATCTCGTCGGAAGGGTACAGCCAATCCGAGATAGCAAAAACTATGAAGTGCTCTCGTTATAGTGTTCGAAAACTCTTCTTCGACATCGGATGCATAACACATTTTCCTCTCTACCTTGAACAGGAAGAAATAAAATAACAGGAACGCGTGAGGATAAGTTTTTGGCGAGAACAACTCTTCAGAATCGCAAGAAAACATTGAAACAGCTGGCTGAAGAGATGAAAACCTTGTGTCCTGTTGACATTTTTGCTCGGACAGCAAGAAGAAGACTGGGAGAGAATGGTCTGAAAGGCTGTAAGGCTAGAAAGAAACCCTGGCTTAGTGAAGACAATCGCAAGAAGAGGCTTACCTGGGCAAAATTTCACAAAAAAATTGGACTGCTCAAGACTGGCCAAAGTTGGTTTGTTCCGATGAAAGCAACATTCAGGTAAATAAATGCTTGTAAATTGAAATTAAAATTTGCCAAAATATAGTTATTTTTAAAAATACATAAAAATATCTAATTATGTAAAGGCTTTTGGAACTCCTGATGCAGTTTTCTTACGAAGAAGGGAAGGCAAACCCTATCAACCACATTGTGATGTCCCTACTGTGAAACACGGTGGAGGAAATATAATGATTTGGGGCTTCAGGTGCTAGAGAAATGTTTTTATGTGAAGGAAGAAATGAATAGCGATACCTATTTTTCCATATTAAATCAAATTTTGAAGCCTTCGTTTGAAAAAATATTTATACCAGATGAAAGAAAAAACATTGTTTTTCAACAGGCTAATGCTCCATGCCACGTTTCAAGCAAAATTAAAGAATGATTCGAAAAAAAACAACATTACGGGGCTTGACTTGCCTCTTCAGTCCCCAACCTCAATCCCATTGAGCACATATGGTCAAAATTAAAAATTTAGTTGGTGTACATAATTAAAAATGCAGTTGGTAAAAATAGCCCTACAAAAAAAGACAAGTTATTTTGGTATTTACAAGAAGAGTGGAAAAAAGGAGACAAAGACGTTTGTTCAAAACTTGTGAATTTTATGCCAAAAAGAAAATGTGAGGTAATAAAAGCCAATGACTTCATGACCAAATATTAAATTGACTTTGTTTTATTTTCATCTCTGAATAAATTATGTTTTTTTTTTTTTTTTTTGTTCGGTACCCCTACCTGGCCATGTGTGGCATACGGGGGATTACTCTAGAGGTGTAACCAACCTATTATAACCATGGGGGGAGGGTCGAGATTTATTCCGTGGGGCCTCCACGAAATAAAAATCAACCCTCCCAGGGCGGATTTGAACCGCCGCCGTTCGGCTCGAGCGTGCAACAGCGGGTCGCGCTCCTACACGCTCGGGTATCCCGGCCCGAATAAATTATGTTATGATATTAGATGTTATTTTTTCCCTCTTTACATTTTTTTTAAGAAAATATGTTGGTGCCTAATATTTTTGGCCAAGACTGTATGTCGAAGCATTTATGAAAATAGTTCAAACTTTTTATTCCGAATAACTTTGAAGTTATAAGTTTCTTACTTTTCTCTGTAAACTTGAAAGAATGTAACTGTCTCTTTCGTTGTATTTTAACCTTCGTCAATGCATTGAGTAAATCGACAATTGTTTTCCTTTATTTTATATTGTCATACAAATTATTTATTTATTTTTTTAATGGTCCTCCCCTACCTCGCCTTGTAGGCTATACGGGGTTTCCCGGGCCAGGGGAGAGGGTGGGGGATCGATGCCGACTATTATTAAGTTTTCCCCTGGCTCCGGGTTTTGAACTTGCTATCTTTCGGTTCTCAATCGTACCTTGCCCTGGGCAACGCGTATTTTTTTAACGCGTTTTCCCACAAATTATCCCAATATATTATACGCCCCAGGATAACTGCCGAATTTAAAAATTGCTTCTTACCCTGGCAGATAATTGCGGTGAGATATAGGCCCCTAAGTCGAAGTGGAGCCATTATCCATCTTCCTGTTGATACTTTGCTCCTTGAATAGAAGAAATCCCTCTAGAACACTCCACTCTTCTGCTGGACTGATCCTAATGGACTCCATCCTAGATAAATAGCTACTACCTTTGTCCTCTCAACTCCTTGGCTATCCTCTTAAAGGATTAGAAGGAAACTTTATACTTAAGTTTTACTTAAGGTTCTTCTAATAATACTTAGATATTTTTAGAACACTGGCAACAGGCTTTTTATTTTAAACAAATAAATCAAATTAAAAAAATTACATTCACTTATCTATATATGAAATATTCAGTAAGGGAATGTATTTTAATCCTTCATAATTTCGACATCCATTTTTAAGGTTTTCAAGGGAAACACTTTATTTTAGCATAAATAACCAAGTCCGGCTAAACGGTCTTTGTGAAAATGAAATCAGATATTTGAGATCGTAGTATACTGTAGATGTTGCAGGGTTTTTTTTTTTTTTTTGTTTTTTATGAAAATTTAATTAAATTTTCAACATTTTTACAATTTACTCAAAAATGGTTCAAACTATTATTTCTAAACACGTCATATCCATAAAGGCTCACGGATTCATCAATATTAGATGTGTTTTATCACTATTAAAATATAGTTATATGGCCTAACGGTATAAAATGGTATAAAACGGTGAAGAAAGAATGTCTTCCAGTTGGATACCTTCAATATCATATCCGAATTAATAATATATAAAAAATATAACCCAACTACTATTCATTAAAGTAATGAATGATTATACTAAAAATTATTAAAAAGAATATGAAAATAAATACAAAGTATATATAATACGATAATAGTATACATAGTACACAAACAATGAGCTATGTACAGTACAATTACACGATAATAAGATGAGTAGTGTACATAATACAACAATACAAGTATAATGATTTTTAGTACACAGAATACAATAATACTAGTACAAGGAGTATTATACAAAATATATTAATATATATAATGAGTAGAATATATACAATTATACATATTACTATAATAAGATGATTATACATACAACATAATTAGAAACATCCATTATAATGTTTTTATTATAATGTTTCTAATTAGTCATTACCTATCGTAACTAAAGTAATACATGTAAGTATTATGATTTCCGAGCATTGTATAGACATCGCCTGTAAGTAAATCTCGCAACTAATCACCGAGGTTGAGACAGACTAGACAAAATTTAGCTCTTTCCTGTCACGAAGAACCTCCATAAACTCTCATTTCCTAAGACTGAGGTGGAATATAAGTGAAAACTAAATATAAAATTAAACCTAAACTAGCTTAAATTTAACTTAGCTAATGCTAGAAATTTTTTTGTAGATATATATTAAAATTTAATCCATATTTAATTATATTAAATGCAGGTGAAGGCTTTAAATGTTAGCTTCCATTGGCTTTACCTCCTTTACCAGCCTTCTTCAATTCTGCCTATCTTGGGCTTCTTCACACCATTTTGTTACATGCGTTTCTGTACAATTTTTGTTGAATCTATCTCTTCACTGTCTGATGACGTATCTAGCCTAATATTGTGGCATTTATATAATATTTATGAATCCCACAATATTTATGAATGGGCTTCCTGAGGGATTGGTTCTAGCAACATTTTTTTTTAGCCCCGTCTATCTTAATCTCATTTCCTTGATATCATGAGATTACCTTTAAAAAACAGGAAAAAAGGCATATGGCTAACTGAGATCCATCTATGTACAGAAGAAGTTGTTAGTATAGAAGAAATCAAAAATACAAATTGAATACCTAATGTTAAAAGACGTGGCATATATTATGTTTCATTTTCTTTTTAGAAATGAAAAAAAAAAAAAAAAAACGAATTGGCCAAAAAACCTCTAAACTAAAATAGTTAATTTTTGTAAAGTTGAAGTCGATCGGAATCACCGTTAGTTATTTTTTTTATAATAAACTGTGGGCTCAAATCAACCTTTAAAAAAAAATAAAGTAAAAAAACTAAAAGAAATTTGAATGTAAGGTTTAGAAAGAATTTTTTTTTTTTTAATTTCAATAACCCAAATGTACCTAACTGGCAATAATAATAGTATGGCCCGAAGGTTCGTTGCCGACAAATGGCTGTTTGATTGAAAGGTTTATTTACTGATATGCTAGTTTTATCTTTGTTTTCGGTTTTGAACTTTGACAAAAGGCCATGTTGAGTAACTCCTGCAAGTGTAATTTTTATAACAAAGTGACCGCCCTAATTCGAACTTTTAATAAAGAGCTTGTCAAAGGTTGGCTTCTAGAGAACCTATGCTTTGTTTAATTTCCTTTTTCATTTTTTTTTTATAATCTTGTTTGCTTTCCATAAGCCCCATTTTCAGCTTTCATTTAAAAATAAAATGAAAAAGAGATCCTTCATTTTTGATTAAAATAAACCAGACTTCATAGTTGTTGTTTTGTTTTTTTACAACCATCGGAGTCAATGACCATGAGTCAGACCGATAAACTGGGACATGCGAGTGACGTTTGTTTTTGCGAAAAACAAAAACTTAGATTTTATTGATTTATTTATAGAAGCCGATGTAGTCTTAACCAATTTCATCCTAAGGGTAAAAATAATTTAAATTTTGTTTTTTTTTCTTTTTATTTCTATGTTAAAATAATTCGAAAATATAAGATAGGTCAATTTCAAAATTATTCCCATTGGCGGACCCTATTTTTCAGAAACTCATCTAGGACTTTAAGGGGTCACGAATGAAAAAAGTAAATCTGCCCCAATTTTTTAATTTTCATTATTAGATTCTTTTAATAAAAATTAAATATAAGAAACATTTAAAAGTTGTTATACATTTATTTTCATGATATTCTTGGAAAACCAATAGTTTAGTGTAATTTTTTAAATTTATACATGTGTCTAATATCTTAAATAAGTAATACTTATCAGACGGAAATAATAATTTAAACTGTAAGACAAACAATAAAAACTGAAATAACTAACAATGTTACAAAAAGTATCAACTTGAAACGACACACCAATACAAAAGCAACCATATGATTCGATCTTCAGAGCCAGACTAAGACTTCAGTCTATTGCTCCTTTTATTTAATCCAATTCCAGACATAAGAGAAGGTTCCCGAATAGCGTAGAAGATTCTAGAACAAACATGAACATGTACTAGAACAGATGGTAACTGTTCCAACAAAATCTAGAACTCTTTTCAATCATATGGTTTGTGTTTCACTTTACAATGCTTTAAAAAAATTAAACCATCTTCGACATTAAAAAAAAAAATAATTTAACTTTATCAAAATTCCCATAACATACTGGAAAAATATAATGATGCGTTTAATCTCGATATTCATAAAATTAGTTAAAAGCGATAGCTATACCGATTAGTACATCTTGAACGCAATAACACAGGTCTACAACCATACTACCTTGAAAAAGGTATTATTCACGCATCAAAATGATACACAGGGAAGACAAACGACCCATCATCTTACAGACCATTTAGTCTTCTTCCGATATGATCTAAACGTTATACTCTAAGCCTTAGAGACCTTAAGTCCTCTCCTTAGAGACCTCTCAATCCCGCAGGAGTTCCACAAGGGTCAATACTTTTTCCGTTACTATAGATTATATAGATATAAAATATCTATAAACTCTGAGGCTTTGACTTAAATGTATGCAGATGAAACAGCAATTTCTTCATCATTTAATTTGGAAAATCAAATCTCACTATATAAAATTCACACTGCGACGCTATACGTGCCCACCAGTTTATATCAGAAACAATCATCTCCTCATACGGACTAAGTATGCTACCTGGGACTAGCATTCGACAGAAGGATGAATTGGGGCCTACATGTCAAAATGAAGAGGCAGGCTCTTAACAAAAGGCCGGTAATACTGTTCTCCCATTTTTCTGAATCATAGAAGCAGAAGATCAAATAGAAACTGAATACATCTCTTTCAACTTACTTAAACCGATTTGGACATCCGCCATACAGATTTTCGGATAAGCAAAAAGGAAGAAATTACAAAAATTATAGACTTTTCATTAAAAATTTTTAAGCCTAATATGGATTCTTCCTGGTACGTAAGAACAAAACTCTACAAACAAATTTAGAACAAACGACTATTAACCAACATATACTGACATCACAATAGATTGATTAGTGACATGCCTGTTGGAAGGCGACTAAATAAGAGCTGGATGAGAGACCTCCTCTCTTGAAGTTTCAGTCCCGGAAAGAGGTGCAGCTGGACACTTTCCCTCCTTATTTCCAAAATGCCTGCCATATCAATTCGTTCTATCCGTCACATTTGCTGATTGTCGCGATTCGCTGATAAGTGTGAATGCAACTATGAAGAAAAAAATACAATCTTAGATTCTGCTTAAAGGTGAAAATAAAATCATTGTTTTCATTCTATTCCTACAGACATAGTGCGGCAAATACACAAGTATATTGTAAAATTTCTGCATGCTCATTACTTTTTCTAATATTTGCATTACCAATAACTCTTTCTATTTCTATAAACAAAGAAAAAAGAGAATAAATCAAGGAATATAATTTTCTTGCTCCGAATCCTCAAAGGACTTTCGTCTTCCTGAGATTGAGGTAGAAGAGGATCAGGCAGAAGGGCAATTGGTTAGGAAACCACCAGGCCCCAGAGCATATATCCTTCCAATCTAGTAAGGGTACGCCACCCACTAATCCCTAGACAATTATAAACTGACACTGTGAGAAGGTGGCAAATTAGGAAACATGACGAGTCTCAATGAGGAAATAAGAATGGTTATGACGTGAATAATTAATTGATGCACGAAATTAGTAAAATATACTAACGTCCAATATGATTACGATGGAAAACATAAAAGCATGTATTAGTCAAGGCATTAATTCGATACCTGAGACCAAACTGTTTTAATTTCAAATTATAAATTTCTATTAATTGAAAAAAATATATGTTTATGAACACATCTACTCGGTACCTGTGAGCCAAAATTCGTCCAGTTTATCGATTGTGCGGTAAAAGTCAATATATTGAAACTTTATATCCAGCAGAAATCATTACTATTTCCAATAAAGATCTTTTACCGTAATCTGATTACTACTTGATCTTACCACTAAACCGCACGAAATTGTTATTGCTTCATTTCTCATTCTCGTTGAATGAGATAATCTTCATCGTATCTATTCGTATTTAGTAGAGATATTTTTGAGATATGACCGCATTCTTTCTGCATATTTTTAAATGCTCCAGATATTTCCTTAGAAACAATTTATTTTTTAGAAGAAAATATGATTCTTAGTAGAATAGATTAATGAACATCCGGCTAGATATGAAGTTCTTATTATTACTCGTTAATTGAATTTCAGCCAGCTGAACGAAGGACTGTCTGGCCTTCATAATCGTAGGCGTCAGGTATTTGGTACAGAATTTAGCGCATTTTTGTCTCCCTACATCCAAGATAGACGATAGTAATATAGTAATTGATGTAAGATATGTTTTTAATTTTAGTAAGAAAAAGAACAATAAAACATTTAAGATTTATTTTCAAAAAATAAGAAAAAAATAAAAGGAGTGGCAAGCTTATCACACCTTACCCACCTATGGCAATGAACAATAATGAAACTAAAATTACAAAAAAACATTTCAAGTTAGCCTTCCTATTTTTCTATTCTATTGGTGTAATGACATCCATGGAACATTTCTCCTGTGAAATATTTCTTTAAATACAAGGCGTTTTTTATAAGCGGCAGCCACACCATTTCTGTCCAAAAAATGAGGATTTAAATATACAATATAACAAAAAATATTAAAAAAATAAATAAATGAACTTTACTTCCTGTGTTTATACTATCCTCCGCACGAACTAAAAATAATGTGACCAGAAACAAAAACAGATTTTTACTGTTACATTGTTCCAGAATTTTCTGAAAGCGTTACTTTCATACAATAGGTAATCACATGTTTTGGAATGATCTAGGCTTACTGCGTTGTTCATTTATGGACAAAATATAAGAAGGGGCTTAGTCTTGCTTTGAACATCGAAGCATATGGTTACTTTTGAGTCACTGTTTGTAACGTTGTTACTAATTCGAGTTATTAAATATTGAGTCAAATTTCAGCTTCACCTGATTAATGTTTTTTTTTATTCGATCGGACTATTTAATTTGTGTTACAGAGTCTCTAATAACCAAAGTGTATTGGGCTACATATAACACAGTACTTAGGACAGCCTAGCAATCAAAACCGCATTAAGGAATTGATTATTTTAGCGGTTTTAATGGATTCAGCGTGTTCGATTCAATAATCAGGAACCTGGATAGGAATAACCTGGCTCTGTTTTATTACCTACTATTCATAAAGTTTACAAACAGCTTCATCGTCAGAAATGTCCTATAATTCGTATCCGCTGTTTCTTCCTTCTCTTTACTAAAATATTTAGGCAAGGAATCTCCGCGTCATTTCAGATGGAATGGTCTCACCTTATAGCATATTACTTATTTATTAAGCCACTCAAAACTCGCCTCGCCAACTTCTATTCATATTTTAAGACTTCCGTAAGTCCGTTCTGAGTTCCCTAAGCGCAACTTCCACGTCTCGAAAAACTACTGATATTTTTTGTCTTGTATCTCATGTTTTCTTATTTATTTTGTTACGGTAATCTATCCATCAACGTACGACGAATGTGAGGGATTTAAAATTATTCAGTCTCTAGAATCAGAAGTATTAGATTAATATCGTTATTCAGAAAACTTATTTCATTTTCATCATTTCAGTTACATTATTTTTGCATTAGCACTATTTATTACCTTATCATAACTCACACCCTTGGGAACACAATTCGCAAATGCAGCGAAATAATTGCAGACGCATGAAAAATGAATCCAAGTCGTGTAGCAAACTTTGTAACTACACCATTTTGGGAAAGGTAAGAAAGTCGGTAAAGAGATCGTGACTAGATGATAAAAATCAAATCATCCTGTTCGCTTTGACGCCCTTATTTTATATATTTTAGATAAATAACGAAATTATAAAATATTATCCGGCTATATAGAGTAGTTATAGAATCTATGGTTTATTTGTAATTCGGATCTTAAAGAAGAACGAATGAGCTCGTAACCAGCTTTATTTTTTAGATTTATTATGTAAAATCAATTCTTATCAAACCGGAGCATTAAAAACTTATTCAAGTAGTTGTTCTATATTAAATTCGCTTAATAAAATATATTCTTTACCCTAAAAGTTGGTACTATTTCAGAGTGGTAATATATGCATATGGACATGGTGGCAGTAATAAAGAAAGCCAAGCCAGACTGAGATGGTTGGGAGGTGTGGAAAGAATGTCCGGAGCACAGGATAGTAAGAAGAATACCTACTCTATGAGAAACCGGACGGTAAACGAAGCAGAGGGCGCCCTCGAATCAGATGGCTGGATGATGTCGAGGAGGACCTGAAACTGCTGGGTGTACCAAACTGGAGAAGAGTAGCACAGGATCGCAGAGATTGGTCGGCTGTGGTGTTGGAGGCCCGGGATCTTGCAGGACCGTAGCTCCAGAATAATAATAATAATAATATATGCATTGAAAAATATCTGTAGCTAATATCTCTATCCAAATACCCTAACTAACCAATATGACTGAAATTTAGATGAAATGAATATTACTATTTAAATCTAATTAGACAAATCCAATACAATTGAAATCTTATCGACTTCAAATGGTTTTCTATCTTTTTATTGAAGGTTCTTCAATATTCAAGGTTCTTCAATCTTCCCTTTAAGCTTTATGGCTGTAAGATCTTGAGAAATGAATTTTAAATCATATTTTTCCAAACGTTTCGATTTTCTTTTTTTTTCGCAATTAAATTATTAATTATCACAAGTTAGAATTGTGTCATTGATATAGTATTAATTGATCGATACATGCTTTTGTTAGAAACATCAAACTGAAACTTAATAATAATAATGAAAGTGAGGAAACATTACATGACTTTTTATTCCTTTTTATCTCTGAGGACTGCAAGAGACGATGTTACCACCGTATTTAGGTTAAGGGATGACATTGGCTTATGGAACATCACGGTCTTCTTAAAAGCATCATCCTATCATACGATTTACATTCTTCTGGGTATATAAATTCAATAGTTTAAGTAAAAACTAAAAAGATTCCGATAACATTAATGTAGTTGTTTATAACACAATAGTGTTGTTTTGTTTAATTTACACTATTGTGTGATTCTCTAAAAATATCGAATGCCTTGTTAGGAATCGGCAACTATTTGTGGCTGAAAGAAGGCGTGTTTTTTATTTCCAAAACTTTAGACCATTAAAACACAGTATAAATATATCAAAATAGAAAATTTGAAATCGCAACTAATAAATTGTTATTGAGCATATATTTTTATTTTATTTACTTAATTATAAATAAGTACCTAATATAAGTAAATCTCCATAGGAGAATATTGTTCAAGCCTCTATGAGATATTTAAAAAAATTCTTTTTATTTATAAAATATTTTATAATTCCATTACATTTAATCATTCGATTATTAATTATAAAATATTAAAGATATAAATTAACCTTAAAACCGGCTTTAATTAAATAAAAATTTACTAAAACCTATTTTGTCGTTTCGAATTATGTATTTTGCGTGAAACTTTTGACAATATACAACAATCCTCTTCGACTCTCTGTAACTTTGCGCACATCACACAAAGGAATTGTCAAGGAGCGGGTGTGACAGCTTGCATTATTTATAGTCAATGCTGTCCCCAGAGCCTGAAGCTATCCACTGCAATAGTAGACATTTTCTTCTGGCTGACACATTAAATATAGATAATATTATTTATTCCTATAGCAAATGATAATATTCCGTGAATATTGTTAAATTCGCCTTTGTAGTTGAAGTATTTTAGTCGAATATACACATAAATAAAATATTTAATCGAATTGGGGTTCTCTTCAGCGCTTTATATTTCTTAGGGTTATTTTCAGCGCTTCGTCATGGACGTGACATATCAGACACTGTTAAGGCGCTAGTCTAGTGATGATATTGATAGAAATCCAAATTAATAAAACATTTTTACTATGAGCATAGTAACCTTTAAGTAACCCTCACGAAATTTTATTAATGAAAATAGAAATTTGACAATTTTCAAGACATTTTGTGGCCCCGATCTTCACTGGAAAGAACTCATTGTGGTTTGTTTATTTTCCCTTTTGATTGATTGATATATTATGGTTTATATGATGATATATGGTTATACCATAAATTGATTATATTATGATATATTATCAAACTGGAATATTGATTTGAAAATTTTATGTGGAAATGATCATGAAATCATATCCACTTCAAATATCATTCCTCTACATATCCCTATGTATTCCTTGAACAATTTAAATGTTTTATAATATAAATTAAAATTCAAACTTAAATCATGAACTTCGAACGTGAGATAATTTCTTTTGTGGTCTGCTCAACAAATCATTCATGGTGAAGAATGAATATTAATTTAAATATACATGTTATTACTACTATCTTATACTGTAATTTAAACAAATAATAACCTTCATAGATTCCTAACTTATTCTCTATTTAAAATTGAAAGAATGAATGTAAGTAATTATATGCATTACATACATATGACTTATTCCCTATTACATATTTTTAAATTAAATTAAAAAATTTCTGAACTAAAACTAGTCGGTGTTGATATTTCATTTTATACTTTCTTTCTACATCTTAATTTTAAAGATGTTACTTTCATTTTGCTGATAAAAAATTTTAATAGATGAAAAATAAAACTAATATTCCCTTGGTCATGAAATATAGACTCCGGCTTAAAATGACAAATCACCCAAACTATTACGCTCGTAGGGAATAAGCCGAAGTTAATTTATCACTGAACATGACTCCGAAATGCCCTTGCCTACTAATATAAATATTCTTCAAAGGCCTCGAGGATTGAAGCGAATTTTATACATATTAAAGTAAAATATTGGCTAAATAAAACCTTGAAAATGTAGCCTTAACAATTAAAATGCCTTTATGATTTTTTTTTTTAACGAATGAATGATAAGTATATATACCTACTTTTAAATTCATTTAATAGTATCAATGAGATCATTAATTAATTTCAAAAAGAGTTCATCGAGGCTACATTTCTAGCATTGTTGTGAACCTGATAAGTAAAGAAAAGTCAAAGTTCATGGTATTTTAAAAAGGTCATATTTAGTCTCTAAGAAGTTATTCAAATAACAAATAAAATTAAGAAGTAGATATCTGCTGATGTCTTTGCCTTATTAAGGAATATCACTATAAATTATGATAACGGTATGAGTCACTGAACTGAAAAAAGTTTAATTAATGTTATAATCTATCTTTTTAATTATTTAATAAATTTACTTTGTTAAACTAATAACTATAAATATTAATCTATATAAATAAAGTTGAAATTCTGTTTGTTTGTTTGTTTATTTGTTCTTTATAGAAATCTATACCATTTGTCCTAAATTCTCCAAATTTTGCTCAGTGGTTCTTTGATACCAGGTGCGAACACCTGTCCATATTAAAATTGCATAACTTCAGCCAATCTCTGGGTATATTCATTATTGTTATAAAATTCGTCATGATCTCGCTTTACAATGGTTTTTTTTACGAAATAGACCGTTTGAGTCGAAAAAACGACCTAAAAAATCATTTTATAGATTTTGAAGAGGCCAACAAGGCCCAGTAAGACCGTCCCAGCATCGACTGTCGTGGCAGGCGTCGATTTCTGGGATTTTTAAACCATATGTTTTTTTTTTTTAACATTACAATACGTTTATTTATATTGTATGGTGAATATAATATACAATATATTTATTTATATGTATGGTGAATTTATTTTTTAAAAATGCCTCCTAAGAAGCGAGCTTCAATAGGAGTAGTGAGCTCAAAAGCTAAAAAACAACGTCAAATACGAGCAGCTGAAACCCTTGACGAACATCAAAATAGGATTGAACAACAGAGGCTTAGACAGGCAGAACTGATTCTACCCAGGAATACGAGGCCCGCCTTGGCTTAGGCAAGCCGATTTGCGAGAAGCTGAAACTGCAGGGCAATTTTCCAGTTTGTTTGTTTGTTCTTTATAGAATTCCATACCGTATATCCTAAGTTCTCCAAATTTCGCTCAGTGGTTCTTTCATACCAGGTGCGAACACCTGTCCATATTAAAATTGCATAACTTCAGCCGATCTTCAGCTGATATTCTTTATCCTAATAAAAATCGTAATGATCGCGCTTTACAAGGTTTTTACGAAATCGACCGTTTCATTAGAAAAATGAAATTCCCCGGGTGAAACCGGGACATACAGCTAGTTATTTATAAAAAAAAATTAAGAGAAAATAACAAGAAGGTCAAATTATTAGGAATATTCCAAATTTAAAAAAAAAGTTCAATCGTAAATACATAAATGAAGAATTAAAATAGGCACAAATCATAAACAATGGCGATTTAGTAATATAAATGTTTTCACTTTCAAGATTTTGCCTTAAGGCTTTCTATTTTAAAATCATTTTCATGGAATCATTCTTGTTAGTCTCATAAACTCGAAAGGCTGCAAAAATTATAATTAACAATAATTATTTCATAATATATATTGTACGAAAAATTATAAAAAACTTTTTTTTTTTACTCCACTTATGTCTGCACCTGTCAACAACATATCGACATTCAGCAGATTTGATGGTCATTCTATTAAAAAAATTAAAAATGATTACTTTGATAAAATAGTAAATTAGTTACATCAATAAAACAGTAAGTAATGCTATACATTTTATTCACAAATGGATTCTGTTTGTTTTGGGATAGTGATAACCCGTTGCGATTTAAATCGCCGCCTGATTCATCAAACACTAAAGTTTATTTGGCATCATTGGTTATAAATATTTGTCCTATGAAATTGGGGTCGCATTGGGCATTGGCAAACAACGAGTTTAATAGACAAGAGTTGAAATGTTGTTTATGGACTAAAAATGGAAAGAGAAATGCCGCTGGGTACGAAAAGCTACAGAAAAAATTAAAGAAAAAAAAAGGATGGCTGTCTTTGTTGTCGATGAAAATAGTAGACAGATTGTAAATTAGACATTTTTCTAGGTCTTGTTTTCTTTTTTTTATATTTTTTATTGTGGTGGGGGGTCTCTATTGATTAAATTAAAAAAATATTAGTTATCTTACATTGTTTTATTAATTAAGACACAGGTTTCTGCAACCAGAATAGCATACAGGATCTTATCTTCAATGTGAGGCAACCATCCGAATGTCTTAAGAAAGGAAGACTTAGCTAAGGCCCCGGAGGAATATTAAGTGAACAAGGAGCTCAGAATGGCTATTAAGAGCCTCAAGAACGTAAAGGGAGAGATGGGAACGCGGTCAGAACAAATTACTTGTATATGGCAGGGCCCATTTCTGTTTATTATTCTTCTGCCTCAGAATTCAAGAAGGCAAAATCTAAAATCAGAGGTTTTCAAGTCAACTACCTAAACGAACCAGTGAGCAAATCAAACAAGTTAATAGCGTACACTGATGACCTAGTGGTTTCAGGAAAAGTTGGCAGGAATCTTCAGTAAAAGTTTCTAATTCTAAAAGAAGGGCTGGTAAAAATAAACGCAAATAAGTATAAAATAAAATAATATGAATTAGAAAGCTCAGGAATTAAAATTCGAGGATGGTCTGTGTAAATAAAAAACAAAAATGACAATGTTACCATACAACGGGAGTATAACAACAATTGTGTAACAATTTTTAACATGATTACACCATAAAATCCAAAATACGTTTCTTCTTAGGGAGAGGGCAAAACATTTTAAAAGTTGTGTTGCCAATACGGCATAATCAGCTCAAGAAATTCATTTTCGGAGAGGGGGGGGGGGGGGCGTAATGACGTAATTTCCCAGGGGACGCAAAATTCTACTGCCGCCCGATCTAACAGGTCAATAAGATTCAAAACTAAAATATTGTCTACTCTGTTCGTTGCTGTGAAACCGCTATGATTTTTACGAAGTTTTAAAACCCTTGAGCCTATGATTTTTAATTTCGACAGCTGTATACTTCATCAAGTAATTATTCACTTACACGATAAACTTTCTGAAGAATTTATCACCTAATAACAAATGCTAAAAAACAGGCAGCTTCGCATTTCCGGATTGAACGTTTACGTACTGATACATGATTGATTCCAGTATCTACGTACATTTAATGTATGTAATAACTGTATATGTAAAACCATTTTATTTCCTATGCTTTATCACGCTAAGAAAGAATACAAATAGACTATTCAGTTTAGTTTGAATAGCCTTCCACGACTTTATCTATGAAAATTCAGTTCTGTAATTCATACTAAATAACAGCTGAGCTTTTTTTGGAACAATTGAAGCGTGGGAATGCAAAACGGTATATGTAACAAAAAAATAAAAAAATTTTTTTTGCCAAATTGTTATATGTGCCAAAGCCATTCTTCAGAAATGGGTATAAGTAATTTTCGGTTGTTAGGAAGTAGATCATTGGACGTATGAAAGATGGTATGAGTACAAGCGCCGAAAGCAGTTCAACCTTATGGGTTTAAGTCATGTCATTTCTGGAAAAATTTCTGAGACACTTATACCCTTTATTTAATAAAATTCGGCATTAAACCCCTTTTTCCAGGCCTGGGAAACCCCGGATATCCTGAATGGCGAGGAAAGGGAGGAACAGAAAAAAAAAGAAGAGAAAAGTGAACCGATTTTAGCAAAACATTATATGAAGGTAACTAACTCGTAATGCCACCGTAGGGTGGCCACCTCCTAACATAATTGCGCAGTTCAATTTCATAAAAAATAAAAAATTGAAATATTGATTATCACCGGAAACACACATATTATTCCATTTCTTCGATTCTTCATTATTTCATCACGAAGCCTTAAAAGTTTGTTTCTATTCAAAGTTACCCTACTGGAATTTACAACGATCGCAATACTTACCGATCCGATACAATTTATATAAAAGTAATTAAATGTAAAAATCAAATGTCTATTAAAGAACTGAAACGTGATAAAATAATCTCTGAAGTAAAATTAACTAGAAAGCAGAAACCACCTTAGAAGTAAAAACTGAGAATTCAAACATAATTTCTTACTTTTACGCGTTTATTCCCTTGGAGCTAGGGATAATTAATATTTCCAGCCATGTTCAAATCTCCTGCTTTTTTTTCACATCAAAACCTTTATAGTTCCATGGTTTATAGCTAGTAATCAGGGGTCTAAATCAATACCAACTGCTTCTAAGTACCCTGTTTATAGATGACATTACTTTCCTGTCTACTTGCTTCTCTAAGCAACATTCTCTTCTTTATATTTTTAGGTCCACTAACGTTAATTATTCTAGTCAAAATCTTAGAATAATTAACTCTTGTTAGCTTAAAGCCCATTCGTTAGACATGGTTTTCTTCATTTTCTTGGCATGGTATTACCATTTAGTATTCTTTACTTGAACGAATAGGAGGAAAGATCAATTGCTCTACTGTAGGCATCCTTTCGTCAGTCAGATAACCTAATAGGAACAATAGCATTCCTTTTCAAACTTATCTATATTTCCTCGTTCGAATATTTAACAACTGGTGAAAGTTGAATCTTTTGGGACCTACACTTTGTTGTTATAATCTACTAAGAAAATGTTTTAATTGCTGGGAGAAATCATTGAATAGTTAATGTTGTTCTGTAGGCTTAGTGATTAAACAAGAAAAATATATTTATTTCATTGAAAAGATCAATGTTTCCGCAATGATCTCTAAAATTAGTATTTTTTTCGCATTCCTTTTAAACGGACCTAGACGGACATAGACAGTAAGGAAAACTAGAAATCCAATACTATAATATAAGATGCATATGAGAGAGTAATACCTGGTGGCACCTTTCCCTGCTACGTTACTCCTGTTCGTACCATAAAGAATTTATTAAGCAAGATTTTATATTTTTATTATGAATGATGGTGAAAATCAGGATATTTTTTGAGTGTTCAGGTTTTAGCTAGCCTGGTATACCCGTCAGCATGTAAGAAAATAGAACATATCATAATTTTTTTTCATGAACTGTTGTGTGGTTAAGATTAGCAGACACCGTTAAATACTAATTTGTGGAACGAAATAATGCCAACTATTTACGTAGTCCCTAGCCAAAGAGCCGTCAGTATCTATCACAGATATGGGTCCTCCTCGTCAGTAATTGGCAGGCTGACCATAGCTACTTTCTCTCCAGGATATTTTGAGCAGTTTTTTATGGCATTAAAATAAATGTCTGCCATGTTTTGGGGTCAACTGTGGAGAAATATTGTTATCCTTTAATCAATAATTAATTATCTCAAGAAGGGTACAAAAACCATCATTCATGGCTGGATCTAGGCACCTACCGCAAAACGCTTCGATGCGGTTTCCAATATTACTCTGTGGCTTCTGAGAGCTTCAATTGTTGAAATCAATATTAATGTCTATATTACTTGATGATGACATTTGTTTTCAAAATAATATGAAACATTGTGCCGCATTGTAATATAATCTAGATATTGCTCACTCCTTTCAACAACTTCATATTTCAAAACAGGCTTTGCAAGGAAAGTAAATCTTTCGGCTAAGAATCAGATCGTTTTAGATAGCAACTGATTTTTTTCTTTGTTTGAAGAAGAATATAATTATTTTAAACAGTTCCTTTTGATCTTGGACCTTCTAGAAGATTCTAATAGATCGTGGGTGGTTGGGTAAAATTTTCAGATTATACTGTTTGAGAAAGCTAGACTAGAAGCTAGGACTCGACAAACCCGACCAATTTAAGTATGGCGATCTTGAAAGAATAAACTATTCTTTCAGCTTTTTCAAAACCAGCCAATACTGAAAATAGTCGAATTTTTAGTCATGAGTTTTCAGTTTTTTTTACCAAGTTGTTTTCATCAGACTGAACGACATTTGCCCTAACTTAAATTCTTGAGATTTTGGTGAAAGCCTCTAATTGTTATTGGCTACTCTAGGCCATAATGTACGGGGTCATATAAGCGTATATTTAACAAGACAACGAGAAAATTTAATAGTTCTAGCAATCTCGGATTGGGTAAACCCTTCCGACGACATAAAACCTATCTTTAAAAGTTTATTTCCTATAAATGATTTTACCTTTAGCATTTTTATAATAAGTAACTGGAAAATACGAATTTTTATTAAAAACTATTAAATGAACCGTAATCTTTCACTGTTATCATAAAGAGAACTATCGTTGAACTGTCATGTTTTCTAAAAGTAGTTTATTTTCTATAAGCTTTAGAAGGAACAGGGAACATTTTGTAACAATAAGGTGGGTTTAAATAATATTTATTAAACAAAAATAAGAATGCACATTGTCAGACAAACAATACAAACTGAAATAATCAACAAGGTTACAAAAAGTATCAATTTGTAACTACACATAACCATAAGATTTGGTCTTCGGAGCAATACTAACTCTCCAATCGCTCCTTCTATTTAGTCTGGATTAAAACAATCTAGAATGTTCCAGACAAGCGTAGATTATTCTCGAACAGTCACGAACTTGTACTAGAACAGTTTGTTTCATTCAATAGTTTTTGTTTTTTTTCATGTTACAATATACTTATTAATTGAAAATTAATTGATATTTTTGCAGAGTGGCTAATACTTTTGGCGTAGGTTGTCCTATATTCGTACCTATACTGAGAAACCAGTGACTTAATATCACTTATTCCTAATCCTGTAGACTTGAAAATAATTTAATCTATTTTATTACTATATGTAGTAAAACTTGGTTCATCAACAATCCAAAATGTATTTTTTGCAAATGATATACATCAAATATGTGTTGAAATATCATCTGCATAAAAGTCATCTACATGATTATGATTAGCCATATTTCGTAAGTATTACGAAGAATTCTAAAAATACATAATGTAATATACTTCTAGAAGAGTTCTACTAAACTAGAGTTTAAGAGGAGTACTACTAAAGGAGTTTGAATACAGAGAAGACGAAGCGACAGACATTGGAACGGTGTTTTGGACCTCACTGGCAGATGCGTGATGGTTTTCCGATATCATTTCCTCCCTAGCTGGTATTGAACTAATATAAAAAACTTGACAATGTCCCGATAGTGTGTTCCAATATTACATCCAAGTCCTGACTTTTTTAACGGTATTGCATATCGAAGGGAATGGTTGTGTTTGCATTGTATTAAAAATGCACATATTTGCACAACACATTCTCAAATTAATAAAACGACTCTTTATTAATTGAGTAATAACTAAATAAAAACAAACTATTAAAATAAAATTTATATGAGAAACCGTTTTATGATAATTTTATAAAACACACTATTTTTGAGATTAAAAATAAAATAAAATATTTGTGCCTTAATACATTTATTTTCTTAAACAAACTCATGGTATATAATAAATAAAAAATGCGAAAAATCTCCTTTAATTTAATTTACAAAAGTTAATAAAAATGTTATATTTCAAAACACAAAGCAAGTTTTATATTTTAAGAACCTGTATCCATTTTAAAATAATTACGTTTTACGTTACTTTAAGCCACTGAGACTAATCGGACGATGCTACAGTGGGAGTCCTAAATTTTATCTATCCAGGTGTAATCAGGATAGATATCTTTAACGTGTATCAGATATTGTACAGGTTGTGAACCTCCATTTTACCTCCCATCCGACGGATGGCATTGCCATTTTTTACTCCCTCTTAAATAACCAAGTCGGCTGCAAAGTGAGCCACATAATTATTAATATTGTGACGTGAAACCAAAACGGATGTTTAATTTCGTTAATCCCTTCTCTTTCCTTATCTCTTTGACTTAGACATAAAACTTTTTAAAATTAACAAGCAATACGAAGCGAAGAACATACAGAGAACTCATTAGCTGGATGTGTCTAAGCGCAGCTGCAAATCTGCCAGGAATATATAATAAATAGATAAATAATTTAGGATAATAAAATGAAACTGAAAAAAACTATAAATTCCACAAAAAAGGAATTAATATTATCAAATCGTGTCCATATTTATTCTACTACTATAATTACATCACCAGAAAGCAATGTCATATGGAGTGAGAGAGATATATTTTTTGCCACATTGTTTAAATACAATATTCATTCATTAATTTACAGAAACCTTCATGTGTTTTTATATTCTGAATAACTTGAGTCAAAAGCATATTTTTGCGATTTTGTGATAAAACTTTGTAACCTTTGAATCAATGCAAAACACGTGTTAGACATAAGATATTCTGTGGAGGTTTCTCTGAAGGGTCCAACCAATATCGAGTTATGCCAAAGTAGCCTTCAAAAGAAGTGTTAGATCGTAACTTGCGTAAAGTTATTATACCCCACAATTAGTAAAAAAATAAAGAAATGTTCGTTCGTCTATAATATCCTACCACAAACATCTTTGGAGCTACCAACAAAGGCGCTTCCAATTTCGATAGGAATCCTTAAAAGGTCTCAAGCTAAAGAAACTTTAAATCCCATTTCAGACACCCCCTCAAGCCTGGAAGCTAATATTAGCGAAGAGGGACCAGACACGGATATAAACAAGTGTCAGTGCTGGTATTTGGTAGTTTGAACGCTTGTACTTGTGCACTAATATCAGCATTATTATAAAATTCGACCCTGAAGATCTTGGTTTTAAGTTTTTCATGAATTGAGGTATATTGTCTGTAAGGAATCCCTCAAAGGTCAGGAAAAAAAAATTTTTTTTTTTGGTGGTCTGATTTTTAGGAATATAAAAATTTTTTGAGCATAAAGTGTAAATGTTAATGAATTTATAAATATTTAAATATTTTTTTTTAACATAGATATTTTGACAAAAACAAAGATGTTTTTAACATCGATGGTTTTTAATCGATTTTTGACAAAAAAAAAAAGAGTTTTAATAGCTATGACTTGACAAAAACAAAAATGTTCTTAACATCGATGTTTTAACAAAAACATAGATGTTTTTCAATCAATGTTTCTCAAAATTTAAATAATAAAATACATTTTTTAAAACATAAATGTTCTAATAAAAACAAAGTATTTGTTAACATCGATGTTTTGACAAAACCAATGATGTTTTTAACATCGATGTTAAGACAAAAACAAAGATGTTTTTAATTGATGTTTTGAAGACGCAAAACCATAGTATCATTTAAATTATTTAATTAAGGCAGCTTTTAGCAAAATCTATTAAAATATTTACCAGAAATATTCTACGCACACTAGGAAAGCGACATCGATGTATGAATATGTTTGGGTCCTAACAGGTTAATCTTTGCTAAATGAATATGAAAAAACATCGATATTTTCGATATTGATGTTGTCAATGTTGAAAAAATCGATGTTTTTATATATTAATTATGAAAATAGCATGTTTTACACATAAACATCGATTTAAATACGTTCGGGGACTAATATGTTTATGTTTAAAGATTTGATTTATGAAAAACATCGATGTTCTTGAATATCGATGTTTTGTAGTCGATGTTTAATCGACATCAATGTTTTGATTGAAAAAACATCGATGTTATGCCTTCGATGTCGCCTCTCTTGACCGAAGCTGATGCCATTGAACAAACCGGGATCATTCATAAAGGAGATTAAACTGCGCCTTTGCCAAACGGACTATTTTCGCTCCCTATAGCTCGTGATCTATGGGATCTCTAGTAGCTTTTGTCTTCCCCCAACTCGTTATTTTAGATTCGTAACACTCGGAAATATCTCCTTGCGGCCATGGTCAACGATATTTCGGTCTCATTCCCAAACAGTATTCTTAATTAATGCTCTTTGTTTTCTCTCTCCCTAGCACTGGGTGGAAAATAAATGAATTGCGTCAATGTGTGGCTAACGAATATTTATGTGTACTTATTTCAAATGCATGCAAGTAAATTGAATTTGCTACTATTCTTTCTAACATATTGCTCGACTATAAATGATAATATTTTGGTGACTATCGCCTCATTTAGTGTCAAATTGCTCACATTTTTTAAGCAATGTGTACCTTACATCGGATATTTATTTATAAATTTAAAGAAGTACAATTTTTTTGTTTTCGGTACGCCATTGCTTTTTGAATGTTATCTTTACCACCGATTCTGAAAAATTTGTTAAAATTAGACAAAAAAAAAAGAAGTGAAACCAAAGAAGAAAAGAAAACTAAGTAATTTCTAAGTTGCACAACATACATGAATATTACAAATGTGACTAAATCCCCTTGAAATGAAAACAAAATTCATTACTATGCCTTATAAAATTCAATACTAGCTAACATAAAATCTGTATATCGCGAATGTAAAACATACTCTTATTAATTAATATCATTTAAATGAATTACTATATCCCACAAAAATAAAAATTTGTACCCCTCCTCAATTTAGAAGTTTCAAGTTTGAATATACATGTCATTCAGAAATTAATATAAAATTTAATTTACAACGTTATACTATCTCCTGAAAACATATAAAATAAATTAAACATATTTGTAACTAATAAAATAAATTAATATCACCCACCCAGCAAAAAAAAATCGTTTAAGGACTTTGTTTCCAAATATCAGCTTCAAAAACTGATTTGTCCTCCATATTCATTGAGCCTTAATGAAGACATACCGTAAACACAGGTTACTTGAGCCCTGGGAGGGGGGGGGGGCGTTAACTTGAACCAAAAAAACAAAAAATGATATTTGGTTATTATGATTTGATGTATTTTGGCATAAATTTAACGGCATATTTCAGTACTATGCTGGTAGTAGTATATCGTTAAACTTGGGTACCTTGAACCTACCCTCAAACTAGGTTTTTTTAAAATTACAGTTCTCCGCTTTTATTAACTACAGTATTTCATATTACTGAATTCTAAACTTATTATTGTAGGGGTTGGTTGACAACAGTTTTAACTTTTTTGATTGTTGAGTCGTTCCTGTTAATATAATCCCAATAGGGCTGATACCACTGTACAAGGATTTGAGTACTTCAAGTACTTATTTTTTTCATCACATAATATTTAACACTGTGATCATAGAAAATTTAAGAATTCGTCAAGCCAAAGTAAGCCAATTAACCCCCCGAGTGGGGCAGGTTGGCCTAAAAGGTGGTGTTGTTTGGCCATCTCATTCAAGTACTGCCTGACACATATTATTGTTATTAAAAGCTTCACTATATGATATAATTATTTTGATCGGTTTTTAACAGCTTTCGGAGGGAAAATAGAATGACAAATGGCTGCATTTCACCATATTTATTTCAATTGAACAAAATTATGTAACATTTCAAACAGCAGAAATTAGAAAAATGTAATGGCTTAGAAGCATCATTGCGTTAGAACAATGTAAACAGATTTTTCATAAAACAAAACGAATTCAACACATCTTCAAAAACTGTAGGTAGGATAAATATTCTTTGGCCCTTAGATAGCACTATTAGAAAGTGTCTGCGGTGCACTAGCTTCATTTTCATGGTAGCCAGGTTCATCAATAAGCTTCGATTGCCGCTGAAAGTGATCTATAATGTCATTATCTTTTTCGTTGTTCTTTAAGATTCCGTTTAAGTTTAGACTGTCCTCACTTTCTGCATTATTGCTGAAATATTGCTCTCCTCTCCTCGCTGGGACTAAAAACAAGTGGTAGTTTCACCTTTGTTTATGTTTACCTTACTTTTGACACCCGATACTGCGCCAACAAACCCCAGTTGAAGATAGCCAACTAACCCCACAGGAGAAATCATATGAAAGATGGCTGCCGGGACAGGGGAGAACAACCAAATAAGAAACTGGTTGATTGAAATGTTACGTTATTCAAAAGAGTTTGGGGCTATATGAACAGATTCGGAGTCAAATGTTTTGCCATGCCTTAAAACCAAATTTACTGAAAATATAAAAATTTACTTAAATGTTGTAAAATCAAACAATGAAGCAAACTCTTCTGTACACTGTTAGCATTGGATTGAAACCTTGTGGCACCTTTACAACAGGTGTGACGGAAATTATAAGCCAAAGGCCAACCTACCCACTATGCCAACCAACCCCGCTCTCCCCTACTTTATTTCATGTTGATTAATAGAGGCGTAAAGATATAGTAGGATTTTAATCCGATTTTCTGTTTTTCATACGCCTAACCCCTCAAAAAGTACTACTATCCAAACTAACAAGAGTTTTTCAAGGCAAACCAGTCTCCTGTAAAATTCAGTTTTTTTATTCATTTCAGTCTTCTACCAAACGAGCGATATATTCTCAAGCTACTCCATATTATGAAATTTATTTATTTATTATTATAATAAAATATTATACAAATTATTCCTTCCATTGCAGCTGCAGGAAGGTTGCAAGGATGAGACCTTCGTGAGGCTGACCCTGAACCAGCACTGGAACACGGTGAAGGTGAAGAGGACCAGCGTGGTCCGTAGCACCGCGGACCCTCAGTACTCTCAAGGCTTCAACTTCCGGGTGTCTTCGGCCAACGTCGACGTCACCAGCCTCTCCCTCCAGGTCCTCCAGCCCCCCATCGGCTACGGCAAGGGTGAGTATTGCTTCACTATCATCTATGTTGCCCTTCAACGTAACATCATATGAATGTACAGCGGGCTCATGAGGCATTATTGTACCCCGACCTAATATGTATTAGCCTCTGCATCTTAACATAATTTAACGGGATCAATCGATTCGCAGAGCTTGCAATTATTGCTGCGATTACTGCGAGCAAGCTAAAATTCACTATTACTAATTTGGGGACCGTACTATCATCTTCTTAACTGCAATATCATCTAATTGTTGAATCATTTCTCACCATATTAGATAGGTGGATACAGTTATATCTTAAAATAGTTCTTTTCAATGAGTTTAAATAGAGTATTTCTTTTTTTTTTTTTTTTTTTTTTTTTTGTAGGATCTTACTAGTAATAATTGGAAAAGTGTCTTTTTCCGTTGATCAAAAATCAATTAATTGTATTAGCTGCGTTTAACTTTAACTTTTTTTTTATAATCAGACCTATTTAATTGAAATACATTAACCTAATCTGATGGCTAAGACAACATAGAATAGTATGGCTTGATATTACCCAGTGGCATTCGCCTCTTTCTCTCGTGATTTTGTACATAAGCATGGTACATGGTAGGTGATCCATTTCCGACACCCCATTAAAATTGCTGGTTACTGAAATACCTTTACTCAACTTTTTGTTGGGGCAACTGAAGTTTTCTTTTTAATTTTTCTTTAGTCATATATAGAGTTATTCGCGAAAATGCTATCCAGTCTTGCAATGCTACATCTGCAGTTTCATTTCTTTATATGAATGAAAATCCACATTCCTCCATCGAATTATGTTACACCAGACCGCACCAATAATCAGTGTGCCTAATTCTTCTTTATATTTTCAGAGATTTTCATGTAAACCGTAAATCAGGGTTGTGTATCTTGCTCCTTATTTGTTTATTATTGCAAGTCTATAAATAGCTGAAATTCTGTGCCTCTGATGTTTTTATGTTTGAAAATTATATATCATACCACTCTATCCACTGCGCCACCAAGATCGCATCAAACCAAGTCAATCTCTCCTCTTCACTCATTCCTTTGCTGATCTCGCATATTTTTTGTGAATATATGCGGGGGGGGGGAGGGTGGAATATTCGTCCATGTCAATACCAGGACTGTTGACATTTCGCCCATCTTATAATATAATAAAATATTATATTATACAAAAAATAAATAAATTATATAAAAAATAAAATAAAATATAAATTATAAAATAATTAAAATTAAAAAATAATATTAAAATAAAAAATATATATTAAATTAAAAAATAATAATAAATTATATAAAAAATAAAATAATAAAATATATTTTTGATGCGATTTCTGTGGTGCTGTGGATAACATATCGTGGAAGATCCTTGTTATGCGGACCCGCAGTTGTTACGCAGCAGACGCTGATTCGACTCATAAATCAGTAAAATAATTATTATGCAAAAGTATTAAAAAATATATATATACCTATACGTATTTTTATTTTTTTTTTATTGTAAATGAAAAGATATATGTATATACATTCGGCTTATAGTATTAATATTAACAGTGAAGTTATTGGAAATCCTGAGAATTCCAATTTATCATTCTAACTAAACATCCTGGAACATACGATGCCAAATTTGTTGTATTCTTAGATCTAAAAAATATATTATAAGTACAAGACAATATTCCTTATTTAATTTGGCCATTCCGGATAAAATGTGGGATATATTCTGATTTCAATTGTTGGTATCTCATCAGTTCTCAAGAATACAAGAAATAAAACTGGGGATTTATTTTAAGATCTTTGCCTCAGAAGTAGGGCGTTTTGTTGCTGCTGGGAATATACCGCCGGCTAGAACAGCGGGAGCAATCCCCATCCATCAAAGGCACCGAGAAAGAAACCCTTTACTCCCCCCAACCACTCTTCTACTTCCGCTCACTGATGGTACTACAATCCCCTTAAGGGATTGTCGGATCTTAGCTAAAATTACTACCTCCTCAAAGAAATGTCCGGATTTTTATAAAATAAAATAAGATAATGTTCCCTTATTAAAGCAATGTTCACTGTTAGCGCATTAAATTGTATTAAGGCATTGCATTAAAATAGTAAAGCAATTACACCATCTAGGATCGCTGATGACTCCTGGAAAAATAACGTTGGAATTTCTTATTTCTAGGAATGGAATCAATAGTACAAAGCGATCACCGAATAATTGTTACCTATACAATATACAATATTTGTTAATAATATGATTCCAACTATAAAAAGCTTCATTCCAACTGTGAATTTAATAAAGCTATTCTATTGGGCGTTGGTGACCGAGCTTTGTGATCTAATTCCGGTGAAACAAAAAAGTTACCTAAATTGTACTTTTTTTGTTAAATATAAAAATGTTTTTAAAGTTTTTATTTTTATTTTTAAAAGTTAAATATTTTTTGCAACAGCTAGGTGATGTCACTAGAAGTTATACAGGGTGTCCCAGACATAGTGTAAAAAAAAAAAATTTAAGGAGAAAAGGAGAGGAAGTTAAGGAGAAATAATCTTTTTGTTTTTTTTTTAAATCTTACTTTTTTCTGGGAAATGGCAGTTTTCTCTACTTTGGTTTACAGTAGAAACAGAAACGATGATATTTTCTTAATCAGCATTAAATTTTCTAAAAGATGATTTAGGTCTAGTTATTTTACATCCACTTTCAGTGGGCCTTTTAACGCGCAAAACACAAAACATTTATTATAACTTAAATTTTTAATAGTTTTTGAAACTTCCTCACTACCCACTGAAGCACCCTAGAAGTAACGAAAACATTATCAGAAAAATAATAATTCCAATCAGAACGTGATATCATAGTCTGGGCAAATGATAGCAGGGCACATTATGAATTGACATTTTTCTGTTGGTGTATTTAATTTCTTCAAATAATCCTAAAATGGTTATTTTTATAAGAATGAAAAAAAAGTACGTTTATGTAACACTAGGTAATCAGCAAGAATTTGAGTCCCCCCCCCTTGACTCCCTTTAAATTATTTTTATTTGTTTGGGGGGGAAGGGGAGGGAGGGCTTGCCACCTTCACAACTCTTTACCCCTCATGCATATGGACAAGAGATAAAATAACTAATACTTTTATTCAATCTAGTAGTTTTTACTTTCACTTACCTATATATGAAATATATAGTAAGTGGAAGTATTGCGATCGTGAAAATTTTCGACTTCCGGTTTTCAACGGAAATACACGTTTTGGGGTCCCCTGAGTCCAAATGACCAAGTCCCGCGAAATGCTCTGTGTGTGTGTGTGTGTGTGTGTGTGTGTGTGTCTGTGTGTGTGTGTGTGTGTGTGTGTGTGTGTGTGTGTGTGAACAGACTAGCTCAAAAACTATAAGCCGTGCGAACCTGAAATTGGGTATTTAGAGTATGTATATGCCCGCGATGTGACAGCAAAAATTTCATCAAATTTGCACAAAGGGAGGGGGTACTTTATTTAATAACTTTTTAAGTGTTTTTCAATTTTCTCAAAAACGGCTCTAACGATTTTGACTAAACTTAGTATTTGATCTATTTATATGCCCCAGATATGACTGTAAAAATTTCATCAAAATTGATCAACCGGAGGGGGGACTTTACTTAATAAATTTTGTATCATTTTCACGTGTTTTTTTTATTTACTCAAAAACGGTTTTAACGATTTTGATCAAACTTGATATTTGATGTATTTATATGCCAGAGATATGACTGTAAAAATTTCATCAAAATTGATCAACCGGAGGGGGGACTTTACTTAATAAATTTTGTATCATTTTCACGTGTTTTTTTTATTTACTCAAAAACGGTTTTAACGATTTTGATCAAACTTGGCATTTGATGTATATATACGCCAAAGATGTGATAGTCAACATTCATCAAAATTGGTCAAACGGAGGGGGCACTTTATTTCATAATTTTTTTTCAATTTTTATCTTTTTGATCGATGATCTCAAAAACGGCTTTAACGATTTTTATCAAATTCGTTATGTTTAATGAAAATAAGTTGTTATTTAATATCAGGTAAGTTTTATCATTATTAAAATGTTCTGATAGGGCTTAAATGGGGAAGGGGCCTGTTTTGTTTTCCTATAAAGTGCCTTTGTTTTTGTTTATATTGAGAAATTAACTGTCTGTCATCACACCTAAAAATAAGAAATGGCTAAATATGATATATGAAGAAAATCAAGTAAACATATACAGGAGAAAAAAAGAAAAATAATCCGTCAACTCATAAAACACCTCGAGCTCACGCATGCGCTGTACGCCTTTAATGACAAACTAATGCGTTATTATTACCTATAGATGTTCTGTTCATTTGAGAAGAGGCAATTAACAAAACGCATTAAGTTCTAATCTAAGTAAGTTGGTAAGTGAAAGTTGTGTGTTGCGCGCACGCACCAGATTTTTTCTAGTAGGTACGTGAAGCAATCAAGTATTTATTCTCTAGCGTATTTTTCATAGAAAAACTTCTTTTAGACTCAAAAGGTGAAGTACAATTGTATGAGGGGTTATAGCACTAAAAAGCTAACTAAATTCCACAGTTTTTAGGAAATTTGACGACGGGTGCTCCAGTGGGTAGTAAGGAATTTTCAAAAATTATTAAAAATTTAAGTTTTAATAAATGTTTTGTGTTTTGCGCGTTAAAAGGCCCTCAGAAAGTGGATGTAAAATAACTAAACCTAACTTTTTTTAGAAAATTTAATGCTGATTAAGACAATATCATCGTTTCTGCTTCTACCCTAAACAAAAGTAGAGAAAACTGCCATTTCTCAGAAAAAAGTAAGATTTAAAAAATAAAAACAAAAAAAATTATTTCTCCTCAACAGGTTGAGATAGGAAACTCGTTCCTTCACCATTCTACCTCGATTAGCATGCAGTATTACCCCCTTTTTTTTATACTATGTCTGGGACACCAAGTATAACCTTTAATTAAGGAAAAGATTATTTTTCTACTTAAATAATTTCGTTTGAAACATATATGAGTTAATTTTCAAGGTATAGATCTACCAGTCAAATTTGTCGTTACTCTGGATTATAAATCATTAATTCTAAAAAATTCTAATTAAATTTTTTTTTTTTTAATTAAGAAAAAATGATTCCAAATCACTTATCTTAACCAAGATAATCCTACAATGGGTTTGGGTTATTATTTACGCTTGATAAAAAATAAAAGGCACCTAACACTGCGCTGCGGTAAAAGAGGAACGATCAAGAAGGAAAGAAGAAAGAAATGTGTACATGTCAAAAATTAAAAAAAAAAAAAAATCGGCGAAACTAGCCGGGAGGAGACAACAGGGAGAAACGTGACTCGCCGGCTATAATAATACGAGAAAAACAAATATAGTAGCATAACTCTGGATAAATGCCTAGGCAGATTGACAGCCGGCAACTGAACTCCCTCCCACTTGGCCCTCGGACAAATGTATTTTGAATATCCAACAACCATCCCATATTTGGCCCCAACCGCTAAATCTTATAATAATTCATATCCGTTTGGGTTCGCCTGAAAAAAATATTTTTAATAATACAGTACCTCGCATCCTATTCACTACTTGCGCTGTTAAAAGAGTCCTTACCTAGACAGGAAGTCAACAAATATTATTAGAAATAGATATATTTTAAGTACCTTCATTGCGTTACACGATTTAGATACCCGAAGAACACATCGTTATTTCGGCTTTATATCAAGTATTGCTTATGTGGTGCACGCTGATAATCTTTGTACATCGATTTTTACAAATTATTCCTTGTTTTCCTTATTTTCATCAATCAGGTTAAATATCATGACAACACATATTTAACCTGTCTAGGAATACGTACAGTCTCCAGGAAAAACTGTGTCTAAACATGAATTCAGTTACCAATGTTATATACCACGTTAAGATTTTCTTTTGTCATGGGTGCACATTCGATTTTTAAATAAAATAATGTGTGTAGTAATATTTACTGTTTAATTTTTTTACAAATATTTACGTAATTTTTACTTTCACTCACTTATATATGAAATATATAGTAAGGAAAGTATTGCGATCGTGAAAAAATTCGACTTCCGGTTTTCAAGGGAAATACACGTTTTGGGGTCCCCTGATTCCAAATAACCAAGTCCCGCGAAATGGTCTGTGTGTGTGTGTGTGTGTGTGTGGTTACATAAAGTTAAAATCTAAAAAAAAAACTTCCAAGCAATAATTAAATGTATCATATTAGTCATATTATACACGATTTTAATTAATAAACATATATACTTCAGTAGCTGTAGATATGGAATTATTATTTAGCCACACCTAAAAACGAAAAAAAAACTCGTAACAATTGTGAACAAGCACGTAAGTCGATTTCAGAAAAATTTCAAGACAGCGATTTCCAAGTTTAAACTGCTTTATTACATTAAAATTTCGCATTCAAAGAATGAATGCTTAGACCACCCATGCGTCTTCCCCTTGGTAATATACAAGTTAAGGACTTTCAGAGCAGCACTCCTGAAACCTACAGCAACAACACAGGAAACTTTTTTTTTTCTTTTATGGATCTTAATATCCACTATTTTAATTAAAGAATATGTTTTAGTGATAACCAATTTCCCATAGTATCAATTTATTGATATCACTCTCCTGATTATAGAGTTTTTGCTTTCAGCAGGATCTGTTTAAATTAAAATATTCATTCATAATTCGTAATTAACTGTTTATTACTGATGTTTTGTTTATTTAAACGAAACAAAACAAAAAGCTTACAATGTTATATATAATATTGTATTCTACATAATGTTATAACATTATATTGTATTCTATATAATGTTATAACATTATACATGTGAATAGGATTTATATATATATATATATATATATAAATCCTATTCACATACACATGATATAGATATCGAATTTTATTTGCCTTTTAATTCCATAATTATATAAGGTTTGACTATCTAGCTGTACTGTGTAAAGAATGTTTAAAAGTGTTGTGCTGAATTTGAAGTACATAATATGAATATTATATACATAATATAATATTGTGAAGCTAGAAGTAAAAGATAAAACTGTTTAGATTTACGTATTCCTAATAGTACTAATCTAAAGTTCAGTATGAAACGAGATTTTGAAATAACTTATTAGCACGCAAAAACTACTTAAAACAGACAACCTCATATGAAAGGGGGGGGGGGAGGGTGGAAGCTGATTAAATTTAACTCAAAGACCACGGTATAATACTTTGAAATCGTTATAAAATCCCTAAAATGAATCAAAAGGATCGAATTCTTAAAGTTTAGTTCTGTCATGTCAATACTTTTATGGGCTAATTTTACTTATTATCGAGGAAAACAGGACAGCTTTGTCCAAGTACTTATTCAATAACAATATCAAGAAACATCACTGCTGAGGAAAAATAAAATAGAATTAATGCGTGAGAATATTACGTTAAAAACGCCATACTCTCTTTGTATTTTAAAATGTTATTCAATGCCGGGTTTTCGCTTTTACTGTTTAAACTAGGAACAAAAGAGCATGATCCAGTGAAGTATTTTTTTTATTAAAAAAGTTTCCCCCTCGCTACAGAAAGTTTTCAGATAAAATCCTTGTTACATTAAAGTTGCCACTGGGGAAACCAGAAGACGAGGTTAAGTAGAATATCTGCCAAGTAGGCGTTGCGGGCCATTTCTTAACTGGAACAAATCGAACAGATCTATCTTCTCTCAGAACGACCAACCTAACGAAAAATGAAGATTACCTTAGTCGTCATAATTTATAGCCAATTCTTTTTCATCTTCGTGGATCCAAACAGACAAGTTATTTTGAATCATATTTACGTTTCGGCTTATGTACAGCATTTCCAAATCTATTGTAACCTTTTCCACTTCAAACGTAACATTTTTCAGGCTTGAATGAATCCCTAAATAGTATGGTTTATGTTTTTATTTTTTAAAAATTGTTTTAATTTCCTTAATTAAATAAATAAATGAATAAAATATAAAGAATGAAATCCTTACAGAAATTAAAATAATTATTTTAAAACAAATACATAAAGAAACCATGGTATTTACGGATTTCACACAAGCCTGAAAAAGGTTACATTTGGAAATGATTGCAATTGACTTGGAAATTGTAATTACATATGACGTGAAAAATGTTACAATAGACTTAAAAAAATTATATTTCATATTTTACACGAATTTTAAAGATATTTTACACGATTTTAAAGATTTTACACGAACTTCATTAAAAATATATGAAAAGTAATGGAAGGAGACAGTCAATCACTGAATCTCATCGAGTATTTTAAAAGACATACATATTTTGTTGTTAAATATACATTTTGTATTCACTAAAGAAAATATTCTAGCAGAGGTGAAAAAAAGCATATCCAAAAAAAAACAAAAAAGAAACATGTAAACGTGAAATAAAATCATATGAGTACGTTATCACATGTTCTGAATGTTACGAGAATGTACCAGGCCCTTCCGGATTGCTCGATCCCAGACTAAATATAAGAAGCAATGGACAATAGCCATAGTCTCGCTCAGAAAATCTAAGAATATGGTTACTTTAATATCAGTAGTAGTTACTTTTTGTAACGTTATTATTAATTTGAGCTTTTATTGTTTGTTTGGCATTGTGGATAGTAAAATCACATAAATAAAAATTTAAAAGTTAACAAATTTTTAGACCACATTGCTGTTATAATAGGATAAAGAGAGGGTTTGCAGACGAAGAGAAAACTTAATTAAAAAAATTTTAAGAGGTAAAGATGACCTTAAAGATAAAATTTATACTTAGACAGATAAATTAACGGGATGGGTACTATCCTGGGTATTCATCAGTACGTAACATTTTTTTTCATATTAAACGAAAGTTATAGTTGTATTCTATATAGATAGATGTGGTATGTTCTTGATAACCGCGACCTAATGGACGCACGAAAAAACAATAAGTTAAAGTAAAATAATAATGTTTGGTTGTTAAAGAAGTAAAATTCAACAATAATGTCATCATTTGGAATAGATAATTCTTCTCCTACGAAAGGAAAATATAGAATTATTTACTAAGCTCATTTTTCCGACGAGGAAATCGGTAAATATATCTAAGAAAAAAGAAAATTCTTGAAAAAAAAAAACCGTATCCGTACCAAGTTTGCTTCATTAACGAGTCCTTTATCGTTATTCTCCAGGAAGGAATGGCTAAAAATTGATTCGAAGAACTTGTTATTAATTAACTTTATCCCCTTAATTTTTTTTTTTTTTTACTAAGGATTAATTGTAATTATTTGTCTCTCTTAAAGTCCTTCGTAGAAAATATTGGTTTTGATAACTTCATCATGTTATAGTTGCTAGTTACCTCCACTACCATCACAATTAAAATCTTTGTGAATTATTAGGTCTAACTAAAAAATATTGTAACGTGAACAATAAATAAAAATGAAATTAAATATATGATTTAAAATATTTTTAGACTTGTTTTTGGAACAATTGGAACAAAATTTCCTGGTACCTGTTTGTGACTGTTCTAGTTCATGTTCTTGACTGTTCGAGTACCTTCTACGCTTGTCTTGAACGTTCTAGATTTTTCTGATTGAGCCTCAATATAAGGACCGACAGCCTGGAGCGTTAGTCATGTTTCGAAGCTCGAATCATGAAGTTATTTTTGTGTTACTTTATCGTTACAAGTTGATAATGTTTGAAACCTTGTTGATTTTTTGAGTTTATATTGTTTGTGTGATATTGAGAATTATTATTTTCTTCGAATAAAATTATTTAAACCCACATAAGTATTACAATATATGTATATATAATTATCACTAATTTTAATAATAGTAATTAGCTACATATTTCTAATGAAAAATAATTTACTTGTGAAACGAAATCGTTGTAGAATTACTATACATATACAAAAGGCCTGCGTATCAAAACATTACAAACATAAAGTCACCCTTACAAGGATAAAGTACAAACAGTATCACCAACCGGATCAGGGGCTGGGTCTGACACGAATCAACCGCGATAAGCAATTAGCTCAGCCGCTCCTATCGCTGGCCAACAAGGTTGAGCAATATTTTAGTGTCTCTCACCTGCAATATTTCAATAAGTTGTTTTTTATTGGGCAATTGTAGTTCAATAATATTAAATATTTATGATACTCATACTTTTTAATATATCTATAAAACATATTTTAATTCCCTCTTGGCTTAGAGCAGGTCTAACGAATCCGAACGCCTTCACGGGCAAATTACTGATTACAAGTAACGTATTAAAACGATGATACATGAGGTTTTGTCTATTTTCTTTAAAAACCTTGAAAAATAACAATGAAAAACGTAATAAATCATTCCTCTAATTACCTTGGATTATATTTTATTGCATTTAGTTGAGTTAATCAACGTGGGTTGAACCATACTTCAGGAAAACCTTAGTTTTCCATTTATTAATCAATCGACGTATTCCTGTCTCGATCTGATTAGTTTAAATGTTAACATCCTTTCATGCAGCAACTATTACAAATGTCATTGCTTTCATTAAAATTTAAAAATATTATAGCCACATAATTGTACATTCAAAGTAAATTAAGTTAAATTATACCGTTGACACAAACACAGATGGTCATTTCTGCTACACTGAATGAGTTCTAGACTTTTCTGGAACCGTTACATTCATGGATTAGTACGTAATCTCATTTGGGAATGACCTTCCTAGATTGTTCCATTCCCAAATCTTTATAAAAAAAGCGGGTTAGTTGCCTTGAACATCGAGCATAAGCATAAGGCTACTTTAGCGTCACTGGTGTGTCACTTGTAGTTACTTTTTGTTACTTTGTTACTAATTTGACTTCCAATCATTAGTATGACATTTTTGTCTAATAACATTACGTAAAAAAATTTATTTAAATCCACATTGCTGTTAACAATATTTTTATATATTCTTTCTTCGATATCATTTGTACCAGTGCTGGATTTAAGGATGTTAACATATAAAAAAGGAAGATCGAGGTCGGAATACGGCCGCACAGTGGTCCAACCTGGGAAAAAACCTCATAAATGAAAGTAGCCCAAATCTAATTTTTTCTTGGTTTTCGAATACTTGAATAGTTGTAGAAAAATGGAAAGAATATATTTTTTTAACCAGTTCAAAATTAAAATGTGCGTGTACCAGTAAATTTGGACTTTTTAATGATTGAAAAATCGTACTTTTCTACCAACATAAAAAAAAATTTCTACTCTGTATAAGATTTACAATAAAATATTCCCCAATACATCAGGAGTGTGTCATCTGTATGTGCACTGTTATGGACTAAGCATTTTTAAATAATATCAATAGTAAGAGAAGAAATTAATTTTCGATATCGTTGCTGAAATAAGTATGATTTTTTGACTTTGTTGGTTTATAAAACGCTTGCGTTACGGTCGCAATGATTTAATATGTAACTGTAGGTAGTAGAGGAACTGTGGTAAAATTTTCAGCGCCCACTTCGGCCAACTTTGGGATTTATAAGGATTTAAACCTTTCGTTACGGTGCGAGTGGCAAAGGCGGATGACCTTGGGCAGGAACTATTAGTTAAGAAAAATCCTCCTATAGTGAAGGATTTTTAAAAAACTTGCAACAATTAGCAAGTTTTTTTAAAAATCCTTCACTAACCGCGCATATTCCAGGGATAAATGAAGATTTAATTGTGAGATTAAAAACAGTACTAGATGTGAATTTGTTCTCTGCACCCGATTGATTCTGCAGCATTTCGCAAGTATGCAGCGGAAACGGCTGAGATGGCAGTGACTCGGTACCCCTGGTACTATCTCCCATCGACCGTCCACAAAATTCTTTTCCATGAAGCAGACATGATTGAGTACGCAGCTCTTTTTATCGGTTCGCTGTCAGAAGAGACTCAAGGAGAGTAGGAACAAAAATTATAAGCAGTACAGGAAACATCATTCCAGGAAGATATCTCAAGTCGCAACAAATGAAGATGTTTCCCACCAATTATTTGTAACAAGCAACCTATACTTACGTTACGGATTTAAGACCAGCATACAAGTATAAAAAGAAAAAAGAGCTAACCGAGGAAGCATACAATTTACTTAAACAAGATTAAATAATTATATCCTATTTGTATTATTATACATAAAAAATTTAAATAAAAAAAAATTATCTACACAATTTTTTTCATTTTTATTTTCCATATCAAATTTTAACTTGATCTGATGCTCTGATTTCGTTGATATTGATTTCATTAGATTCGGCACCTCAAAAAACATATAAGACTATACCGAACACGAATTTTTTATATTTTTGACTTTTTTACCTCAAATTTGGACTTGATCTGGTGGTCCCATTGCACCGATTTTGGATTCATTAGATTCGGCACCTCAAAAAATCAATACATGGGAGGTTTCATGCCGCTAACAAAGTTAATATAATAGATATTAGGTTTTTCCCATTTTCAGCTTTTTTGGACCACTGTGGGCCGGGTGGCCGAAACGGTGCCGACGAATTAACGAAGGAAATTTAAGTTTGTCCTGGAATATGCTTCAACCAACGTTGATTACCTCAACTGAATAGTATAAAATATATTCACAGAAAATTAGAGGACCCAATAAAGACATTACAATAGTACCATAATAGCATAATGTAAGAATAATAGATAAATAAATTAATATAAAACGAAAATGAACCAAAGAAAAAGAGAATTAACGCCATTCATGAAAGAAATCATGAAACATTAGCAAGCACCATGTTTAAATAATAATTTCGATTAGACATATTTATTTTACGTTATAATTGTTCAAATATATATTGTATTCCATCGTTTGATATATTGTTTAAATATTGTTAAAGATAATCCTCTCTCCTGCTTGCATTTATTTTAAAGCAAAACTTTACTTGAATTTAATTGGAACAGAGGTAGCTGTAGTGAAAAAAAAAACTACTTTAGAGCAAGCGATAAAAGAAAGAAATGCTTTCGATCTATCTCATCGTAAAGGGACTTGATGCAGCGGACTTTATTTTATTTCCTAACCATTCCAACTCGACAGTGAAACAAATTGGCCGAGGCAGTAAAAAAGGAGAGGAAGCCTACATCAAACCTAATTCTCTTTACCGGGACAAATGTAGCGGGAAGAAGATAGGTTGCGGTGGTCGAAATGTTACCGACATTGAGCGGACAATGGGCGAGGACAGGCATCAGGGACGGGTCAAATGGCGGTCTCGGGCCTTAATATTGTGGTCCCACATCGGTTCAATACCCGTTCCAACTGGATATTAGAGTTTTACTGAGAGCAATATTAAATCTTTTGCCGATAATAAAATATGCAATAGGATGAAGTACCCAATAGTCGCCAATACTAAAATGACTCCCCTATTATAGTTGAAACATTACTGTACATACTGACTTAATACTAGCTACTATAATAGATGCCAAAAAACGGAAACTTAAAATCGAAAATAATTACCTGAATACGTCATAAAAACATTCAATTAACACCCTCCTTTCTTTTACTAAAAGTAGACATATATTTTTTAAATAGCGTAAGTGCAATCGGAAAGGAAAGGCAAAACCTTTTTTCTTCAACAACAATTTTTTTTAATCTATAGTACTGTCGTCATTACCTACTTCATGCAATGGTGTACTGCGAATGGAGTTGGCTTAAGTTACTCATGGTTTGCTCAAATCACCATTGCCGGGGATGAATAAGAATCAAGTATTCTTTCATACGGGGTAGGTTTTATCATCATAGAAATGGTCTCATAGGATTTTTTTTTTTTATGGCATTGGATAAATCCATACAGCCAGAGTTAAAGCTGTATTCTATTTTCGATTAAATGTATTTCTTAATAGCTTTGAAGTACTTCACAACGCTAGCTATCTGTTTATCGCTGCTCAGTGACAATATTTGTTTGTATGTTATGTTACTATTGCCGAGGGCTTGTAAAAGTACTCTTCTATGAGGCTCGGAGGCATCACATTCCATGATAATATGGTAAAGTGTTTCGCGATTAGTACAATTTACACATTGGGCCGAATTCGAAATCCCTATTCGATGTAAATAACTGTTACATAATCCATGGATCGACCTGAGTCTACAATATATTTTTACTTCGTCTATATACAGATCTGTTGTTGAAAACCATGGCTTACGTGAAAATTATTGGAAATATTGATTTGTAATGCTGACCTGTTTGGGATTGTTTGTATTGTTGTTGCCAAGAGTTCTTGCAATCTTCTTTAATAACTAAATGAAAATCCGTATAAGGGACCGAAATGTTGACTGGCTCGCCTGTATAAATAGCCTCTTTTGCAAAACCATCGACTTTTTCATTTTCTGAAATCCCTGCGTGAACTTTGACCCATAAGAATACTACCTGTGCCTCATAGGATGTAAGTGGCAAAGAAAAACATTTCCTATAAAGTACCTACAATTTTGTTGCTGATATCCCCAAATTCGACATTAAGTACCTTCTAACACCATTAACTAAATATTATTCTTTCTTGAATTCAAAGTTTTTCGACGATATATTATATGTTTAATTATAGTTTTACTAATCTTATTACGGGTAGAATCATGCAGGGAAAAGTATATGAGGAAATGGAGAGGACTGGGCACGCAGCCACCTCCATACTGAGAAAGATGGCGGCTCTTTCTTAAGGCCCTTGGACACATTTTGGGATAGCAGGATTTGATTTTTTGTAGCTCAAAAAGTTATTGTGATATTTTGAATCGCGTTGCTTCCTTTCTATAAAATCCTTTCTTTAAAATTTTAGGACACAACGGTTATCTTATAATTTTCAAAAAAGACTTTGTAAAGAGATACTAACAAATAAAATTAAATAATGTTTCTCAATTTTTCTTTAAATTGTTAATTAAAGGAGATGAAAATTTGCCTGTCTTGGTCTATTACATACCTTTAGGATTCGTATGCCACTTTTAAATTCATGCCTGCTACCTCTTGGCATTCGCTCCTTCATTGCTGCAGTAATAACCGCGTGAGCTCTGTGGTGTTCTACTAATGGAAATCCTAGATTGAAGAAACGTGTTCTCCTGCATTAATCAGAACGTCAAGAGGGAGAAATGTCTTTGGAAACGTTTCCCTATGCTGAAACTAGAACATTTGAGGACTTAGCCATTCGCTTTGTTGTTCCAAAGCAGGAGAGCGCTGAAACCTAAAAAGAGAAAGCTCTTTTACATATCGGAAGGCATTCTTTTTTATCCTTTTGTCGGTGAATTCAAAAAGGTTTCTATAGCCTTTAACTTTTTGTTCAAACGTTTTCTTAATATTCTTAGCGTGTCAAAAAAAGAAAGTCTCTTTCGTCAATCTGTAACTAGATCAATTTTTATCTCCAAAATTCTTTTATAAAATCTTTATTGAATATGTGAAAACAAATTATCTCCTTAGTAAAATGGTAAAATCAAGATATGAAAGAAGAACTCTAATATTTCCTTTTACTCTCATTATCAAAAGTAATTTTATTTCGTTTTCCACGACTTGCAATTTCATCGAAAGAAATTTAGTAGCTTAGGATTTTATTGAAATATTATATCTAGATAATGGTATTATGCCGAAAGATAACAAAAATAGAAGTTTAATTATTTTTCGATGTTAAAAATTTCCAAAAATTGCATGTTTGGTTCGTACAAGGCATTTCTGGGTGGTTCCATAGGTGACCATATTTGGACTAGTTGCTTAGTCTTTGCCTGGACTGAGAAGAATGCTGTTACTTCCGATTCACTGATGATTACTCTTTTGTAACATTACTAGTTGGAGTTCTAATTGATTGTTTGACATTTAATATCAGTATTCAGTATCATTGTATCTTTTATTTATTTTTTACATGAAATTAGAAAACGACTCATAAGGACTTCATCAAGTTGGTTAAAAAGTAACTTTAACTAGATACAATAATATATACAGACCTTGTATATAACATATATAATAAAACGTATCTTTGTTCATATCATGGTGAAATGTGAATTAGAGTCTATATATTTAATTCATAATTGAAACCAAAATATGAATGACTCGGATGGTCTTTTTTAAAAATTTATGACTTTATCCCTTCATTACGAAATTCTAAATTTTTTTTTTCAGTCCCAAACTTTTACAGGGACATGGAATTCCAAATCTTAATTTTTCTTCGTCTTTTTTACGTTTCTATTGTAACGATTATACAGCAAGCATTGCTAGTCACCTTTACTTGCTTGTTAATTTTTTCATTTTATTGGACTGATCCAATAAAATGAATCTAAACCATTGGTTATCAGTGGGACGCTTTTTTGTATCAAAAACGAATTAAATTGCAGGATGAATCCATTAAGGCATGAAGGAAGTATTCCATGAAGTAGATCATTTGAACTCGATTGAAAGTATTGGAGGGTGGGGAAAGAAATTCGATTAGAAAAGAGACAGAAAAAAATTGTAGACACCTGAAATAGGTCGGATTCCGTGGTATTTACTTATTGACAATTCAAAATGTGGTGGTTAGAAGCTGTAGAGTTGTCAGTATCGGCGTTGGAAAAAGAAAAGAAAAAATAGCTCTCTCCTTAAAAATTAAACGTGAAAAATTCACTCGAGGCGGAGCGCTTGTATCTTAACTGGGGGAGACAAAAATCTATTTCATTCACTTTATAGTGTTCACAAGCGCTCACGTTTACCTTCTAAAAGTGTACTTTAAAATCGCAGCTGAACTAGCAACGTCCCTTCCTTTAAAAGCCATCTTCTCCAATATCCTAAAGAGGCTTTACAATTATATATACTTTTATAAATGGAAGAAAAAAAATATATTGCCCCTTTACTCGAACTAAGTACATTTATACAATGTTTATGTTTATTTATGTTAATCTATGATGAAATTAAATACATTTATAGGTATAATGTAAGTAGATCTATACCTGGGAGGTAAAAAACACCATATCCATATTTTTATTGAATTACTATGGATTACTATTTTCACAAGCAGGTTTATCAAATTACTTACCAAAGCCAATAAAAATGTAAAAGAACGTTCATAAAGCTGTCTCTGTTGGTAAAGAAAAACAACTTATAATAGCTCAAAGTTATTAAAAATTGCCTCTTCTGAAAAAATACAAAAATGCATGCATATTCTTTACCTTCAGGGTAAAGAAATAAACACTACAAAAAGATATTTAATATTACTTCAGATATTTAATTTCAGAATGACAGAGATAGAAAGAAAGTTTTCTTTATTAACATTTTTGGTTTATTAATGAGATTTACATAATTAAATTTAAGAATTTCATATTTTTGAAACATGACTCAAAAGGTAAAATATTTTTAGTATTGATCGTATACCACAAGAGTTAATAAAATATTATTGATAACATATTCTAACTACTTGGAATACTTTTTATAAAATTACAAGGGGTTAGATTAGATGCATTTTTACTTAGAAGCATAGGATGAAGAAAATAAGGTATATTGCTCACGTAAGGTCATAAAACACATGTAAATATTTTACAATACATTTAAAATTTACTTAAATAAATACTTATACTTTAATAAATAGGACTAAATGAAAGTAGAACGAAGATACTGTTAAACGAGGAAAGAATCCATCAGCAATAATCCAAATATTTTTCTTCTTTCATCCATTTTCTTGTTGCCGAATCATTCTCAAGAAAATGGCTTTAACCCACATTGTTCCCTTTATTGATTTTAGCTCATTTAGGATATTTCCCCCTCTTTAAAACGTTTGTTTTATCTTTCGGCTGGTCTAATAAACTTTTATTGAAATTTTGACAAGAAAATATTTACATATCTCTAACTAAGTAGTCTGATAAATGAAAGTCATTTGTGCCATATCATGTTACAGCTATTCAATATAGTGGGTCTCGTCTCACTGGTCAATTGTGTTGGTGTTCCTATTGCTTGGCAAATCAAATAGTGCTCTGCAAACATGTCCGACCCTCATAATCGATTTAGGTTCCATTTTCAAATATCCATTTATACAAAATGTCACCACACTTGATATTTAGTATAAAAAAAAAAAAGTCCGGGGTGCCGGTCAATAAACTACAAAATAGTATAAAACTGTTTTATTGTAGCCAACATTTCGACCCAACAATGCAGGTCTTCGTCAGGGCTAGATGAAACAAGAGACAGACAAAAAAAAAATTATGATTACATAGGACAAAGCGTGAACTAATTAGCTAAAATATAAATTTCTGTAAACATATTATATGTTTATATAATATATATATATATATATATATATATATATATATATATATATATAAATACACAGGATGTAATACAACTGTTGACACAGATAGTATTGATAGTTTGATAAGATGGGGTAAGTTACACAAATTAAGGGGATAAAGTATTGGAATGTTGTTTTACGAGTAGATGTCAAGGAAGAAATGGACCAGAATTGGAGTTGGATTGATAAGTGATGGAGTACAGATATAGAAAATATAGAAGCTTACCGTCATACAGTGTAGCTGTTATAGCCAAAGCGAGGCTCCCACCTTTAGCCGTGACGAAGACCTGCATTGTTGGGTCGAAACGTTGGCTACAAAAAAATAGTTTTATACTATTTTGTAGTTTATTGACCGACTCCCCGGACTAATCTCATCCATATTCTAAATCCGGTCAACCATCCTTTATCCAATTAAAAAACCAAAAAAAAAAACAGTCAACTTATCTAAGTTTTTTTCTCAATGTTTGATTTCACTTTTTATTAATCGTTAAAATTCTTTATGTTTGAGACTATAAATCTTATTTAATTGTTTTTTATTCATTTGTTACGTTTCAGTCCATCTACATCTTCAATTAAATTAAAATTGAGAAATTGAGATAAATTGAGATAAAATTGAGAAAAAATAAGTCAGTAAATTTTACGTCAAAATAAATAAAAATCAATTACAAAAGATTTTCTACTCTAAACGTGATTCAATTAACAATGAATCGCCAACTTAATTTAACTTACACCAATACTTATATTTACATACTATACTAATTATCATATACCATGCTAATTGTCATCAAGATATACTTTTAACAATTGGCTTCGATCGAAGGGACTGGCTGCAGATCGAGTGCGATTCAACAGATTTATATTTCCTGTTTAACGTGTGTACAAATGAGAATATTACCATATTCAGTATTGCCTTCATTATGAGATTACCCTTTCAGTGCTAACTAATGCTGATTGGTGATCTTAAATATCAATCATTATTAATCTGGCATCATACTTTATTTTTGTGTTACTATCTGTGGAAGAGCTAAAATTGCAGTCGATATTAATAAAGTTTTTATGCTTAAATTCGTTTGTCTGTTTTATTTGCTTAAACCAAATTTAATAATTCTTATTCATCATCAAAATGAATTTTTTTGTGGGGAAAAATCAATAAAAAATAAAATAACATCATCGATGAAGCAAAAAATAAACAAATGGTAAATTGGAATTTCTGATTTGCGGAATATACCCACGTCAGACACACCCACGTCCCAATGCGACAGACAATTTCCTAGCACAGAGCTCTCACCGTTTCTACTTTGGAACAGTGTTTGACATTCAATACACTTTCTTTATTCCGGTTCTTTAATCGAAAAATTTGATTCCTAACATTTACAGTTCATAGCTAATCTTACTATCCTAGTTTTATCTCTGAAGAATGATGTCCTAACACTTAAGAAAGCTATTAGAAGGGAAACGGATAAATCATTAAAACATAAAAATATTATTTTTTCCTTTCTTGTTTTTGCACTTTATCCAATCCATTAAGATGTTTAACCGCACTACCTGCAGCCAATCCCTTCGATTAGAGTCATGTTTTGCAAGCTCCATGATAATAAGTTTATCGGGCCGGGATAGCCGAGCGTGTAGGAGCGCGACCCGTTGTTGCACGCTCGAGCCGAACGGCGGCGGTTCGAATCCGCCCTGGGAGGGTTAACTTTTATTTCGTGAAGGCCCCACGGAATAAATCTCGACCCTCCCACCATGGTTAGAATAGGTTGGTTACACCTGTAGAGTAACCCCCCGTATGCCACACATGGCCAGGTAGGGGTACCGAACAAAAAAAAAAAAGATAATAAGTTTATCATTTCATTTAAACTGAAATATATTACTTATCTACATAAAAAAATAATATTAATATCAATTGCAAAATGGAAAGCTGCAAAAAATGAAAATTAGAATAATAAAAGGACTTGTGATTATTAAATATTGACAATGCTACTTACAACAAAAATTACAGTAGATGATCCCCATGCAAGTCCTGCCTTTTGATATCTAAACCAGAGACCTCTCACGGTGAACGCTCTTTCTCCTAAGGTCTCTCATTCTCTTCTCAATTTTCTCCCTTATAGGAAAGGGATGGACTTTTTGTTTAAGTCCCATTCATAACCGACGTCATTATTTTCATATAACACTATGGAATAAAGGACGACTGCTGTCCTTACGGTATTGAGAATGCAACAATGTCCACATATTTCGCAGATCTTGGTAAGTATCAATGCTCGTCGAAATTCCAGTTAACTTGGGAGCCTTATCAATTCTAGTTTCACTAGATAGTGCCGACTTATGAAGAAAGGCTGGAAGGAGATGTTAGGCATTTCCCAAGAACATGGTGTTTAGGAGTGTGCGGTTTTACCATTCCGGGACCCAACTTCGCTCGGCGGTCCGTTTTCCCCTGGGTGTCAGGGCGGCATTATTAATATTGAGGTAGGGAGTTGGACCAATTACTATCCCAAAGTAATCATGTTTGATATGTAGATTGATTAGCATATTTAGTGGCATCTAGATCAAATTTCAAACGAAACAGTTATGTTTTGTTACATTAAGAAAAAAAATTAAATATTACGATCTTAAATATTGGAATTTTGTTGCCTACAAGGTTGGATTTTAAGTTTTATTTCTAAAATTCAATCATTTAAATTGAAGTAGTTTACTTTTTAATTTTCCATTTAATAAAAACGAATTAAATTACATTAATAAAAATCAATATTTGAATAAAAAAATCTTATGAAGTAAGTGACGAAATCAAAATGGATGATGAACTAAGCTTAGGTTTAATTGAAGAATGACTTGTTTCATTCTGTCAGTGGCAGGAAGCTGATAATCGGAATCATGCAAATGACATCCTTTCATTTCATTCAGAGGCTTTCTTTTTTCCTTCTGTTAACTGATGTTAGTTTACATAATTTTTTTTTTTTTTTATTAAGACCTTGTTATTTTATACTACTATGGATCGGAGTGAGTTTTACGTAACGTACAAGATTAATAATTAATTTAGGCCCAGGTAAGAGTATTGGGGCTTATAAGTAAATTTTAATGAAAATGACTGGTTTAACGTATTGTAGAAACTAATTAACAATTAGTATGTATTTGTACTAATCAAAATAAAATTATTCATCTTATAGCATTTTTCCGCCTTTATACCATTTTCAAAGTAACTTGAGAATGTCTTGATCTCATGTTTTTTTATTCGGACTCTTCCGTATAGTAGACAATCAGAAAATAAGATTATCTATTATAAAATGTCCAGCACTACCTCTCTACAGACTTAAATATATCCCATATTTCCAGAGAGTTCTCTTATTCAGATTCTTTTTTCTTTGGCCTCATTCATATTTGGCTTATAAAAAATTGTGTTGTAATGAATATAGTATTTAATATTTTAATTTAATAACTTCACTAACAATTAGTGTGTATTTGTACTAATCAAAATAAAATTATTCGTCTTATAGCATTTTTCCGCCTTTATACCATTTTCAAAGTAACTTGAGAATGTCTTGATCTCATGTTTTTTTATTCGGACTCTTCCGTATAGTAGACAATCAGAAAATAAGATTATCTATTATAAAATGTCCAGCACTACCTCTCTACAGACTTAAATATATCCCATATTTCCAGAGAGTTCTCTTATTCAGATTCTTTTTTCTTTGGCCTCATTCATATTTGGCTTATAAAAAATTGTGTTGTAATGAATATAGTATTTAATATTTTAATTTAATAACTTCACTAACAATTAGTGTGTATTTGTACTAATCAAAATAAAATTATTCGTCTTATAGCATTTTTCCGATTTTATACCATTTTCAATTTCGCTGTGTTCATAAAAATCAAAAGGTAATTATATCATACTTTTCAGTGCATTTATTTTCACTGGTTCCTATGTTTCGAATTCGGTTTAATTTATTTTTTTTATTTATTTTTTTATAATATGTGTTTTATTTTAAGTACTTTATTTTTACTGTGTCGAGAATCTGTGCGAATAAGACTTGCAGCATATTGCATATATATATATACTTTTTTTTTTATATCTTTATATCTAATAACCCAATCAGGTTCTTAAAAGTGAAAATTTGTATATATTTAATAACAATTTTGATAATTTAGGATAAGTTATTATTATTAGTTCTATGTGTCTTCCATTTGACAGAATAAATTTAGTACGTTTCTGCAGGTACGCATATGTAAGAGTAATCTTCTTTTCACAGCTAATTACATTACGTATAAATTATTAAGAAGCCTATTATTAAAAGAAGGTTTTGCTCAACCGAAAAGAGGATACAAATCACTTTTCTACTTAATGTAGAGATTATTATTTTTCTTTTATATTCTTGAGTAAATTAAAAGGAATTTTATATGTTCTAAGGCATTAACACTGATATGCAATCTACGTCAGAAGATCAGCCTATGAAAATGAAAGTAATCTTATCTATCCTGGAGAGAGAGACTGTTTTTCACGATTACACCAAGAACCTCATCTCATAGATAAACGACCAGCCCAAGCCTATTCCAGATTACATTTACATAATTAGGGTATAAATATTCCTCAACTCGGTTGCGAGAACGAGTCTTCTGAGAAGCTCTGAGATTTCTCTAATATCTTCTGTGTAACTGTTTTCAGAGTTTCATTCCGTTTTCGGTCACTCCTACTCCCTATTTGCTTTACTTTTTTCAGTTGTACTGCATAGCTGGATTCATTAATTTTAGTGAATTTAATAAAAATTTGAAATACAAAAATAAAAAATAAACCTACAACTACCTAAACGATAATACGCTGTGTCATATGTAGCGTATTACATGGTTTTCAAAGCTTAGAAAATCGATGGAAACAGTGTTAAAAACATAACATTAAAAATTATGTATTAAGAAAAATTAATAGTAAATAAAACATCACTCTAATGATAGTTACTGGTCTGCAGGTTAGGTTCTGCTAAGCATAAAAAATCCATCACAATTGAGACATGTACATATAGCGCCCCTTATAAAATTGACTTGTCCAGCATGATAGTTCAGTCATGCGGGCTTAAAGAATGCATTTTTTGAAGGCGTAGCCATCAACGTCCAATCATTATACTTCCATTCTATTACTTTATTTCACATATAATAAATGGAATAGGCTATTAAAATTCAAATAAATATATTTTTTATCATATGACACACAAAACTTCAAACAATCATATATAAAAAATCTCAAGCAGAAATCTTAAATAAATTTATTAAATCTATTTAAAATAAATTATAATCTTAGTAACTTAGTAATAAACCGTTAATGTTCATAGTTGAATCATCGGACCGCATACGGACACTAAAAAGAGGTTGATGAGAAATTCCAGACCACATGTTCCATAACGGCTGAGAGTAGGGTGATATAAATAGAACATTTTTTATTTCATATTCATGTTATGCTTATTATCGCTTTAACTTTTTGAGTACTTGAGGGTTACTGTTTTTATTATTGCTTACAATTCAGCACAATTAAATCAAATATAGAGAATAATGAGATGAGTTCATATAATTATAATAAGTATAATTGTTTAGTAAAAAGGAAATATTTATCTCCTGGTTTAACAGTACTTAAAGAAAAAAACTTTAAACTATTGACATAAACCAGAGTTTCTTGATGGACTGATCCATCAATAATCTCTAAACGCAATTGAAGTAAAAATTTTTAATGGATGGTTAGCATCATGTACGGTCTCCGTTATATACTTTCATAACGCTCAGTTAGTTTCGCCATACAATGTACAGTGTGGTCTTGAAAGACCGTAATGAAATAAGATTTACGCTTTTTATAAAACATAGTACATTACATTATTATATAGGTTTGGTTTTTTTTTTAATTAAACTTTCAAAAAATAGACCACCGTTTGGTTTTGGACCACTTTCTAATATGACTGTAATAAAAGATGGAATAGCAAACACAACCATTTGTAATTTTATTTCTAGTAACTCGTAACTTTGCTGAATTCATATTTTTAATCATAAAACACGTCATTAACTTTTTACATACTGCACCAAAAATACATAGATGTATTTCGGGTCATTCCAGCGTGTTTTTGAAAATCGCATATTAAGAAATAATCAATTCTGATTAATCAGTTACCTTGTAATATAGGTTACTGTAGTAAATAGGTAACAGTTTCTGAGTGATAGAAAAAAGAAGCTAAAATACTTCCCTCCTTACTACTAGTCACTAGTTTATTTCAGTGTTTGTCTTGCTCTTCTGAAATGGCAGAAGCGACTTCCTTACCTTCGAGCAAAGTACACTCTAATAAATTAGGGTTGAGGGTCATTCACCTCTGACCTGATCGTATTTCTGGCGCAAATATCTCATTTAGCATCAAATTCATTAGTCAAATTTACAACTTTATCGAGACTAAATAATCCTAAAAGTATAGTAGGATATAGATATAAAACTAGGACCATATAATCATTAGAGAATGGACGTAGAAGACACAGTAAACCGAATAATCATTTTCATTTCTCTTCATCGTTTCATTTGCACCTGTCGGGAAATTAAATAATCTGCAAATTTGATGTCAATACTTTGGCAATACGGCATTATTGGAATTTGGAAAAAAGAGCCCAGTGCGTACTATTTACGGATTTGACTTATCCCTTAATTCAGGAAAATAATTTCTTTTTGGTCTCCATCTCCATCCAGCCACGCCAGAGTCATTTATCAGTATGGCGTACGTGGTGTGTGTGTGAGTGTCTGTAAGATTTTCAAATAATAAGGTTTTTCTAATGAATCCCATAAACCTTTTACATATAACCACTAATTAGAAATAGTCACGAACATATGTTTTCCCATTATCATCGTCTTCTTGCATTTATCATCTTTTACCCAAATTAATTTTTAATATTATTCTTAAAAAATAAAGCAAAATAATAAATGAAAATACCACAAACGATCTAGAACAACAAAGTAATTAAGCGATGTTTGTTGGAACCCGACGCATTTCAAACGGCTACATTTGTCAGTGGAGGCTCACCACCACCTGTTACGACTTGAACCAATGCCAGGACTGTTGAGTCATAAATAGATGTGTTTTTATTTTCTCTTGGTTTAGATTTCTTTTCAGAAAACATCTTTTATGTTTATAGTGTTTATTGAGCTTTTTAGTTATTTATTTTTTCGGTTATGCTGGTTTATCATCACCTAAAGATAAACTGTGATCCTTTTCTTTAAATAGACCATCCACCTAATAACTTGCGATCTGTATATTACTTGCCTGTATCCCTGTATCCCCCATCTATCTGGGATTCGGTTTAGTTATTATAAAAATCGTAAAGCTTTCCGATAGTTACTGCTGATGAATAATTATAATCAAAAGTTAGTTAAACAAAATTAGATTTTAATTGCATAGAATTACTAAATCGACTTTTAGTTCTGAATCTTAGAAATAACTGTGGAAAGTAAAATTGTTGTTTTGCACAAAAAAAAAAAAAAAAAAAAAAAAAAAAAAATTATAATAAATAAAAAAAGCGCAAATAATTATTTACATTAAAGAAGTACTTCCAGGTTGAATAATACTTTATAATAAGAAAATATAAATTTCTTTGTGTCATAGATTTGTCTTATTTCACGATTCGAAATTATTACAGTGCATCTATACACATTCTTATGAAACTTCAAGACTTAGACGATACTTCTCAGCCTAAGTATTATAATATTGTAATAAAAAAAAAAAAAAAAAACACAAAACATGGTTTAGAATAGATGTAAACTTGTTGGAACGAAGTAACAGTTGTAACAAGCAGTTATAGAACATGGCTTGTGACTACGCTGGCCTCGAACCTTCCAGGCTGTTCTTACTACCAAATATAAAGAGTGATGGACTGGAGAGTTAGTCTTGTTCTGAAGTCACATGATTATTTCTGTGTTACAAAGTGATAATTTTTGTAGCCTGTTTAATTATTTGTGTTTTCATTGTCAGTGTGGCATTGTAAATTATTATTTTTGTTCGAATAAAAATTGTTTGACCCCCATAAGCGTTAAAATAGTCATAAAAACCTCCGGTTTTTTATTGAGTTGTTCTGTTCTTATACAGAATAGTAATTAAATGATGATCTTTGGTTAGATCTGTTGATAAAGAATTAATATTTGTATTAACTGATTCGGTGGGTAATCTGACAAATTTAAGCATAACCACTTGGTTTTCCTCAGAACTAATCGAAGCAATTCAGAGAAGTTAGATTTCCCTGAAGAGGATATCGTGAATTGAGAATCGATTCATGGCTGACTCAAACTTCAATAAGTAGATAATTTAAATAAGACTCATATTAGGGACCACTATAGCCGAGTGCTTCAATACGTCCCCTTTCTAGCATATGTAGGTGATCTCACAGAATCATATAATCCACCCCCCCCCCCCCACCAGTATGGCAGAAATAGTTTTGATATTAATATGACAACCCTTGATAATTGATCAGGCGCATTGCTAACGAGATAAAAAAAATAATTTTGTATTTTTGAAATCGCATTAACTCTAATCAAATTAACCTTAAATAATTCTTACAAACATAAACTGTAACAAACATTATTCTTAAAATGTAAAGTGGGATGTTTTAGATAAAAATGTTTAAATCAGTACAGTCATTAAAAAAGGTTTTAGAATATCCTTTAACAATAAACGATAAAGTTTTAATAAACTTTTCACTCGAACTATTTCAAGATTAAAAATGTAGCCTTATTGGGGAAGGATTGAATAAACTTGAGTTGATCCACAATATTAACCTGCTGAAAGGTTAATGACTGAAGTTTATATACCTTTTTTGCTTTTTAAATGACAATAACCAGCGTCCTAGAAAAAAGTAATGTAATAAATAATGAAGAGTCCTCCGAACGATGATCGGATTAATCTGGGATAGAGTACTAATTATTGGAGGAGGACAAACAAATTGCTGACGGAAACTGATCAGTCCATATGTCATGACATGAAGGTTAAGATACGCAGGGTATGAGTAGCTCGAAGAAACTCATCAGGAAGCCTCTACACAACAATTAATGCCACAATAGTAAGCAAGATAAATCCTGTTTGGTCAAAAAGCACATTGGTAGATTGAGTCAACAAAGACAATGATTGTTAAACCTATGCAACAAACTAGAAAGAAGGTGCCTAGGATAAGCAGAGGTGGAGAGGCCGGTTTCATTAGACTGAAAAAGATCTACGTGGCTTGTAAAGCCTATAGGAAAAAAAGTCTAACAGGTACAAATCAGTCTTTTCTTAAGTACATTATTTATAAATATTTCTATTCTATATACATAAATATTTCTGTTGTACAAAAACTCTCTTTGAAAATTAACGGAGCATTCATCCTTTATTTCGGTATCCAGGATTATATTAGATACTCACTCAATCTTCCGTCATGAAATATTTATTTGCGGTTCTTCAACGAGGGATCGTTCACCTATAAATAACCAAATCAGGGAAGTGGTGGGCCCCCTCGACTTATGCTATTATCAATTATCAAACGATAATAAAGATGAACGCTGCCACGTGGGAGGGTAATTAGTTAACCTAATTGAGGGGATCCGTTTAGAAAGGAGTGATTAATTTAAGGGCCGCGAGTGATAATTGGCTTGGACGGCGACCAGCGTTGCCGGGAACGCCAAATGAGGCCTGATCAATCTCGGCACCTGCTTCTACTTTACTATTTCTGCTAAATCTGAATTCTTAGTAAACAGCTATACTTGTAAAGATCACCTGGTTGTGCTGACTAACAGTACTTTAATGTATTGCGGGAATCTCATCCGTCGTAGAATTAAGGTGCAAAAATGGCAAGTTTTGAGTTGGCAACATTATTACAACGTGGAAGTTACCTATTTTGTACATAAAATAGAAGTTTAACGGGTTCACGCAGGCGTGTAACACCGGTGGCTCACACTATACCGCCGCATCGGACACTTTACTCAATCACAAAACTTTCCCCGACGATGTGTAACGAGGAAGGGTTGTTAGTTTATTTTATTTATGATGGATTGCCAATACTGGCACAATGCCCTTGTATAACTCCCGTTCGATAGAGCGAAAATCATTTAGGTAAGCTGCCAATGGGCGAGGAGCATGAATTACAGCCCCGGCGTGAACGTTAACTCTATGTTAACGTTTATGTTAACTTAGTGTTAACTCTAGTAGGTTCCCCCCCCCCACCTAAGCGATGGCGTTTCTTTATCGCTTGAGAGTATTCAAAAGAGTAGATCAAGACCATGATTTTCTAATAAATTCTATTTTTGAGGTTTACTTATACTCTATGATGGGTGGGATATGAATATCGGCATTGAACGAATGTGCTTCTACACTGTTCAGGTACATAAGAAGATTAGAACATATTTGCCTTTGGCTGAAAGTAATCTGATGTTTGACAGCTGGTGTTTACTTCCTCACTTGTTGAGCTCTGACAACTGTAAAACTCTTTTGTTTGTCTATTTGTTTTCCATTGAACAGTTTGTCAATTAAGAAATCGAATCAAAACTGGATAGTCACAAGAAGTAAATAAATTTATTACTTCTAGTGACTGTATAACAATAATTTGATTTAATAATAAAAATAAATGAATTCTGTACTTATTTATTCCGGGACAAGCACCTTGATACAACATAATGAACTTTAGAGCCTTGGGGCATGATTTATATAAAATTGACTGAGATCCAAGGGCGAATAAATTGATGAAACCTATCAACAATAGACAGCTCAAAGAGTTATAATTATATTCATCGGTTTTAAGACAGTATATGGTAGAACAGATTTTTACAGAGTAATAGGTGAAATGAGAATTCCTACATAATTAATAATACAAGGGAAATGAACAATGCCTAATATTAAATGCAAATGAATTCTTGTGGAAATGTCTTGAACAATTCAGATGTCAGGCTCAGCGTTCTTATTCTTAAAGGAACCTCTCCACAATGTCACCATGACAGAGCAGAGCTGGTTCAAGGTGGGGCTGTATTTAATAAAACCACTCAGCTGTTTGCTCATGCGAATGATGTGGCTATTGTTGGAGGAATCTAAGGGATCCCATTGAAAAACTAGAAAATGAAGGACAGAGAATGCGGACAGATTTAAACAAAAAGAAAACGAAGATAATGTTTTTCAGAAGAAAGAGCCCCCTCTCCCCAAAGAAATTACATAATGTCAACATAAATTTGTAGTGCACTCAGGATCCAAGAGAACAACAGAAGGAGATATAAGTAGAGTCAGAACACAGTGTAGGAGAGATAAAGCAGACGTTGACATAGCTGAAGACAGAATTTGCCTGTTGAGATCATGTAAACTTCACATGAAATGTAATTATTCAAGTAAATAATTTAATCAGGAACTAATTAGTTCAGAAAATTAAATCCAAATAAAGTAATTATCGCATCATACTCAAAGTTATGTCCAATTATATACCATAATATGGCATATTATGCTATATAATTGAACATAACTATAAATCTTGTTTATAGTTGACTTGTAACTTGTACATAACTATAAATCTTTGACGTAAAGTAACATAATATGATATCTTACGTCAAAGATTTATAATGTATGAAGTTACAATGTTCTTGTATGTATTTAGTATGTATGTAGTAAGACATATATGTTCCTACTGCTTACCAATGCAATATATAATGAACATCGGAGACAACTGTCAATCTCTTTCAATCATTTTATGCTTTAATATCTCTGTTGTTTGGGCAAAAGGACTTAAGTCATGGATTGTGAAGCTTGTGATTGTGATTGTATTTCCGCATTCCTAAATAATAAATGAAACTTTATTATTTCAACAGAAACTGATCTTTATAGTAAATTATGAATTTTAAGAATACACTACATAACAAACACGAATGATATAAAACAAATGTATGTTTATAACAGCACATCCTGAAAAATCTCGAACCATTTTCACATTATATGAAATCTAAGAAAAAATTAATAAATCTTCAACTCAGTTAGCTAGAATAACTTAAAACAACTTTAAAAATACTTTAAAGAAACACATCTTCCCAGATTTTCTTAAAGAATTCTCTTTAAGATAAAAGAGTTATGTGACTAAAAAGAATGGACCACGAGAACTGGTTTCGGCTAAACTAGCATGCGAGATAAATGAATACAATATTATTAAGAAAGAAAAAGTAGAAAATTCTCCAAGAATGTACCAAAATTAGCCTTCTTAACAGGAAATGGCATATTTTTTTTCTCTAAATTCCATTCGTTTCCCCTCACTCACTCATCTTTGTATTGGCACTAATCCATCCCTCTCCAAAACGGCGCCTCAGACTCTGTTGACGATACAGATTTATCCATCCAGTGTTTCTTCCACTAATTCCATTAAGTGTTACTTCGACTCACATGGATAGTAGAATATAAACACATAGGTTAAGATTTTATCTATTACAATCTAACGGTAAATAAATTTTAATTATTGTGTAAGCCATTGATGGTAGATTTTCAGACGCGCCTTTTTCTACTTCATCGTACATACTTACGTAGAAAAAATAAATACGTATGTCCACATAAGTCCTGAACAAATACATTTTCGAATATACACAATGTTTAAAGTATTAATTATTTCCTCTTTTCAAAATACAGTATATTTTAGTTAAATACTTTAATTATTTACGGGGAATGTATTCTAAATGCATCAAACATATTTATAGTAATTTGTAAGTACGGTCATTGCTTTATAATGTGCAATGATTACAAACGTACATGACAAATCATGTCACCGGTAACTAATATTTTATAAATATTTCGTATTAATATAGCGTTAGTCACTTTTATCAAACATTTTGAAAAGAAAAATGGCGCTTAAAAAATGTCCAGAAGAAATCATTCTATTCGGGTAATTGTTTGTTTGCTTAACTTCCCTTTTTGCTACGGCCAACCGGACGATGCTACAGTGGTAGTCCTAAATTTTGCCTTTCTAGGTATAATTAGGATAAGGATGTTTTACGAGTACCTGACATCGTAAAGGCTCGGGACCTCCATTTTACGTCCTATCCGAGGGACGGCATAGGCAAGGATTTTTTACTCACTTTAAAACGTCCTAGCGCGTGACACGAACCCGTGACCTTTAGTATTGCAGGTTACTCTGCTAACCACTACTTTAAGAAATACATTTTTTAATTATACAAAAAAAAACAAGGAATAAATTATTGCATAAGCAAATCCTATCAATTTTAATTTTACTAAATATTATTAAATTCCTTATACTTTTTTTATGAGTATTCTGGTATTGTTAGATATGTTTAATTGATTAGAAGTCCATCAATTTATAACACTTGTTTACAACTACGAAGAGAGGATTTCTCCTAATTATAACAGAAATTTATAAGAGCACTTCAAATTAAACATTATATTAGATCAACAGGACTTCACTAATCGACATAACTTTCATGAGTGAAGCATTCATTAAAACTATGCGCTGACTTCTGAAATAACTAGATACTTGAACAACTAACTAATTTTAAATGATTAATAAGAAATTTATTATGAATTGTGCGTTTCTAATATTTATATGTAACTGTCGGAGTAATATAAATTATAATGCTATTATCAATCAGACAAGAACTTAATTATTTTTGTTTTGCTTCTAGGAGCAATTTTAAAGCTGAATCGGATATGTATACAGGTATTTTTAAGATATGTCACTGCGACTAACCACTGTATAATAAATACGAATGAGACTCACTTATCGTTTAGTTGAAAGAATATGACCTCACTCAGTGAATCTAAATACAGGTTACTTGGAAGACAATCCTATAATATAATATAACATTTCACTTGTTTATTCATCACAATGCTTGTTTTAAGAAATTAACCTAAAATTAAAGCATAGTTGTTAATATTATTTTAAATCTCTGAATTATAAGATTTTGTTTCATTATTTTCAATAGTTATTAGCGAAGACATTTTTTAAGGTCACTTTTAACCAAACGTCGGATTATAAAGCACCTACATAACGTGTAATAGAAGAAATTTTATTCACTTAATATTAATCTTAAATCTCTATGTTATGTTAAGTTAATGATTTTACTGATTATAATATACTAGTTGTATATCCCGGTTTCACCCGGGGAATTTCATTTTACGATTGATTTCATAAAAAAACCAATGTAAAGCGAGATCATAATGATTTTTATAACAATAAAGAATATACCCAGAGATCAGGTGAAGGTATGCAATTTTATAATAAGGACAGGTGTTTGTACCTGGTATGAAAGTACCACTGAGCGAAATTCGGAGAATTTAGGACAAACGGTATAGATTTCTATAATGAACAAACAAACAGAATTTCGTCATAATTTATATAGTTTATCATAAATTTTTCAATGAAACAATTCAAAATTTGGAGAAAACTAAATTATTTCATTGGTAAAAAATATTTTATAAGCATTTCGTAGTAATATAGTCGTTAATCACACACAAAAAGAACAATGGCGCTTAAAAAATGTCCAGAAGCAATCATTCAACGCAGTTTAAATAATAAAAAAAAGAAAAGTACAAAGATGCCAGAAGATAGCGAATTTTCGTGTAAGGAAAAGTTAGCTGAAAATAAAGTAACCAAAACTATACTTTTTTTTCCTTATGAGAAGATATGAAGGTAGAGGTTGCTGATGTATTGAGGCTCCGGATCCTAAACACACTGAGTAATCGCTATTTTCTTCCTGCAGCTAGCCCATCATATTTTATCATACTGATGCTTACGGAATCAGACCCCTTTTAGCACAATGTTGCTCAATTTAGCTTCCTCAATATTTTTGTTTGGTGCAAATGATTAATGCCTAACGATAAACAAAAAAAGAATTCGGTAGACAACAAATTATTCAAACAAGATCTAATTTACGACTTCAATAGAACAGCGTTGTACAAGACCGAAATATATCCAAGCACTTGCTATCAAAGCTGCTAAAGAAAGATAAAACGATAATTTTCTATTATGCTCTTTTATATTAGATACTAGGTCTTTTATCCTCCAGCTACCAGCATAGCAAAGACAACTAGCCCTGCAAAACATTGCAGCACAATAACGTTCACAACAGAGATCTAACTGTCGTTAGTAATGCGTAATCGAAGATAAAACATGCCTGATTGTTAGTAGAAATCTGTTCGGCTAACATTCATTAAGAACCTCCTATTTCGTCGGGATCTAGAAATGGAAAATTTTGTTACATTCGCTAAGCAAAACAATTTTTATCGACACTGTAAAAAATAGGATAATTTGAAAAACAAACAAACTGATATAATCATTCCAAAAATCTGAAATAAAAAGCTCACATTCCCGTTTTTGAATATTCATTGTTTCTTGTTACAAGTCTATTTGTGAAAGGTTTCATTCAGGCTTAATGAAAACTAATCTCTAATCTAATAGAACTCGGCATTTTTTTTTGTTTTTAAATTGTTGTATCTATTAAGTTTTAGGATAAAAGATTAATAATAATTATTGGCAAAATATCTATAAAGTCACAAAATATATGTCAATTAAATTATTTTTTGAATACTGATTTTCACATTCTATCTAAACTTTATATTTCTATCTATACTAATCCTCGAACAACATCCCCTCAATAATCTCTATCAGCAAAACCATTCTTTGCCAAGAAGATGGTTTTTTGCTACAGACCTCCAACGATCCCTCACATCAATAGCATCTGAGGATTTCCTCGTTTTTATCTCTTTTCTAGCAATCGTCAGCAATTTTGCCTTCAAAGAGGTCAATCCATTATATTTGTATTTACTTGCTGATTAATGAATTTTGTATTTTGAATCCTCGGAAACCTGGGCAAAACCAAGATTCATCACCTAAGCTATATTTTTAAATCCTAATATTCTTATATAACCCTGACCATGAATCAGGTTTGCCAAAAATGGATAGTTATATCAATATTTATACGTATATAGACATCTGGCCCAGTCACAAGACTGTGAATCAAAGCGTAATTGTATTGATATATATATCTGCATGGACGAAAATCGTCAGAAGAGTAGTGAATAATTTTTTTTCGGCATATTCTTTCTCGTTAAACCTTCCTATTTCCTTATTTTCTTGAAGCGTTTATGGGCCACCCTTAGAAAGTTTCTTTTCTAATAAAATCTTCTTTTGTTTTACCTTTATATCCATTCATTCATTACCCCAATATTTATTTCTTCGTTGGCCCCTATCGACTATAAGCCTGGTGGTAACCTTTTTTTAAAAATGGCTTTATATCTCTAGTCGTTGTTGGAGGATTTTTTCCTTGAATATGTTTCGATAAAAAACATGAAGAGATTCTTGTTCTAGGCTGTTGAGTGAATATATCCCTGCTACTATTCTATTCTACTAAATATCATGTACGATAGTACGCAGTGAAAACGAATTTTTATTTTATTTTGTCCGGGGTTAAGGAACGTTGTTAGGTATTCAGTCCTCTGTGAGCTGCGGTGCAGAAGCCTTGTACTGTAAAAGCTTTGTACTTAGCTCCCTCGGAATTCTTGCCAATCCAGCATATGTTTGAGGGTATGGAGGGTATGGTTTGAGGGTATGAGAGAATAATTATAAACCTTAAAATGTAGATTACGGTGTTGTTGTCCAAAGGTTCGGACAAGAATTCCGTATAAACTGCAATATAGCTAACTGCTACAAAACTGTAATTAATATAGGTTTATTAATTGCGAATTCGAAATTAATGAATAATTATTTGAAATATGGCTTAAAATATCTGGGCTTTCAAAATTTATTCATTTATTCTACATTCCATACAGAATGATATCATAAATATAAGAGAGATAATTTTCCTTCAGGGTATTTATTATTCTTGAACATAAAAACATATATTTTTTCAAGCAGTAAAACGGTCATCGAAAAATGCCTTGAGCAAAATTTTTTCTCCAATCAGCCTAATCAACTATATATCAATAGAAAGAAGATGAAATTCTCTTTCTGATAATGAAATAATATGAATAGGTGATTGAGTTTTAAGATTTTTAATTAGATTTACATCAAATATAGAATAAAATTTTGAAGTTGCTCATAACAATAAATATGGCAAACATATATGAAACAAGATCCTATCATCTAATGTATCATCATATAAATGAAATCATCACTATGTTTAGAATCCTCTTTAGGGTGGTATTTTCTTAACCTCTTAAAACTTACATGTCTATAATAATTTTATGTTTAAAGGGTGGGGTGAGTTCAAAAGTAATAACGAACTGATGTGAAACGTTATCATTTCCTGAAAAAAATTCGAATTTGGATTAATCTATTTTACATTCCCACGCGTCATATATAATTCATAATTAAGATTATGAATAATGGAAAACAGGTTGCCTATATTTTATATAATGCACTAAGTGTATGATGTAATTACCAATGAATAACTTGAGATGAGACCTTGGAAGTGTAATTTTCATAATTATTTAATTATTGAGTGTGATTGTATTAACTTGATGCTTTTAGATATTTAAATATAATTCATGCTAACTACTTTAACAGGAAAAGTAAGCTGTTATTTTCCATTAAGAAATGCCAAGTATTTTATACAAGACTTTATAGTACTTTCCTCATAAGTGTAGAATATATCAAAGCTTCACTTATGTTCTCACTCTGCTATCTTGTTCAAGTTATTTGTATTGCATTAGAAATATCTTAATATAATTTGATACTGTGGATCATAAGTACCTGTAATTTAATTATTGATACGAGTCCTTCTTAAAAACAAATTTTAATTATTTGTTCTTAAGTGTGAATTTCAACTAGGTTTTTAAAAAATCTTTGACCTAAAGCTTAATTCTGATAAATCCGAAAGATATTTGACCCCTAATGTTTTTATTCACAGTTGATATATATTTTAGCATATATCGCAACAATTTGATGTAAATTAAAATCCTTTACATTTGAACAGTTACATTATAAATTTTGGCTTCAAAACGTATGATCTAAAACATTTAGTGCTATTAAATTTAATCTTCATTTCAAGTTGAGCCTGACATCAGGAACACCGAATTTTTGGAGCCTACAGACCTTATTCTGGAGAAAAAAGTCTGAACCTACTATGTGTTATATCACATAACACCTTAGAAAACAAGGAAGATGAACTTCCAAACAGCGCTGAGAGTAAGCGGGCAAGTGACAATAATTTACCGCATCACAAATCTTACATATTTCTTCCTCATTTATTTATCTAAACTTTTGATGATTGCAATTTAATAACTCATTTACATATAATACAATAGAATGTCCCTTAAATACAAAAATATAACTTAACCTCAGAATAAAATGCATTACAACTTAAAAGCCATTATACTTAAGCCCAATCTAGAATATGTTTGATGTTACACAGCATACATTTATAAATTTGCAACTAGTTAAAATTAAAATGTTAATATAAATCATCAAGTAATGTTATGATTCACTTAAAGTCTTTTAAACTCAAATATTATATTATGTCTTATAAAACATGTATACCAAAAATATTTACTCGCATTCTCAGTAAAACCTCAAGCTTATTAAAGAATTCCATAAGTAACGAGAGAGGATTCTCTAATATTGCTGTTATGTTTTTTTAACATTTATCCTACTACTATAAAAACAAAAAATATTGTTTTTTGTTACTACTGGGCAAAAAAATTTTATCTTTATAAAGAAGAAACCAGAATCATGAACATAACCTTTATTATAAGTAAGTATTGTAATTAATATTTTTTTTCTTTCAATATCCTTACAATATATAAGCTATGATAAGGATCATTTTTGATAATAATATGAAGCCGCTATGGTAAAATTCAAAACTATTTACAATTCAAGCGATTGAACGTGACCCCTGTCAGATATCATTGCACAAGCCTCGTCCAAGAAACTGCGCTTTCCCTACATATTACTGAGCCCTTGTAGTGAAATAGTAGTACATGGTTCGAAGTGGAACAGATGTTTTCTTGTTTTTTAGAGGGACTTTTTAAGTTTCGACCACTTTTATACCGCAATTAATTAATTTAAATGATCGAAAAGAACATTAGATATTCCTCGTAGACCTCCACCTTGACTCTTAATTAGATTGGGTTTTAATGAGAATATACTGTGATGAGCTTTCTAAGTTAGGGAGGTAGTAATTTCACCACCACTCCCCAATTAGCTCTTTTCAGAATTGATTAAAAATATATTATATCTTTAAAATACATCATAAATTCAATGTGGAGCGGGATCTGGTGCAAGGAAATGGGTCCAAGCTCTAAAAAAAAAAACCGGTGATACTTCTTAAATTAAAAGTTGCAATGTACTTTTGTCTAAATCAAAACTTACGAAAATACTTTTTTATTGTTTAATTTTTACTTCCATATATTTCAAAATAAAGGGACAAAGATTCTATTACATCGACATTTTAAAGAGAAACGGTTTTGTCTTCCAACTTGGGTCCAACTTGGGTGCAACGAATGTTCTTTATTCTAACAACGGTATTACGAATATTTATTTATCCAAGCAGAGCGTCTTAACTAAAATAGCTAACGACAAGATTAACAAACTAAAAACATAATATCGTAATGTTTGAAAAATGCGCTATAAGAAGCATCTACTTCCGAATGGAATAAATCCAAATTCGAAAATTATGTAAAAAAAAAATTTAGGTTTTTCATTTTTGAAGTGTCGTTTAGCATTCTTAGTTGCTTTATTTGTTTACGTTTTTAGTAAATATTTTTTCAGCTATATTATACGTTTTTTAAAATTAAAAAAGCCGGTATTCCCATTTTTTGAAACTAGACGCCTCCTAGGTCCAAGTTGAATTAAATTAATTAATTTATTGACGGTCATATACAATATATCTCATATGCCATATTTTCTAATAGGTAAATATTTTGAGCCAATGGTATTATTTATTTATTATTATTTTGCGATATAATCGTAAATAATGAAATAATCCAAAATATTGTTTTATGGGACATACACTGCAAGATGCAAGAGGTTTCGTTACGATCAGATTAATCGCTGAACACACATAAAAAAGGATAGAAAAAAAAGTACGTAAGGATTGAATTGCGTAATCTTCTCCTTTATCGGAGTCGGTATTGTATTTCATCTGTTTTCTTTGTTATTTATCCATATTATAAATTAAAAAAATTTTATAACCTGAAGTACGAGAGGTATTTACAAGATAGTTTTATTTATAGTGTTAGATTAAGAACATATACTGACAGGAATCAGTAATAACTACTAACATTGCGCAAACCGGTTAATTTTTATTATAAAATATACATTTAATAAAGAAGTATAAAAAAAAAAAAATAGAAAAAAAAAATCATGTTTATTCCTTTCTTTTAATGGCGTTCGAATTCAATAGGTTATAACACAAAACTGGTATATAAATAAGTGCTAATATAAAATATCCTTTTGTTATCCTTTTTGGCTTTAGGGACTTGGAGATTCCGGAATTCTGTCGTTAATCAGAGGAGAGACAGTCCCAAGTCAGGAATAACCGAGAAAAAGGTCCCTCTTTTGCTGTTTAACGAGGGATTTAGTTTACATGGGAACCCCGCCAATCCCTTGAATGAAGGAAGTTTTATATCTTGTTTATGTTGGCGGAATTGCTTGATGAGGGCTAGGATGTCACTGTCTGCTGCATTAATGCCGCTATATTTCTCTCCTAATACACGAGTATATTTTAAATAACAACTCTAGGAAGTATGTAACGATTAAATGGGACAGAAAACATTTCAGACCCTGGAATTAATTAGCTCTAAACTTTAATTAAGACTCTAAACAGATTCGAACCGTAAGTCAATAAGCGTTTGGGAATGAATTATGTCGGTTAAAACGAGCAATTTCTTCAAAATATTTTATTTCTGTACTGCAAATCATTTTTCCGTTAAAAAATCCTTTTTTTCAAAGTAAACATTGCACAAAATTAATCATTTGGAAAACTATAAAACTTCTCCAGAATTCCATCCCATGCTACTTTTTTACTGATATTTAACATTTATCACGTATAGAAGACAGAAAGGACATCCTTTACCCTATTCAGTTATAGTAAGTCAAGAAAATGTTGACGAGAGCACATAATGAAGATTTATAATTGACAAAAAAATAATCGTAATTCTACTATTTTGGAACAGCAGCTCCTGGGCATGGTGTATTTCAACGTATCATGTGACTGCGATATTATCAAACTACCACCAGGTTTTTTTTCAGTTAAAAAGACCGTGATTAGCTATATTCATTCCCAACTTTTGGAAAAAAAAAAATCCTTTCTTGTCGTTAGTATGAATTGGTCTAAAGCCATTTCTCTGCCACTTTATCTCCTGCGATTGAACTGTAAAATTAATCAATCATCAATGTTTATTATGTTTTGAGTATAATTATCAATACTATTTAATGTGCACAATATAAACATAGAAAGGTTTTGATATAAAATGTGTATTGAATCAATACACATTTTCTATCAAAACCTTTCCATTTCTTTTTCCTTTTTTTTTTTCCCCCTCTTCCAATAGGATCAGTTATAATCAGGATAAGAGATCGCACTTAGACTGATTTTCAATAACGTTAATGAACTTTGTCTTGGAAAGAAAACTTATTATACAATTTATAAAGAATTGTTATTTTTTCCTGTTAAGTACAGTCAAGGGGTTACGGTCTACTAACAGACCTCAGTTGTTTATAGAAGGCTGATGAGCCGTCTCCGACAAAACGGAGCTGACTTCCAAAACAACATGAGGAAATTGTGAAAAATTTACTACTCCCGTATCTGTGATAGAAAAAAGATTTGAAAAACATGGGTACGAGGTCACCAATCTAGGTAATGTTCTGTAACCTTCAATAGAAGACCATAATTAGATGCCATCAATACGGGCATACAAAATCCTATTGTAATCATGCACCTCGTTGTGTATGATGTGGCCAAGGAAACGATTGCACCTCATGTACAAAGCCGAGGGATACAGCACCCAGATATGCTAATTGGTAATGGTGAAAATCCTGCGAACTACCGGGGATACCAAGCTCTCAATGATCTGAGGACTCAAAGAATGAGGAGAAACGTTTTTCTGTAGGAAACTCATGAATGTGGCCTACGTACGAAAAAGGTTTGACATTATTCTAATGTATATCAATAAAACCTAGGTTTCATTCCTGTATGATCTTGGGGAAAAAAGATATTAATCCAACTTCACTAATTACATCTCACAAAACATCATCATAATTAACTTCCTAGTTTAGGCACTCTGAACCAGTTTGGCCCATTTATTATTAACCACTGAGGTTGGTCTGAGAACAGCCTCAAGTAGCAGTTTGTAAACGGTCTCAAAACTTGAGTCTGTGATTTTGATGACGGTTCAAAATATCATCCAGACCTGAAAAAAATTATATTAAATACTAAATAATTTACATCGAGTTAGGAAAAAAAAAAAAAAAGAAAAAAAAAAGCTAAGTTTAAGTATCCTATAAATTCTAAAACAAGTACCTGAATTTATTTATTTTTTGTAACAAAGTTCAGAATAAAAAATGTAAAACCTTGAGAGCCAGCCGCATGCCTAGAAGTCCATGCAAATTATTCAAAAGAACACCAAATAGGGGGGAATAATTTGAAACTTTGGGAAAATATTCATAAGGGGTATAATATAAGCAAGAAACAGAAAAGTTTCCACCTCTAGGGGGTTCCCCGTTTCCAATCCCTATATTCCCATTTTATTGTGTTTTTTCTTCTTTTAATAAGAAATGGTTTATATAATGTTTTGAAGAAATCTTTTATATAAAAATCATATCTATTATACTTTTGCTCAAGAATGATTCTATGCACACTTTAGGTGAGGCACTCAAGAAAATTAAATAACCATTATAGTGTTAGTTCGATTTAGTTTTTAGCATCTTTTTTTACTTATCATCGTTTATCTTTTCTACGATTCGATTGTTTTTACCCCTGTTTGTTGCGTCTGTAATTATGTATAAAAAGTATGTATTTTTGGAGAAACGGGATTGTTAAAAATAATAATATTAAAAAAAAATGTTTATACTTATACCGATCTCACACACAACTGGATTATCTCGGAAACGAATACAAAACGGATGAATGAAAACGGGTTGTCTTATTTAAAATATGCATAGGATCATTTTTGAGCAGAATTTTACCAAGAATAATGTTTATATGAAAACCTTTTTGTCTTAAAAGTAAAATACAAAAAAACGGGGTGGATACAGATAAAAAGCTTTCTGTTTCTTACTATTATTACACCTCTTATAAATATATTCCTATGATGAAATGAAATATAAAAATGAAACAAAAGAAGTTTCAAAACTTTATTAATTATTTTCTGACTTTTCCTAATTTGCCTGTTATAAAGAATTCAGCATACCGCGTTAAAAGTTTCATTTAACGAAAAATGTATACACTTTTTCTGCGTCATTAGATTGTATAATAGTACTCCTGTAATCAAAGTTAAAAGGGCTACCTGCATCGAAACCTGTCAAATCGTACTATTTAAATATACTATGTTATTATATTTATTCAAAGAAAAATGCCATAGGAATCATTAACCACTAAAAAAATATTTGTTTGTTGTATTTATAAACTGCAATTATGTTTCAGACAAATTAATTGGAAAATGCGTTCTGGGTTCGTACATGTTCGCCAGAGGGAAGGCATTGACTCACTGGAACTCAGCTTTTGCCAACCCTATGGAGCAAATTCAGAACTGGCATCCATTGTCTGAGTGAACGGCCCGGATGGGATGAAGATGCTGGAAGAGCATGGGGCAGGTGGTTTAAGGGAAACACGTAGGACTCAGTCTTATTGAAACCTACTACCTAATTTATTTACAGATTATTACCTAGAAAAATATAAATATTAGTAAACTGTTCCAATACAACGTAATAAACATATAAATAGCCCAAAAGGAACGCAAACATAACATGATATATATATGTTAGTGTTAAAATAAGTTAAAGACCTATATAATGAATCCAATCATAAAACCATTGTATTAAATTAGAATATTAGAAAATGTTGAATAGAAATTATATTTGGCTAAGTACAACGATAATTATATATTTATAAAATAGAGAACGATTTTTTTTTTTGGTTTCACTGATGTTTATGTATCAAGGTATGGAGTTTTCTTTTTATATAAATGATAAATTCTGTTATACAGCATAAGCTGATTAAAGAAATATGATTCAACCAAATATATTACCTATACTTGTTCAGTTTCTCACAAACAAAGATATATATACATATAACTTAAATTAATATTTTCCGTTATAAAAATAATATTTTCAGTTTGTGGGAGGCAAAAACTACTACACTAGCATTAAAAACCAAAGAGCAATAGAAACAATACAAATTTTATTTTGCTTTAAACGATAAAATTAAGGATGACTAAACAGAATAAAAGTAAATTAGTAAAATCGAAGTAAAAAACTAAATTGACAACAGAATTAAAAAAGCATATTATTAAAACTAAAAATCTCAAATTAAAAAAAGAAACGCATTAAAATAAATCAGGGAACCAATATTACTTATATAGTTTTATATTGAGTGTTATAAAACTGTATAGTCTACGAGTATATTGACCCATCAAAGAAATAGTTTTTTATTTTGATATAAAAATATTAAACTATTATTTAACCATTAAGACTAATAAGTACCTCTGTGGAATGTATGTATACATGTAGGAATGGAAAATAGAACGATATTGCGATTTTTTAATTTTAAAATTGTTTAGTATTTTTGAAAAAGAAAATTTATAATTCAAAACTTAAACCAATAAAAAATGGTGATCCCTCTCGTTAAACCATCCTGCAAACAGATGACATAAAACCTTTTTTATTTTCTATACCTCAGAAATCTTAAAAAGAAGTGTAGCTATTTTAATTGATGTTTTCATTATTTTAATTAATAAAAAAGCAGAATTGTTCATTTTATAAAGTGTAAATACTTGACGTTTTTCGCGATTTGAATCCATTTGTACACAATTTCGATATATCTCTATAAAAAAGAAAAACAGGTAAGATGAAACCACATAAAATTCAATTTTATACTAAAAAGATAAAATCTTTAAAGAGGCCAAGAAAAAGATAATATCCGTAAAGCTTAGTGTGTCTGGTTATTTTTAGAGATATTTTAACAAATTAGTATATGTATGTTCATCATATTATATAGCATATACTTTTATTGATACCACCAAGATTATATTAAAATCATGCATTTTAAGGAAAAATATCAAAAAGATGTTGTTAACGAATACTACTAGATACATGTATGCATAACATGCATTGCATATACAGATTTCTGGTAATGTACGAGCATACATTAACACAAGTCTGTTTTCCTTATTCGGTTTGTTGCATTTTTTTTATCCGAAATATTGCTTCAAAATCTGTGAACTCGACCCATTTGTGCCATTTATGCATCTTTTAATGTCGTCTCTCCATGAAATAGATTTTTAATCGAGAAAAAAAAAATGTGCTCATAATCTCAAAACAGAACTTGCAGCACTTAAAATAGAAATAGCTATGCTGCGAATACTCGCAAAAATAAAAAAGGAATGGATTTCGATTTATTGGATCATTTTTCTTAACATGTATCCAAGGGAGGCGTCGGAAAAAATGTTAAGCAATTAGTGGTTTGTTGAGCACCAACCATATTTCTTAATTATTATTCAAAGAATTAAAATTCATTTTCTAATACCTCCCTCAATCACAATTTCCAATTGCGTTTACTAGGGGGTCCGATATTTTAAATCTCATGAATATTCTTGTTTTATTTATTTTAAGGATTCCAATGAACATAAAGCAAGTTAAATCAATGGAATAAACCAATACTCCCAATTCAAAGGAAGAGAGTGGTGCAATACCAAAAAAAATTAAATAACTACTAATAATTAAATAGCTTTTAGATTAAATGATTTTTTTTTTACTTAATTCAGTTTATTGGTTTGGGGCTAATCTTAGTTTCAAAAGCTACTAAAAAAAATTTTTTTATTAAGTGTGTTATTTACGTACCAAGTTATTTTTAAATTTATTAGATAACTACTTCAATTATTGTTAACGCAACGAGAAAACTTGAATATTAGATTAATTTCATTTCGAATATTGAATTGATAGATCTGCAACGATTCTAGTATTTCTAAACGCGCATTATAATCGGTAATCGTCACTAATTTAAAATCAAATTTAGAACTACCTAACAATTATATTTACTAGTCCATACTTTGCACAGTTGTTATAACTTTGAAAATCATTTAAATGCATTCAATAGATGTAATATCCTATTTAAATAATCAAAGAATTAAAGCCTCTCGACCATTCGTCCAAAAATCTGTATAAAAATTATCAACTTACATATTTTTTATACAAACCAAAGTAATATTTATTATTTTAGGTATATTTCTTAAAGACCTCGAGTAGTAAGAACAATCCAAAAAGTAAGACAACAAACGCTAATTCTGTTCTTGCTTTAATCTAAAATTTCTTTTTTTCTGTCCAATCAAGAAAAAAACTTAAATCCTACTTTTCCATGAAATCTAAAACAAGAACTATTTATAAAGCTTTATAAGGCGATTATATTGTTCGTTCGTTTTTTCATCCATAATTTAACTAATTCCAAATCTAACCAATTGAACTCTTAAAGTACATAAGACTTTACTTAAATGGGAATATGGAGGTCCCATTCTACATATTTAAAAAAAAGATAACGGACATAAATACTAGAAATGTACCAATTTAGTCTAGCAATTATTATTATTATATATAAATATTTTGCTACTAAGATAGATTAGCAGAAACAGTTATTCTATTTTACAATTCATATAATTGTAAATAGGATCACTCCCAAAGAATGACAGTTCACTTTTTGAATTAACTATTTTGAACTGAAGGCCACAACGGAAACACCCAAGACATAACGAACTAGCAGCTTACTAGAAAAAAAGCACCATCAAATACAAAATAGTCGATTCATCTATTATGTAATAGGCTCTAGGCAGTATACCAACAGTAAGATTATTTACGCAATATATATCCATTAATATGTGGTATAACAATAACCATTAGATATTTGTAAGGCCGATATTGTTTATTGTAAAATAATTAATCCAAATTGTTTCTTAATGTAGGGAAACAGTAGATTCCTCAAAGAATTAACATGTTTTGATGTACGGCCAATAATATTTCAACGCTTTGATGTGAAATTGTTGTCCGACATAACTATGGTTTGTAATTGTAATTAATGCAAACCTTTTTTTCTATTTTATTTTTATTTATTTTTTATTGAAATTCAGTATAAATAAAAATTTTATACGCATGTTATTTTGTAACATTGTAAAAATTAGCTTACTGGAAATGAATTTGGTCAGAACCTGTTTGTTAACATAAATTTTATATTTTTTTTGTTAATTTTTCTTTTAAAATTAAAGTAGATGGATTTTTTCAAATGAGAAGATTTATTTTCTTATGTCTAGTATTATAAATGTATTTATTTACTGAATTTATAGCAAAATAAATGTATTCTGCAAATTTTATTTATTTTTATATTTGGCATATTCGAAACTTGTATTTATATTATTTGATATGTAAAATACTAGAATGAGACCATAATTGAATATCAGTTTTCTCTGGATGGGCTTACCCCAAGGATCATCACTAGTCATTTATTTTCCATGATACACTCCCAACATATAATATACAGATTACAACGTATACAGATTACATTCGATTAGATTCTAATTCAGATTTCACACGAATACATCACGAAACCAAAATTATTATAATGATAAACAAGAATAAAACACAGTTCTTCTTATCCTATTTTTATTGTTTACTAGCTGTATATACCGGTTTCACCCGGAGAATTTCATTTTTTAAATCTATAAAATCTATAAAGTGAGACTTTTATCGACTCAAACGGTTGATTTTGTAAAAACCAATGCAAAGCGAGATCAAAACGATTATTATAACAATAAAGAATATACCCAGAGATCGGCTAAGGTCATGCAATTTTAATATGGACAGGTGTTCGCACCTGGTCTGAAAGAACCACTGAGAGAAATTTGGAGAATTGAGGACAAATGGTATGGATTTCTATAAAGAACCAACCGAATTTCATCTTTATATACATAGATTATAGCTGTATATCCCGGTTTCACACGGGAAATTTCATTTTTCTAAAGAAACGGTCGATTTCGTAAAAAAAAAACATTGTAAAGTGAGATCATTATGATTTTTATAACATTAAAGAATATCAGCTGAAGATCGGCTGAAGTTATGCAATTTTAATATTGACAGGTGCTCGCACCCGGTCTAAAAGAACCACTAACCGAAATTTGGAGAATAAAGAATATCAGCTGAAGATCGGCTGAAGTTATGCAATTTTAATATGGACAGGTGTTCGCACCAGGTATCAAAGAACCACTGAGCGAAATTTGGAGAATTTAGGACAAACGGTATGGCTTTCTATAAAGAACAAATAAACAAACAAACAGAATTTCATTTAAATTTATGTAGATTATAGATGAAATATGGAAAAACCACAATGATGTATTATATTAAATAATATAATGTATAAAATAAATCCTGTGCCTGCAAGTGACTGGTCATTCATCCGAAATATAAAACAAATCATCAGCGGCGAGAAGTGTTCTTTGTCACCAGCTGTTGCCGACAATAGGGAAGTCACAATGGAGTCTTCATGGCTCAGTTGTGATAAATGAAGAAGTAGAACTGGACTTGAATAATGAATGGAAATCAACCGCTCTCCGAGTCATTGTACTTTTTAGGACCACTAATCACTCCCGGAGACCTCAATCAATTGTTAGCGAAACTAATATATATCGGGGAGTTTTGTTAGTCCTGAAAACGCCACGAACACACAAAAAAACACAATGAAATTTATACGTTTTTCATATCGTACTAAAGAGAAATTGGTCGATGACATGAAACAATGTATTAAAAAAATCTCGGATTTTATCAGGATGTTATTTCAATGCCTTTTAAATTTTAATTCCATCGTTTTTCAATGCGGGTAAAAGACTAAAATATATTATCAAATAATAATTCAACACTTTCAAAAAGTTCAAACATAGTCGATGATGGTTTGGACGCGGTATAAATAAAATATAGATCAAACTGTAAATATAAATCATTTACTAATATAAATGATTTAATAAATAATATAATATAATAAAAACAATTTTGAAGAATAATTTTGTTTGTTGATTTGACAAACCACGGCCGGCATGAATAATAAATAGGCATTTCTATGTGAATATGCGTTTATCTATGACAATCAAATTTATTCTGCAAAGCTTATCTTTTGTTGCTCGTAGCAATCATTTCCATTTACTATTCATGTTTTCTATAAGTAAAACTCAATGAGATAAAGGGTATAAAAAATCAATTACATAAATAAATAATTTATTTCATAAATAGAATTGCCTTAAATTACATGGATTTGTAGATAAATTATGACATATGTAAATCCTCTTACACATGCCATGAATAGGCAGCATTTTTAAACGCGTCTTCACAGTTAGAAGATGATTTTATTCTGTGCGAGTTGTCCCAAAAACAGAGTTTATTCTCCTGTCATCATCTCCATGAATTCTGGAAAATAGAAGAGCAATGAATTTATTTGTGAACAAAAATACAGAAAGGAAGACTACAAATGCTCTTTATTGTAACTATATTTTACGATAGGTTAAATGATAGTCAGGATTTTCAGTATACAATGATTTTATTGTAGTAAGCCAACGTTTCGATCCAACTTATGGATCTTCATCAGGGCCAGAAGAAAACTAATATATGAGTATCTATGCTAGAGGCTGACAATAAATGGATACATTACAGAACTGATAATAATATAAAAGATGGTGTATACATGAATATTAAAATAAGTGGCTGGTTGACAAGATAAAATAGAATCTGATATTTACCTACTGAGTCCAGGTGGATACTAAGACTAAAGGTAAAAATAAGGTGAGAGGAGTGGTAGGGGGTTAGTTTGCCGACTTCAAAGGTTTATGCCGGGGAAATCCAACGCTTTTGAAGTGAAAGGCACATGACAACTATGTTGACTATCTCTCATTTCTACTATTGTAACTATATTTTGAATGATGATTATGTACATGATGATTATGTAGTTGATATTGATTATAAATATCATGTTTATTTTAGATACCAATGAAGGTAAATTAGTCTTGTTAACTATAAAACAGGGTTGGTCGTTTCAGTTCTGTTTTGATGAACGACAGCACAATCTATGGTGAAGATAATAACCTCAAACATTCATCAACCCATATGCTAGTCTCCATGGTGGTTAATTAGATGTGAGGCCGTGGGAGCGGAGTGTATAAATTGATATTTGGAAAAATGAGGTTTTTGTTGCAAAATCAATCATTCAATAGTATGGTACTCTCCTTTCAGATGATTTTTTTTTTTTTTTTTTTTTTTTTGTACTAAAAACAACTCCAATTAAATCCATGTCCAATTTCATTTTTAATGATCCTTCTTGAGACAATATTTTTACTGTACCTCACAATATTTTCTATAAAATTAAAGATAAATATTTTTTATCTTAAGCAATTGCCATTTACCAAACTAATGCTATTATTATTAGTATCTCATATATTTCTTTTCTTTTTTTTTTTCTTTCAGGGCGTCAACAACTAGGGTCATCATCGCCCTTTATTCCAACTTTCGGTTTATATCTTATGATGTAATTCTGTTAATTTAAGAAAGTCGAAAAGTTTGTCTGTTACATTGTCTTTCAGTTCACTGTATAAGTCGTTTGGTATGTCTAAGAGTATGCTTCGTATGCCCTGCACTCTCATATGTTTAAAAAAAAAACCAACGTACCGCATTGTTAAAAATAGATCGGTTATTAGTGTGCTGAAACTTTTCGCCGACATTGCATAACTCGGACACGTTTTTTTCTTAAAGGGTTGTAAAATAAATCAAGCCTAGATTAGAAAAAAAAAAAGGTATAAATGAAAAGACCACAAAGAATATCTCTAAGACAAAAAGAAGGTAAGAACAAATTTTTATAACCTGAAGCTGGCGTCATTTTAATACTAGCAATCGCTCGTATTGTGGGTTGATTAAATGAAAAGTTTGAGAAAGAAAAAAAAAAGTTTGATGGAATTGATGAAAAAAATTAAAGCAATAGCAATCATTCTACAGTTTGAGTCGGACACTTGAAATCCTCAGACTACGCCCCTGACAAAGTTACGACATTAACCGGCGATGTTATGGCTATTTTCTTATATTACAGTGTTCACCTGTATGTTCACCTTTTCACCTTAAGAATCAAGGAAACTCCTTTCTATCACCCTTAATCATCGTAACAAAGCTCGATACTCTCTTTAGAAACTTTTCCAAAAAATAGCTATTCCGGGAAATGTCACAAGGAATGGTATATCTTTTTATAACGAAATATCATACCAGCCTGCGTACCCTCATCCTGCGTCACCTTCATTAGCCAGTTCCATGAAGTTGCCAGCAATCATTAAATCTCACAAGAAGGCATCCTTACTTTTTCAGGAATATTTTATCCGACTTTCTTTCGGTATAAAAATAACATTCCTACACCAGACTTTTGTTTGATCATTCAAAATCTATTTCAAGATTAATACGTTAAAACACTTTTTTTTAATGGGATATTAAATACAATACATTTTATATAATAGATGTATATAATCATAGATAAATCAAAAACATAGGAACTTGAATGAATCTCTATTTGGTTTGACATATCTCTTTTTTTTTTCAAATATAAAACAGATCCATTCACATTCCTGTATTTATCATAAGCGGAATGTAACTAATTATCCTGTTAGATATAATAAGTTCCAGTAACCCCTTTAGTTTAAGGATCTGTAGTATATATTTATATTTGAGAACCTCAAATATTAATAATAATGTAGCTATAAGTTTAATAAAAAAAAAAGTTATATTAATATTTTATTATAAAGCCATTATTCAATTTTAAAAAAAATCATTGTAATTTGGTTGGGGGGGGGGGGATAAATTTCATCTCCTGCACAGAAGAAGAAGAGATCTAGAGGAAGGTAAGAGTCAATGTTTAAAAACTTTCCTCATCCTAGATATTTATACTTCGTAGTAATTCTTAATCCATTTGAACTTATTAGAAATTCACGATTCATTAAGTTGAATCGAATGGGGTTCTTAGAATTTTATACTTCTATTTTACTTTGATTAATTTTATTTTATTTTATATAAGTATATTAATAAAGATATAAGAATATAATTACAAAGTTGGTTTAAAAAACTGTTTATGCACCATAAAAAGAATAAATAAAAGTAATAGATATTGATAAAAAGGAAAATTTATTAATCAAAGAAAGTCTAAATTATTAAAATATATATAAATATTGCTGTTTGTTTTGTTTAACCTCACTTCCCATTATGCCGCTAAGGCTAATCGGATGATGTCGGAGTCCTAAATTTTGCGTGTGCAGATATACATAGGATAGAGATCTTAAACGAGTACAAGACATCGAACAGGCTCAAGACGTCTATTTTACGTCCCATCCTAGGGACCCCCATTAAAAAATCGTGGTCCTTATACTAAATATTAATATAAAAATAAAATAAATTCGCCTAAAAAATTAACAAAAACTTATTGTTCAAATGTTTTTTTTTTCAGGTATATAATATTTAACGAATACCATGAATTGTAAAGTAAATGTTGAGTGGAGACAAAGTCACCATAAAATAGTTAGAATTTCGGATTTCTTTTACCAAGTGGTCCACCAAGGTGTCCAATTTTATTTATCGGGGACGATGTTTTTGAAAAAAATATACATTTTGTGTTTTAGAGGGGGGGGGGGCACTGGAAATAGTTAGATTTTCCAATTTATTTTTGAATATTATTTTTCATAACACCCGTCCACGATAACATAATATTGAATCCCCGTATAAAAGAAATCGGAAAATCTATCGATTTGTTGGTGCCCCCACCCCGCTACTAAAAAACAAAATGGATATATTTTTCAAAAACAAAGGATATATTTTTCAATTTTTTTCAAAAAACGACAACGTAGATATTTGATCCCATTGTAAAAGAAATTGGGAAATCTAACTATTTGTTAGTAACCCCCCCCCCCCCTCCCCGCCACTAAAATACAAAATGAATATATTTTTCAAAAACACCGTCCCCGATAACATTGTATTGGATCCTCTTGTAAAAGAAATTGGGAAATCTAACTATTTGTTATTCCTTCCAATTTTCTTCTAGTATCAAGTAGAATGAATCATAATTTAGCATTCGATAGCCAGAATACCTTGACCCCTCCCCTGATTTTATCAGCACCCATCGTCGAAATTCTGCGGACGCTCTTGTTTCAGTATATGAGTCACACTATATGTGAGTGTATTCAGTAAAGTGTATAAAGTAGGCGTAAAATTAAAATAGTACTTCATATAACTAATATTATTAGATATAGTACAGTTAATAAAGTATACAAGTAAAAGGGTTACTCATACACTCTTGGAGGCAAGAAGTTTAATATTTAGCTTATTAGTTATTAGTTAGCTGAATTACCGATCCTCCACCAGATTTAGCAGAGGACAAACAGGCGACAACAAAATATCCAAATGAGATGTTTTCAGCCAGTATGCGGTACTTCCATTTCGCCTATGAGTGCATAATTGATACCAAGTTTTGCAAAATGATTGATCCCATTAGCATACATAAATTAGCAAAAGCTAAGGCCTGTTTGAATAGAGTGTAGGATGTCGTTTCTTATACGTCATAGTTTCTTATACTCTGTGAGTGAGGCCCTGGTGACGAAAAAAAAGTTAGTATTACTATCAAAACCATAAATTGTTGTAAATAGAAGCTGTAAACATTGGTCCATATCTTCATCAAGTATCTTCTTCAAAGATTAATGTGAATTTAAAAAAAATATAAATACGAGAAAATTAAATTTTTCTGATAGTGAATAACACTAACAGGAATTAATTATTTAGGTTACTCCAGGGAATGCTACAATCACTTGACAAATAAGCGAAATCCTAAATAATTAATTAAGATGATCACCAAAATATTAGTGTTTGATATCGTCCTTACCATGCTTAAGCAACAAATGTGTATAGGTTTTTAGTTGCACATTCGTTGATTAAGCATCGTGATGACGATATATCTAATCAATAAAAGTAGAAAAAAATACAAACTCAATTGTTTAAAGCAATAGAACATTTTGTATTAATAACCAAAAGACTAAATAAAAATTTGGTCAGTTGTCAACTATTGAATTTGAATAATCTAAAATTACAAAGATATTAGATATTTTTCGGGCGTTTTTAGGCATTGAAAATAAAAATGATTCTGTAATTAAAATAATAATAATTTTAAATTATGAGTATGTGGATGCTGGATGCTGGATTATAGTACGCACTATTAAATCGATAACACTTCATATTGAGAAAAATCAAAAGCTATGAAAAATCTACCACAAAAAAAAAGATAGATTTCTGCACTATTGAACTGGTGATTTAAATTTAAATTATATATAAAAATGTTATAAATTAATTGAATAGGTACTAACCATCAAAATCTACGGTACCGGAACCGTCAGTATCGATTTCAGCGATGATTCCATCCAAGTCATCAGAGGTCAGCTTGTCGTCAAGGGCAGCCAGGATCTCTCGTAGCGTAGCTGTCGTGATGTATCCATTACCTGAAGGAAATATCTATATATTTAATTTTCCTATCACTATTTATTATATTGCAGCTCCATTTTTATAATGGCATATGTATATGCAAAACTAAACTTTTCAATGTATTGGTTGGCTTAAAACTTATTACTTACTTATTTAACTGTTACTGTAAATTTACTAACATTTATGTGTAGGTACCTACGAAATTCGTCACTAAGTCTAAGGTCCATTTATTTTTCATTTTTTTGACATTTCTATATTGGTAGCTGCTTCATTAAACTTCGGGAGCTGCGATATTGTAGTTTATATATCCTATATATTTATTTTTTTCTTTTTTTTTTCTTGATCCACATATTTCTGTATCAACAGATAACTGATTCTGTTGCCCCATACAGATATCTATTTTTTAGTTTAAAAAAAAATAAACTACTTACTATATTTTTATTTACCACACAACTCTGTAATAATCTGCCAGCCCTGCAGTATAAATCTCATGTCATTTCCACTAGCAAATTTGTCGAGTTATGTATCGTTTTTTATGGTTTCTGTGATTCTGAATCCTATAAGCGCATTCCATGCAGTCAGCAGATAATAATGTATTAGATTATAGTGGAAAAATCTAATATCTCAGTTAAAAAAATTATATTTCGAGTACATCTTAGGCGCCAAATACAGAGGTACAAAAATTTCATGAAGACACAATTTTTTTACCATATTTCTTTTTATCCTGAACTATGAGGGGTGATAAAATCTTATTGAAAAAATGCTGAAATTGTTGTTAGTCATTTTGTCAACTGGAAGGCTCATCATGCAAAGTAGTCAAACCAACTTCTTTTTCATAACTACACTAAAAACACTTCAAACTTTTTGTTTTCGATTTATATTCAGTCAAGTTATCTCTTTTTTTTTTGTCTTTTTTATTAGTACTACTAAGCAATTTTACCTCATATTGCTTTAAATTTAATTATATAATATATATTGATTAAATGTAATGTGTTGATCAATAAATTAGCCTTCTTATGCTAAAATTAATTTATTAAGAAATCCAATTGATTTTCTAATTCATTAAAGATATGTAAAATTATTTTATTTTGAAACACATAGAAGAAGCTAATTATTTTAGCTTAATTTTGAGTAATTTAAATGAACAGCTGAAAAAATATATAATCATTACAAACCGAATGAATGAACAATAAACATTGAGTGAAACGCACCCTAGCGCTTCCTGGTAGTCTGGAGCTCGAACTAAATTTTTCATTCTTAATCCATCATCGTCATAAACAGATAGGATAATTACATAGTGCAAGAGGCTTAAATTCCGGTCCTTTTCTCTTCAATTTTACACGCTAATGATAAAAACGGAAACCTTCTTCTCGGTTAGGGGGATATAGGGCTACACGACGACATAACTTTCTTGATCGTACGTGATCGTTTTTAAGCCTTATTGGCACGAACATTGTATATTTTCTTTATAATATATATTGATTAGGTTTTGAGGAATTAATATTGATTCGTATCATTGGATAAGTTTTAAAAGTGCTTAATAGCTTCTTTATTAATTTTATCCTAGTGCAGATATGGAATGTAAATATCGGTTTATATCGTATCAAAAGTAAACATCAAGTGTTTAAGATTTTTTTTAAAATACTATATGTGGAAATATAAATAATTAGGGCTTCGAAACTTTTACTCTTTGAAGGTCAAGAGGGTTAATGTTAAATTGAATTCTTATCTTTTAAAATAATACTTTAACAACAGTTACTTCGCCATTTTATCTTTGTTATCAGTAAAAAAAATCAGATAGTTCAAATTAAGAAGTACGAAATCAAATAAATATTGACCGGATTAGAACCACTTTTTATTGTTATGATTCTATATCAAACCTATAAAACAATGATATGATTTTCTATTATTGATTGCTAATGCTAGTATTGTTTGTGTTTTTTTTTTTTCGAAAATAAAGAGTTGAATGAAATTTACAAGGATATACGAATAGCTTACCTTCCCTATCGTACAGCCTGAAGGCTTCCTTCAGCTCTTCTTGCATAGCTTCCGCGTCCTCCTCTTCGAGGAAATGTCCTGCGATTTGGCAGAAACCATCGAAATTTACTTTACCCGTACCTAGAAAAAAGAAGATAGTAATTATAAATTTTACAAATGAAATGTTTATATAAATATATATATATATATATATATATATATATATATATATATATATATATATATATATATATATCTGCGCCTGAAGCGTAGATGCTGTTAACACCGCAAGTAAAGAAGTTGGGTTTTTGTTAAATCAACTTTTATTTCTTTATTCAGAACTATACACTTCTCAAGTGCAAGTGAATTCATTCATCAAGGTTTCCCCTACAAACCATTAAAAATCTGCAAAGTCAAGTGCCAACAAATTAGAAAATAATTTTTTTTTCAGAACTTAAGACTCTTGACGCTGCAGCCACAGATATATGTATTTATGTATATAATTTTAATTTTTGGGCATCAAAAACCAACACGTGACTCTGTTTAAATTACATTATTATATAATGTATTTGTTTAAATTAAAATATTTTTATGCATTTTATAATAACGTAAAATAATAGATAGTGATATAAAATAGGAAATAATTATTCCATACATAAAACATTTAGTTTTTGAGCTTCGTTTATATAGCAATTTTTTTAATTGAGACCCTCGAAATGTTAAGAATAAATTTTATATCTAATTTAAAAAAGTTACATACAAAGAATTAAATCAAACAGTGAATCCAAAACCTAACTGTATTATTGAGTTCTAATATCATTGGAACACGTCTTCTCAGAAACACAATGAAAATTTTACCAGTTTTTAAATTGTTTGTCAATCACGTAGCTTTAACACTAAGGCGCGGGTTCTTACCATTTTTGGCACGAGCATTACCCAAATATAGAACTAATCTCTGACAAGTTCCATTTTAACTTCGGTCTTGAGATATCCAGTTTTAATGAAAACAAAAATTCATAAAAACGTAGGTGAACATATTTTACCACAGAACACCAGGATTATTATTATTGATAATAGAAATAAATCATTATAAGGAATTTTACCTTAAATTGAATGCAGTGAAAATATTTTTTGTCCTTTGGATGGAAATATTGGAAAAAACATTATTCGTTACACTTACACCATCATTTATTAGCATTATTAATAGACATACTTTTACGGATAAGATTGTAGTGTTTTCAGGAATAATTAATATTTATTTGTATTAAGATAATTTATAATATTTTCTTGAATGAAAAAATCCTTGAGGGAAAACTCATTTGCCATCAGAAGTGATTAATGAGCAGCCCTTCTCTCATAACTCAATCTAGACCAAAAGATCCTAAAATATATTAATGTTTAAACTGCTCTATTTATAATGTCAGAGCAAGGGGGGGGGGGAGATTTAATCTGAGATGGAAACAAATACCTTTTGACTGCAGGCAAACATCATAGCGTTCTCCGTTGAAAGGAGTTCAAATAAGAGTAAATACGTTTTATGAATTCCAGAAATTTAGTCTTTTTTTGCTGTATAAATCTTATATACAAGTTACCCCTTAATAAAGATCCGCATAAGAGAATAATATACATTAAGTCATAGGAGAACGAGATTGTCTTCCTTTTGACTTAATATTTTAAACTATAATTACATATATTGAACTTCCATTGAAAAACAAAATTTTAAAGTCACAAATTAATTCAAGCAAATCATATACCTACCAAATACTTAACACTTGATCAAATTAAAGTAAAATGAAGAAATTCACAACTTATAAAGATTTTTTTCTCAACTTTCAATAAATTTAGAAAAACATTACAATATTAGATCCATTCTCATTTCCAAAGACGTATTAGCTAAAATGGTCGTAGCACCTTTGGGTCCAAATGAGGGTAAGGATCGAAATCGATATTTTTACGAAATGTACTATCCTGTCTACTTACACTTTTTGGTACATTATAAGTGAAGTAATGTTCTTAAATATTGAAACTTGGTGTAGTTCAGTATGATGCCTTCGAATATATGGTAAACTTTAGAAAAAGGAAAATTCATTGCTCACGATCAAAGACATTTACAACTAAAACTACAATTTAAAGTGTTACCTTACACCTCCATACCATTCCTGATACACATCGAAAGTCCAATACAAGCGTGCGAAATAAATGCGCAAAGTACCATACCTTACCAACAGCTACAAGATAGATGTCCAAAGATAGATTTAAAACATCTGCGTAATGAACCACTTTTTTTTTTTTTTTTTTTGGTTCCTCCCCTCCCTCACCTTGTAGGAGAGGGTGGGGGATTGATGCCGAGTATAATTAAATTTTCCCCTAGCTCCGGGTTTTGAACTTGCTATCTTCATATTTCCAATCAGACGTATTTTCTAACGCGTTTGCCCGCTCGGCCATCCCGCCACCCAACAATGCACCACTTATCAACATTGCTAAGAAAACTGAATTCAGTAAACTGGGTTATGAAGCCATGAACTTAGTCAACGTGATCTCACGATTCAAGCTACCTCTTTCATATCTATCAAGCATTTCATTATTATCCACGCATAAAAATAGAGTAACGAAGAAATGATAAAAATATCCCTCACTCCACACTCTGCTAGCAATATGGGCAGCAGACTAAAACATACCGAAACCATAGACCAAGTTGCGTGAAGTGTGGAGAGTTTAATGAAAACAGCTCATATTTAAAAACCTGCTAGATGAAGCCGAAAGGTGTGCCGTTCAACAACCTACTGAGGCGGCCAGATACTGAAAGACCTGGAAGATCAGGTCTAACGTAGCTCAAGAAACTATCTTTATCGGCGTCTTCAGCCAGCGTAGGGACCTATTCCTCATTCCTTTCAAGCCTATTTTGTTTTATTTATATGTCAGCTCGTCTACTGATTGTTATTAAGTAATTAACAGGATTAAATAATAAAGGTGAAAAAAACTTTCTTTTCTTTAATCAAGAATAAGTTTTAATAATGGATTCTCCAACAATCCACTTCTTTGGACTTTGGCTCCAGGATTGTAGGCTCAACGTAGCTCAAGAAACCAACTCCATCAGCGTCCTCCAGTGGCACTCCAGCGCAGGGGTATAGGTATCCAGAATGGGAAAGGAGTGTCGCTAATTACAAGCAAATTTCATTCGCTATTAGTAATTAACTATGCATGGGTTTAAGTAGTATTTTGGTTTTAGTTTATGAAGAGTTAGTTCGGTTTTATTTTAGGAAATAATATCTGGAAACCTAAGAGGCCCACCGAATATTTTACGAATGGCTCATTGACAGATGAGCTTTCTGTTCTTAGGCTTCCCTTTGGCGCGGTCCCAGCGTAGAAACACCTTAAGTAGAAATCAGTCCGATTCGGCCTTCGCTATTCATCCTCAAGGCATATTAAAGGCTTTGGAGTTGGGCTATGAAAGAAAGTTTCTTTTTGTGTACTAAGGTCATCCATATCTTCATCCTTGCTTATAAAAGGTCTCTTCTAGTATTTCCTCTCATGTTCCTAAAATTATTTCTTACTAATATTTGTGGAACTATTCGAACAAGTTCATAAACGCATATCTCAAGTTTATTATTATTATGTCTTGAGGGCATTAAGAATAAGAATTCATGATCTGCATCAGTAACTTTATTTTACAATGTAATTAAAATGTAAAAAAAAAAAATCTATGTACACCACTCATTAATCCAATTAAACTATATCGTTCCAGAACGACCCCTTTGTCCGAAAGAGGTATGAATATATTATACTTATATACAATATATATATATCAATTATATAACTTTGCAGTTTAGTTGATTTTTAAAATAGTAAATAAACAGACCTGGGCGTTATTTAAAATAAAATTATTTTAAATACAAATGAAAAAACTTTTTTTTTTTAGTATTTTAGAATTTAAATAAAATAATCACGTATTTATTTTCATTTTTAATAATGCTCATGTATAAAACGAGTATTTTTAACAATATATGTATAATAATACTCAAATAAAAAAAGTATTTTGATTTTAATTCTAAAATACTAAAATAAAATAAAAAGTGTTTTAATTTGTATTTTAAATAATCAAATAAACTAAAATTTAAGTAGGTACGTTGTTTAAGTTAAAAATTTTTCGTATAGTCTAGTATAGTATAGTCTAGTCCTTTGCACTAGAGCTCTCACCCCTAAATATTCCTAAATGATCAATAGACTTATACTAACTCGTTCAGTCAATCGCTCCTTATATACAATCGTAAATGGTCAGGTCTGGAATGTTCCAGAACAATGTGGACAGTTCTACGTCTTCATGGACCAGGCTCGAATGATCTGGACCCAAACAGTTCGTTCCAACTGCTTATTTTGTTCCAAAACGGTCTGGGATTTGAAATAATATTTTTTATTTAACAATTTAACGTTACAATGTTAAGATAATATTAGGATTCCTCAAAAAATATCTAATATTAGGGTTCCTCAAAAATGTTACAGAATATTTTTTATTTGCTAAGATAGATCTAAATCTGAAAACCTCTTTCGGTCCTCTCTTACAATACATTATTCATCCCATAAATTTAAATTACATACACAGAAGTCAAGCTCTGCATGCCTCGCTAACTCTTTCCGACCGGCTCAGCTCTCCACCACTTTTGGATGTCTATTATTGGATGTTTATCGGGAGGCTCATTGTGGGCATTAAAAGATATAAAATACATGTATCAGGAAACACCTGGAATGTAATAGATTCTTTCGAAGATACAGGTGCTGTTTTACATAACTCACTCATTTCACCGACATTATACTTCAAAACAGGTGATTGTGGGTAAATCTAAATTTCAAAAGTAGAATAAAATGTATTCAGAACTTTATGTACACATTTTTTTCACTGTTGGAAGAAACATAACGGAATTTCTTAAATTGAAAACAGTTACTTTTAATTTATGGTTGACTTGTTCAAAATGTCATACATGTTACTTTGATTGATTTAAAGGAAGACATCAAAAAATACCCGAATTTTGATATATGATATGTTGAAAGCAGGGAGCGACCTACACTAAATCTTTTGCCGTTAAAATCTCAATATTTTATTTAATTTTCATTATTTGATCATATATAATTAAATTATATATAGTTAAACATAATCGGGTTCATTTCAATCTAACGAAGCCTCCCATTCCATTCAATCTAACGATCATATATAATTAAATTATATATAGTTAAACATAATCGGGTTCATTTCAATCTAACGAAGCGGGAAATAAATATAGCAGAACTGAGCTGGGGAAAATTATTTGGTATAAGCTTCACAATCTACTCGCGGCAACAGGTTGTTCCCGATATATTACTTCCTTAGAAATATTTTTAACAATAAAATATCATGTTCGAATAGATTATAATTCAAATCCGATAATTATTTTTACTAGGCATGAAAACGATTCCAATTATTTAATTGTTTTCACTGCTTATTTTGTTATATTTACAATACACAACTATGTACATTACCATGTTTTGTCTTCCTCTTTTAATTTACTGACAACTTCAAGACATAAGTAGATAATATATGTATCACTTATGATAGATAGTATCACACGGTTAATGAAGGTATAATACTAGTGAGAGAAAAGAAAATTATGGAAAAAATATTATGAATTAAATAGAGTTTATCAGAAACTAAAAATAGTTGAAAACCCTACCCCCCTATATTGAGCGGTCATCTAATCGATTTCCTCGATCTTTACCTACTTATATATATATACTGGGTGTCCCAGACCTAGTCTAAAAAAAAATTTGGGTAATACTGCATGTTAAACGGGGCAGAATGGCGCAGAAACGAGTTTCCTATCTCAATCTGTTGATGAGATAGAATTTTTATTTTTTTTTTATTTTTAAAATCTTACTTTTTTCTGAAAAATTACAGTTTTCTCTACTTTGGTTTAGCGTAGAAACAAAAATGATGATATTTTCTTAATCAGCATTAAATTTTCCAAAAGATGAAATGGATCTGGTTTTTGATATCTACTGAAATTTGAAAAATCCTACATAAAAAATTTTGAAGATAAAAAATAATATTATTATTGTAAAACCATATAAAAAAATGGATTATTGCAGCGCGTGTTCAAAATTTTCTCGATTACTTTATGTGGAGTAGTAGTTATACACTTTTTTATGTGGGATTTTTTATTTTAGATTATTATTATCCTTTTTATATTATTTAGAATTCATACATTGTTCATTCTAGTCTTAAAAAAGTAAAACTAACTCTAACTCATGGGAAGTTCGGCATCCATTACTTTGGATGAAGGCTCTAGCGCGCTTCCTCATTGCCCCAGCAGTGACATTCTCTAGCATGTTTTTCATCAGAAAAACTTCTTTTAGACTTAAAAGGTGAAGTGCAATTGTATCATGGGTTACACCACTAAAAAGCTAACTAAATTCCGCAGTTTTGAGGAAATTTGGCAGTTTCTAGGATTCTCCAGTGGGGAAAGAGGAACTTTCAAATACTATTAAAAATTTAAGTTTTAATAAATGTTTTGTGTTTAGCGCGTTAAAAGTCCCACTGGAAGAGAATTTAAAATAACCAGATCCATTTCATCTTTTGGAAAATTTAATGCTGATTAAGAAAATATCATCGTTTTTGTTTCTACGCTAAACCAAAGTAGAGAAAACTGTAATTTTTAGAAAAAAAGTAAGATTTTAAAAATAAAAACATAAAAAAATCTATCTCATCAACAGATTGAGATAGGAAACTCGTTTCTGCGCCATTCTACCCAGTTTAACATGCAGTATATATATATATATATATATATATATATATATATATATATATATATATATATATCCAATGATAATTATTAATTATATATTAATGATTGGATTTCATTAATCATAAAAACAAAGCCAATAGTTAACTTTTTTCTGTCAGTTCCCGAGGCATCTTTCAATGTCTGATTAGAAAAAATTTAAAATAATCATTAAAACTACTACGAAGCCTTGGAAAGAAAACTATTATTGTTAAATAAAGCTTAAGACCAGTTATGAAAGACATCATGCGAAACATAAACATTTTGTCAAATGAAATAAAATATAACTCCGCTATTTTTGAACTAGTGGATTCAATTTTATACAAAATGTAAAATAAATAAATGTATGCAAATTATTAATATAGAAGAGATAGACATGAGTAGGGTATATTAGAGTGTTGAGCAGAAAATCTAGCTTCTTGACGTTGACCTATGAAGCGAGATTTTCTGCTCTACACTCTAATATACCCCACTGACATATATCGGTCATAAATGTGTTTTATATATTAACATGAAATAACAGTGGAATTTCAAACACCAATTCCCTGAGCCTTTAACTTGTCATGATTTTCCATCTCGACAGAGATATCTTCAAAACTGTCTTCGTATTTTTCATTTAGGTTGTTTCTGTCTTTCTGACAAAGTTGGCATTGTACTAATTTTTTATTATTTTTTTTTTTTTAAACACGGTTAACTTATTAACACAAATATGTATACGTGTAATTTATGCATGTTTTCAGTTTTATTGCAAATTTACATTCGACTCCAATATATTTTTATCTCTTTTTTTTTCTGAATATTTTATTAATATATTATATAATATATAATATATTAATTACTCATACTTATTTATACGTCTTTTAAAAACGTACATTGTATATTTCCCTTATTTAACATAAAAATCTACCTCCTTTTATTACTAATTATATTTATAGTAATCTGATCATTTCGGGTGCTCTGTTAAGCAGTTAATACGGCTGGTCTCCCCCGAAAGTTAGACTTCAGGCATCCCCGTTAATGAGGGGTGGACCTCAAGTTGAAACATTCTTTGATAATAATAATTATTTTGTAATATCGTTTAGCGGCAAAATGTGATTTTTCTCCTATAAATAAATTTTGAACTATTAACTGCATCCTCATAGTACTGTAATTTAATTTAATTTCTACTATTGAAAACGATGCATCACTCGAACAACTTAAAGCAAGATTAATTTTCACGCCACACTCCTCTTCTAACTCCCTCTAAGGGGTGAGAATTTACTACCGTAATTCATGAATGTACAATTATTTGTCCGGTACTATTGAGGATTTGTCTTTGAAACTTTCCGTTTACATAACTATATATACAAAGCGGATTTACTAGTTCCTAGTTACGACCACCCAAATAAATGTCCTTGAACTACTACTTTTGAATTTAAAATTGAGAGGTGCCTTATACTGCATGTAATCGACAACTTGAACTTCCAACGAGTAAATTTGGTCCCCTCGAAACAGTATAAAACTATGCATATATATTCAAACTTCTGGCATCGCTATGTTAGTTGTAATGTTAGTTATAATTGAAGGGCAGGATTAGAATTTGTAGCTGTTTAAGGTTAATTTTTTCCACCCATAATTAAACTGAATACATTAATTTCTATGTTTAGATTATCCTTAAAATATCCTTTATAGGAATTTACGTGTTCGTTAAGTTTTTTTTTTTTAAATAAAGGAAATACAAGTTTCCAAACTCAAGAACAATGCTTTGGTATTGGTGCTCAGGTAAGGATTTATTCAGGTCGCCTTAGTTGCCTTATCAGATTATCTTTATTAGAACCTAGCTTTACACTCACGCCTGCTGCGCTCGCTCTCCAGAGACGATAACAATAAGATATGTTTGTTTATTTTGTTTCTTTGTTTTTTCTTCATCTGACAACATGATGTTGACGACCAAAAATTTTCTGGCTTGCCAACAAATTTATTAATGACAGGTCAGTCATAAGAAAGGGTGGCACCAAGCAGTACCTCTTCCCTGGCTTGTGTCATTTAGTCTGGTTTACTTTGGAAGGAGATCTCTCAACCATTCCTTTTTAATCTCCTCCTCAAGTTCAAGGCCCTGCCAGATGTAGGCATATTTCTTATAATTTGGTTTATGTATATGTAGGTTAGTTTGAAAACGTTTGTGACGAGTCCTTATGTTACTCGACTATTTGTGCGTGAAAGTCAGAATGAAGAGTTTGAGCAGTGACGGACCATGGAACTTTTGCATACTTTTAATTTTTAGGACTGAAAGGTTTGAAGTTCTTTGGCAATATCATATATCTTTGAAGAATAAGTCCATGTAAGTTTTAGCAAGTATGTGTATATTCTGGCAAACTAATTTCTTCCTCAATGATTCAAGTAAATTAGTTTGTAATTTATATCCGTAGAATGATTTAGTTGGTTCAAAAGTTGTTTGAACTAATAAAAATTTACCCATGACACAAACACTTTTTAATAATGCATAAAGTTGAAAAAAAAAACTTTTTTCAGAATACTAATTGCTTTTTTCCTCAATTTTCCTAACCTGCGGCTGCTTTTTAATATGGTGTATTACCCCTTATTGTTAAAATAAAAGATAAAAAAAACAGTACATACTTAAAATTGAGGAGAGTTGGGTCGGGGAATGAAGCATCCAGACTTTCCTCAAAATAGATCTTTAAAATAAAAATATTATATTTTATTTTTGGGCGAGTATATATTTAGTTTTGAGAAAATTGGGTACAGTAAATTGAGTCGTTTGTTGTTAGTTTTCATATTATCATTTTAACGTACGGGTCCGATTTCAACTTCTGTCGGAGGTCAGTCCGAGATATCACGATATCTTGTGGTCCACATTGTATATCGCATGCTATCCGTTTGAGAAATTTTGCTTTTCTTGGTTAAATTGGAGATAACATCCGAAAATACACGAGTGGCATCAGTTTATGTTATAGTGCCGCACAGATGTGAATTTACAACAGTTTTTTTTGGATGGTCATTGATAACACCCGAGTAAACCTTATTATCATCGGCCTTGAAAGGTATTTCGATAGAACGAGTTCAGTATAGCTTTAATTTACAACGCAAGTTATTATGATCAAATACATGATTCACCCTACTACAGAGCAAGCCCAAAGACAACATGACTGATAAAAGCTAAAGGAGACAAAAAGAAGCTGGATGAGAGATCTCTCCTAGCTAAAAACGCTAGAAAATTAGGACAGAAAGAAATTCCATAGGCCTACTCTCCCTGAGGCCTATCCTGTCACATTATCCATTGTGTACCCGACAGCGAATCCACTGTTTGTCAGCACTTGACAGCAGAGAATATATATTAGTAATACATGAATATATTACATATATTAAGTATTAAATTAATCAAATCTATGAAATTTATCATGATTGAAAGTAAGTAAAGCATTCATTAGCCTCTAATTATTAGTTTACAAATATACTGGCACATACTCAAGTCAGTAGGGAAGTTCTTAGTGGCGAAATAAGCAAATAGAGAATAGTAACAAAATTTATAAATGTTTGTTCTGACGTTTGTTTTGTAAAATAACAAACAGAGACCCTTCGAAACCATTTCAGTTGCTATATAATAAACTGTGGAAACTTGAAGAAATATTCTAATAGCTAATAATACCGTTCGGTAGAATTAAGATTGAAAATGTTTTTCCGCGTTCCTTGTCTAATAGGTTCCTATATTTAATATAACCTTGGCTTACAAACTTGGAGGTTTCTGAGCATATTTATATATTACGTGACGGTGTATTTTGAGACAGACGTAAGTTTATTCTGCCTTGCCTAAAATAAAGGGTGAGAAAATATATTTGCTAAGGGGTGTATTTGTATAATGTTAAACAATCCTTTTTCTTAATCTATCTATATAAATAAAGATGAAATTCTGTTTGTTTGTTTGTTTGTTCTTTATAGAAATCCATACCGTTTGTCCTAAATTCTCCAAATTTCGCTTAGTGGTTCTTTCATACCAGGTGCGAATACCTGTCCATATTAAAATTGCAAAACTTCAGCAAATCTCTGGGTTTATTCTTTATTGTTATAAAAATCGTTATGATATCGCACATTAATCATTTTTTGTGAGTTTTACATGCATTGTTGATCTTTTGAGAAGCCTCTCTTTATTTTTTCTAGCCATATTCTCATTACGTTTTCTCATAAATAAACTGGCTTCATTGTGATTTTTCTTTTGAAAATTGTGCTTTCACTCTTTTTGGTAGTTCAACGATATATTATATTCTTTTGATGATTACTATGACTATTATAAATCGTGATCATTCTTTTTAAAACCGTTACAAAATATATGTTCAAAACCAAAGATGAAGAAAAAGTCAGACATTGTTAAGATTAAATCCTGTAAACATTCAAACAATACATATATATTAAAAGATTTAATCATTTCTATACTTAATTTTTATAAATCTGTTTATCTAAAATTTACTATAAAAAAATAATAAACGCGTCTTGAAATTTCTGTTACTAATTTAATTTATTTTTAAATGAAAGTTGGCCTCTTTTAAAAAACCAACCACGATATATTGCTTAATTTACATTTAAATGCTTGTTAATGTTATTTATTTGATGTTATCTTAACAAGTTTAATTTTTAATCAAATCCACGAATTCTGAGAAAATGCAGAAAAATATAAATAAAATTCAATAAATCAACGTAAGCATACTTCTTAAGTGTACAAATTTCATTCTTTTATTATTTTAACATACTAGGGGGAAGGGGTGTCCCCTGTCCGCAAACCCTCTTTTAGAATTACAACAATCACTTTTAATATTATCTTGACAGACTGCTTTAATTTATTTGTAATAATGAAACAATGGTATCCTATTACAGTCTCATGCAATATATATTTTCTCACATTCCTTTAATTTGGTGGACGTTTCGGACTGTCGTGTCCATATTCATCACCATCTTTTAACAATCCTGATTCACTGTAGACATTAAAGGTACTGCACTTGAAGTATTTAAAATAACTATTAAAGTTTAGTTTAGTAGTTGGACAGCTTTAATTTATTTGCTTAAAATAAATTAAAGCTGTCTTTCAAGATATCATTATTATTGTTTATTGTACAATCATTATTGTTTTCTTCTTTAACAATAACTGTTTAATTATAAAGTTAACTATGAAGGCAATGGGAAATAGCGTGGTTGTCTAGGCGGTAGCGGCACGCTTTCAAGATAAAATATTTTAAGTCTCACGAAATATTATTTAATTTAATACAGAGATATAATTTTATATTTATATAGATATGGATTATACAATGTATTTATACTAATTATACAACTTTTTATAAAATTTAATGATAAATTTAAAGTATTGATCCCAGCATTTTGACTTGTACTTTTTTCATAAAATGCGAAATGAAAATATAATGTAATATACTAAAAATTTGTTTGTATATTAGAAAATTTTATTTAAACTATTTGAGGGTAAGAATTCTTGATAGTGTATGCATAATTAACGCAAATTATCTGTGCTATAAAAATGAAAATTTTATTACCCTGAAACTTATAGCCTCGAACATGACTCCTACATACGAATTATAAAATGCTAAAATACGCTACACGTTAAAAAAAATACTGCATACCCAAGTGCCTTCATCAGAATGTTAGTCGGTCAAAACTTGATATTTAATCTCCCAAAAATACCTTATTCGAGGTATTTGATAAAACCGTAACCCCTCCCCACTACAAATTTTATGTAAATTTACAAAGACAAAGGCATAATAAAAAACTTAAAAAAAAAGCATGATAATAACTTACATTCTGCGTCTGTTTCTTCAATAAGTGCGTTGAGTTCTTCATCATCAAAAAGCTGGCCCATTGTATTGAGGATGGTTGAAATTTTGAGGGTGTCTATGAAGCCGCTCTTGGTGGTATCGAACATTTGGAATGCTTTCCGAAGCACTGCAACAAATATTTGATCATTAATAATAATTATATTACTAGAATTTTAATATAATGAATGTTATAGATGTGGGGTTATCTTCCATTTTATCCCTCTAGCACTAAAATTTACAATAACTTAGTACAATACTTAGGTATAGAAAGACTTTCATGATTTATTTTTATTATTTATTACGTTCCGGTTGTCTTTCTTTGTTCTAACATCTGTTCTCTTTTTGATATTATGTTCTCAACGTTATATCCTTAATTCTTCGCAAATTAGTACAATTGAAAATAATAATTTCACCCACTTACATTTTAATGTAAATCACAATTTAAAACAAAAATATTCAACTAGAAAAATCATTGAAATTGAAAAAAAAAAAACATTATCTCGTGACTTTAAGGTCCAAGCAACATAAATAATGAATTTAAAAATCACGTAAGTGCTTAATACATTATATTCCAATAACAACCATACACTAAAAAGTTTAAATTCTTCTTATTCTTCTAAACAAATTATTTTATTTCAGGTTTTACAACAAGAATAATGTTATTATAGCGATCTTGCTCTCAACCATATACAATTATGTAAAGAGATTTTTAAAATTATTAAATACCTCACTTAACTACAATAATTATTAATTAATGAAATAACTTACTCATCATTTTCTGATCGTCTTCATCCTGAAAAATAAAAATGGTTTGTTTACTGATGTGTGAAAGATCTAATAACAAGTTAAATAAAAATAAAAAGTTATGATGTTTTCCGCCGGAGGGCCGGAATGCTAAATAAATTTCATTTAAATATTAATGAATAAACTAAAAAGGAACGAATAGAAAATGTAAACCACTAAAATAAATACATTAAAATTTAATTTTATTAACCGACTTCGAAAGAGGAGGTTACTCAATTCGATACGTGCCTTTTTTTTTTTTTTTTTTTTTTTTTTACTTTCACTTACCTATATATGAAATATATAGTAAGTGGAAGTATTGCGATCGTGAAAAATTTCGACTTCCAGTTTTCAACGGAAATACACGTTTTGGGGTCCCCTGAGTCAAAATAACCAAGTCCCGCGAAATGGTCTGTGTGTGTGTCTGTGTGTCTGTGTGTGTGTGTGTGTGTGTGTGAACAGACTAGCTCAAAAACTATAAACCGTGCGACCCTGAAATTGGGTATTTAGAGTATGTATAAGCCCGCGATGTGACAGCAAAAATTTCATCAAATTTGCTCAAAGGGAGGGGGTACTTTATTTAATAACTTTTTAAGTTTTTTTCGATTTTCTCAAAAACGGCTCTAACGATTTTGATTAAACTGAGTATTTGATCTATTTATATGCCTGAAATATGACTATAAAAATTTCATCAAAATTGATCAACCGGAGGGGGGACTTTACTTAATAAATTTTGTATCATTTTCACATGTTTTTTTTTATTTACTCAAAAACGGTTTTAATGATTTTGATCAAACTTGGTATTTGATGTATTTATATGCCAAAGATGTGATAACCAAAATTCCATCACAATTGATCAACTGGAGGGGGGACTTTACTTAATAAATTTTGTATCATTTTCACCTGTTTTTTTTATTTACTCAAAAACGGTTTTAACGATTTTGATCAAACTGAGTATTTGATGTATGTATATGCCCGCGATGCGACAGCCGAAATTTCATCAATATTGGTGAAAAGGAGAGGGTACTTCATTTAATAAACTTTGTATCATTTTCACGGGTTTTTTATTTACTCAAAAACGGCTTTGACGATTAACAAAAATAAGATATGAATGTAGAAAAATGTGTGACTTTGGGAAATGATATTTAGCAAAACACGTCAATTTCTAATCTAAGTAAGTTGGTAAGTGAAAGTTGTGTGTTGCGCGCACGCACCAGATTTTTTTTTCTATGTATGTCCACCGATTACTCCGAGATGGGTGGACCAATTGGAACGAAACCTTCTGCATCTTGTAGAGTATTTTCCAAATGTGGTCCCATTAAATTATTTTTTGGGTTCTTAATTTATTTAATAAGTTATCGGGAAAAAACATGAAAATAATTATTTAATTATCGCTTAAAATATTTACTTATTGGAAAAACATTTGGCATATATAACATAAGGTATGCTCCAACAAACAATTAAAATACGTTAATAACTTACAAACTGCTAATGTACTTTCCTAATTTTTTATTTTAACTTTGATTGGTTGATTTTAAGCAATCCTTAATAATGCCTCAATGTTCGATGAATCGGTTGGAAAAACCAACCAATCAAATTCAGAATTAAAAGAGTTGGGGGGAAATATGAGTAGTCTGTTGTTAGCTATTGACGGGTTTCAGGTTCTTGTTGGAACAAACCTTATACATAACCTTAGATAAATTTTCAACAATAGATTTAAATAAAGATATTCTGGAGTGATACTTTTGTTATGTTATCCAGATTACTATTTGCGGTTTTTAATTTTGTTTCTGCAACTATTGAGGCGTATAAATGAAAATAGCTTGATTATGAGAAAGAAATAACCATCATCTAAGTTCAAATGTGGTTCGAAAATGCAATAAATATGTTCTTCAATTCCATATATGATGGGTAATTGTATGATTTTGTACTTTACGTTATGATAACGCCCCTAGCTTGTCGCACTTAGGATTTACTATTTTCTATATAGAGTCTCTATAGTGTGCCTATGTGTTAGTCTCAATCGTTTCTTATGTAATAACTGAAATATACCAGAATAAATCGTTACTAAAGAGCCAGATTGTGTTTTCAATTTTTATGGATTTTGATGTCTTGATCTATCTTTATTAAATCGAAAGAAATTTAAATATTCTATGAACGTTGCCAAGATTTTCAAAAGTCGAAACTTCATTAAGTGTTTGCGTTTCCTGAAAGTATGAGTGCGCTTTTCAGGACCTAAGTCTAGTGTTGAATGAATGCATTTTGTTGAAACAGAAATGATAATGGACTTAGAACAGTCTGGGTTGGATGTGTTTATGGGTTTTTCGCATTCGAGGCGGCCATGCACTCAAGTACCGCAATAACTAACGTATATGTTGTGTATTATATTCCCCAATAAATGAAAATTTTCCTAGGAAACATTCTCCCAGTAGTAGTGTAATAATAATTAAATCGTCTTTACAGACATTTAAAGAAGAAATTAAAATTTCAATGTTTGCCAATGCTCATCCATCAATAAAACTAACGGCAAATTAAATTTGATATCTCTCAGAAAACAACCACAATGTATGAAAGTGTGAAAACAACCACATTGTATGAAACCACATTGTATGATAGGCCATATAAACATCTTCATTATATCATCATGTATATTCGAAATACGGCCAAAATCTCGACTGTTCAGTGACGTACCTACATCATCTTGGAGTTATGTGACAGCGGAGCAAACTCGATACCTCCTCTCGGAGCACATATGTATGTATGTAAATGACAATTACTGAGAAAAAAAATTCAGCAAAGAAAATTATTGTCATTGTGAAAAAAAAGGTAAGTCTTATGAGTCGTCCCAATGAAAAAAAGTCCATTTCTAATCAAAGGTGGCAGGGTGTTGAAAGGAGTGTAATCCACGCCCCGCACTTGATTTTCTGCGCGTATTCATAAAATTTAAAAGGTAACTCTTAATATAATCATAGTATAAAGACCCGGGATAGACGAATGTGGTAGAGCGCTACCTGGGTTGACTTTCATTTCGCGACGGACCCACGGAATAAATCTCGTCCTTCCCACCCAATGAACCAAACTCTCCTGTAGTGTCCGAAGAGGGGTACCCATTAAAAAAAAAAAAAAAAAAAAACGACTACAAAAACCAGAAACCAGTGCAAAATGCACTTAAAATCCGTATAAAATTTCTTCGATTTTTTTTTTTAAATTAACTTATTGCTTTCTATAAATTATCTCCCACCACTAAAAAGTATGAAATAAAAAACATTTTATAAAAAAAAATTAAACCGACTTCGAAAACTAGGAAACAGTAAAAATAAATGCACTAAAAAGTATGAAATAATTACCTTCTGATTTTTATGAATACACTGGAAAATCGAAAATGGTATAAAGAGCGGGAAAATGCAATAAAACGAAAAAAAAATTTTATTTGTTGAAATATTAAATACCATGTTTAATACATCACAATCTTTTCGGAGGCGGCGCAAAATTTAAAATTTTTAACACTTAATATTATGAAAAATCTATCGATTTTCTATTTTGCGCCGCCTCCGAAAAGATTGTGATGTATTAAACATGGTATTTAATATTTCAACTTAATAATTTTTATCAAGAGTTAGTGTGTAATCGTACAAATAATTTTTTTTTTTTCGTTTTATTGCATTTTCCCGCTCTTTATACCATTTTCGATTTTCCAGTGTATTCATAAAAATCAGAAGGTAATTATTTCATACTTTTTAGTGCATTTATTTTTACTGTTTCCTAGTTTTCGAAGTCGGTTTAATTTTTTTTTATAAAATGTTTTTTATGTAATTAAATTTTTTAATGGTTTTATAGTTTGTTTGTTTTAACGTCACTTTATGCCACTAAGAGCTAATCGGACGATGCTGTCCTAAATTTTGCCTATCCAGGTATAATCATTGGCGGATCCAGGGGAGGGGCTGTGGGGGCTGCAGCCCCTCCCTTTGGAAAAATTTTCGTCTTTTTAAGGTAGAATTTGACTTTCCTTAATGTAAGGATGTAAGTTAAAGAACAAATAATGTGCAGAACAAGTAGAATTTTAGTTGTGGGAAAGATAAATAAAGGTAAAAAAGCTGATTAGCAGATCCAAATGAAGGGATGTGGTGCTGCAGCCCCACCCCTTTAGGACTGCAGCCCCCCCCTTTACGATCGGCTGGATCCGCCCATGGGTATAATCAGGATACTTAGGAGGCTAGAAGCTCCAACCTGTGAAAAATGTGATAATTGCCCTCTATCCCCGTGCCCACAATTTGAAAAACTCAGGAAAAAGTTGGGCTTTCTGATTCTCTGAAAGAAATTATGAAAGACAGTGAAGAGTAACAACTCTATTCAAGTTCCCCAAATACACGGGATTCCACATAGTACGGGAGCTGAGGGCCAAAAAGGTGCCTGATTTGAAGAAAAGTTTTGTTCATATATACTAATGAACGGCTGAAAGTACTAATTTCATAGACAACTAATGTGAAAGTCTGCCACCTCAGATCGGTTGCCATCAAATTTTATAGGCGAAGAAGTAGGTGAATAACATTTTCGAACTTTTTTCAATTTTTCGCTAATAACTCGAAAACGATTTATCGCAGAAGAAATAGTATTTGATGTTGTTAGAAATTGTTTTTCCTAAAAAAAGGGGCATTAAATTTCGCGTCGAAGGAGGTCCTTACAGTTAAAATCGGATAAGTCTTTTCACCAAAACCGATTGTCAATTTAGCCACCTTAGCGGAAAAATGAATTACGCTCATGTTCCAAAGCCTGATACAGCAAGCAAGCAATACAGATCTCAAAGTATTGCTTTCTTCTTACTGTAAGAGGCTAAACTATTGCAAATGAATGATATATTTGAGCTGTTACTGATTTCTATAGTAAATCTGGGGGTTAGAAAAAAGTTTATTTTTCATAGTACTTTTATTAAACTTCCTCAACACTCTAGTTTAAGATGTTTTTATTTTATTATAATATACATTTAATGATTTTTTAATAACCAATCAAATAGGAAAAATATATTTACAGCTTGTAAAAGGAGTAGATTTTTTTTTTTTTAATATTACGAGATAAGTTTATTGAAAAAAAAATCATATTCGACAAACATTTTTAAATATAAACTATCCATTGCCTCAATGCTCAATCCAAAAGATAATTATTCTTTTTTTGTATTTTTTCTTTTAAAAATAACTAGCTGTATATACCGGTTTCACCCGGAGAATTTCATTTTTTAAATCTATAAAATCTATAAAGTGAGACTTTTACCACCACTTATACCAATACAATTGACTCCACGACCTCTTTCATTTACTCCTTCACAAGTCGCACAACACATCAGACAATTACCTAGAAGAAAAGCCCTAGGTTATGACTTAATAACCGAGGCGCTCCAGCGAATGCCTAGAAAAGCTCTAGTGTTTCTTACGACAATATATAACTGTATACTTAGGACAACTAAATTCCCTATTCAGTGGAAATATTCTCACATCAAAATGATACAAAAAACAGACAAAAGTGCATATAATCCTTCCTCTTACAGACCTATTAGTCTCCTTCCAATTTGTTCAAAATTATTCGAAAAATTAATTTACGAAATGTAGATATTCTGACTGACCAAAACATAATACCTGACCATCAATTCGGTTTTCGTACTTCACACTCAACAATACAACAATTGCACCGAGTTACAGACTAAATTGCTGTCAGAGATTTCTTCAGTCCGACCAATCTTAGCAGGAGTTCCCCAGGGGTCAATACTCGCTCCCTTACTATACATTATCTACACACATGACATTCCTACAAACCCCGAAACAATAAATGCAACGTACGCAGACGATACAACAATTTTAGCAAAACACCATGACCCTAGACTGGCTTCATTAAACTTACAAAACCACTTAATACATTTGAAAAGATATTACTCACTTTGGAAAATGAAATTAAACCATGACAAATCACAACATATAGCATTCACACTCCGACGAGATACATGCCCTCCTGCTTATATCGGCGACCACCAAATTCCTCAAACAGACAAAGTACGGTACCTTGGACTAATATTTGACAGAAGGATGACTTGGGGCCCTCATGTCAAAATGAAAAGACAGACTTTAAACAAACGACTGAAACTAATGAACTCACTATTTTCCAAATCAATAAAATTGAAAATCAGACTGAAACTCAATACATACACATACTTACTGAAACCCATTTGGACATACGCCTCACAAATTTATGGATCAGCAAAAAAGACACAAAAACTACAAACCTTCCAATCCAAAATTTTACGACTAGTAACGAACGCACCTTTGTACGTTAGTAACAAAACACTACATACCGACTTACAACTACCAACTACCGACGAACAAATAAGGACTCTCTATTCTGGCTTCCATATCAAATTACACGGACATAACAATAGCCTTATTAATGACATGGCCACGACTGAGATGCCTATTATGAGGCGACTGAAAAGGAGTTGGATGAGGGACCTCCTCTCCTGAAAAAGTCCGGGATGATGTGCTGCTGGGCACTATATTCCCTCACGCCTAAAATGCCAACATCAAAAGCAGTTTATATCACATTTGCTGATTGTCGCTTAACTGCGACAGGCGCGAATATAAAGTTGAAGAAAAAAAAAAAAAAAAAACTATCAATTTTATCTTTTTTTCTGAGGAAACTCATTGCGAGGGAGAAAAAAATTTAGCTGTTGTAAAAAGAAATTTTTTGAAATGAAGGATTCCGAAATAGAACAATATGAATAAATGACAATGTTAGGTGCCAAGTGTTCCGCCGCCCCTTCAACAAACCTTGACGGATTGACGAACCTCTCATGAGATCTCATTTCTTTGGTAGCTGCCAAAATATCCTTACATCGAAAAATAGAACATAAAAGTAGAACTGAAAACAATACCATCTAACTTTTTTGAAGTAGAACTTATATATATTGTCTACATAATTTTCAAATTTTTTCGTAAAAAAGAAAATCAGAAATATTTATAACTATGTGAGGAAAAAGTAATTTTTACTTTGCTTTATTAGTAGTATTTGGTACTTAATTGTAATATTTTTCTACAATTTGAGTTTTTCAACGTACTTGTTTTTATTTGTATGTTATTGAAACTTTCAGACTTTAATGTAAATGTCAAATCACAAGTGTCGACCATTACAAAATATTAAAAAAAAAATTATGTTACTCTAAGATATCCTTTAAAAAGTTTTACATTGAAGAGAAAATGTTGACCACGGCCGGGATTTTTCCTCTTCTCTTCAATATAAAAATATTTGAATAATTAAATAGAGTATATATTGCAATCCACAACAAAAAAAAAGTTGAATTTATAGATATTCTTTTTAAAAAGGAATAATTGGCGAGGGATATACTTAGAATCCAGTAAAATAAAATATTATTGAATTGTTATGTTTTAAATTTAGGTGAAAATACAATAAGAACTATAAAAAAAAAAAGCATGATTTCGCAATGAGTCAACTAATGTAATTAGTGACAACTTTTATACAATTACTCTTTAATTTTCAATTTTTTTTTATTTATTTATTTATTTTTTTTTTTTTTTTTTGTAAACTCAAACATATTGTACTTATAATTAACCCTAAGAAAATAACCGTTACTGAAAAAAAGTCATACGATCCTACAGGTTCGGTAGTAAGCATTTCCTCAAAATACTCATAGAAAAGCAGATTCTGAAAAATCTCAAATATGTGATCTTCAGTGTCAACCGAGATTAACAAAAGAATAATTTGACTCTTTGAGGGTAAAATTATCAAATATAAAAAAAAAAAAAAAAAATTGAACAGGTTTTTCAGTAATAAAAAAATACTTTTGGATTTTGTACTTCCAATATCATTTAAAAACAAATTGCTAAGTACTTATATTGGTTTTTCTTGTTTATAGCTAATTAAAATATTGTTATAATATTTTAATCATATATAAATTAAAATATTTCTAATGATTTAATTGATGGAACTTATTAGAAGTCCGCTAATTTTTGAAAGCCAAAAAGCAAAAAAAAATTCTATGATTTCTTTTTTTTTTTTTTTTTTAATGAATTTCGTTTTATTTTCCTTGAAGATTGAATAAATTTTCATTACCACTGAATACACATGAGCATGATAAAGAGCGCTTTTTAATCATTCAGTCTATATGAACCAATTGAAGATAAATAGAAAATTATTAGATTAGTTCAATTGTTTTGTAAATGTTTATAAAAACACTAATAAACTCAAAAAAAAATTCACAAATCAAACAAAATATAATCCTTGTGGCTTCTGAACCAAAACCAGAAGTCAAAGAAAATGGCTTTAAAGTGTACAAAATAAATAAAAAGCGTATCAATGTTTTTAGTATGATTATTAAATTGCAAGAATAAAAAACTTTATATATATTTTTAATAGAAAGATGAAAGTTCATCTTTGACAAATAAAATGAATATTATCTATCGAAAATTCACTTGGAATATTTAAAGCCGTTTCGTGATGGAGATTAATCTATTAAAATGGAAAAATAAAATTTTTAAGCATCGTTTTCTTTAATATTTTTCCATACATAATATAGAATTTTGTCGTTTATTATTTAGAAAAAATAAAATGAAAATATACAAGAGCAGACTACTTACCATGGCTGGCGGCTGGCTGTGACTGGGTGGTGCACTCCCCCACCTTGTGCAGGTATATTTAGTGAGGAGATTACGGGGGATGGCAGCCCTGCATCCTTGGCCCCTTGGTCCAAATAACTATCCTGGACACTGAGGTCCCTCTCCCAAATGTGTCATAATTACCCGGAAACGTAACATGAGTATGTAAAAGGCATGAGATTTGTTAGAATGCAGGATTAGGAACCTAATAGTCCAAGTGATCTCAAAGAGTTCAAAAGGACCACAAAGGAATCCTATCTATTGGTCATTGCAGATTTCTTGAGACCTTTGATAAAGAAATGAAAAAGTGCTAGAGATCCGGCAGTAAAATGGCAAAGAGCCTTACACCACTAGGTTTCTAAGTGGAATTCTTGAAAATATTTGAGCCAAACACTTATGACTACAGCCAAGAATTAAGAAATAATAAATTAATGTGAAAAAATACAAAAAAACTATATTTTAGTGGGTTACCTGCATACAAATTAGCCCCAAAAAGGATATTTCTGTAAACCAAAAAACACCCATGTTTCACAGTATTTCCTAAATCTCCAGAGACATACCGAAAACATAATGCTTCTACACCTCCTTCACAGTTCCTCAAGATAGAAGGTATTAATTATCCTTCAAAGTATTCAATAGAAAACCATCACAAAGTTGATTATGATTGCTTGTTTTAACACAATATTATTTTTTTATTGTGAAATTACACAAAATCCTTGCCCCTGAGACATAAATGCTTTTCGAATTCGCAATCAGAGGACCAAATCCTAAAAGTCCTAAAAGTTTTTCGGCTTTAAAACATGGTTTCCGATGCCCCGTAGGAGCTTTAGAGTTAAACTCGTCGTATCAAGATCTTTAAAATGAGTCCAAATTAGATATTTTTTCTTGAAGTGCAAAAATAGCTGTCCGTTAGAGTTAAACGACAATTTCCCCATTTAGAGCCACTAAGGGGTTACATTTTTGAAATTCCTTTCTTAGTGGTTACCTACATCGCGTTTAAAATATAAATTCCGAACTTCAAGTTTCTATCATTAGTAGTTTTTGCTCTGCGTTGATTATGTCAGTCAGGACAAAGCCTCTTATATGTATATAGAGAGCTTATTACAGCTCTTACTACATGAAATTCGTTTTAAACCAGGAAAAGCCAGGAAACATATTCCTTCTTTCTTCCTTTTTTTATTACTTAGTAATAACAAAACGAGAATTGTTGAATTGAATTTTTGAAATGGTTGATTTCTCATTTTTTGAAATTGTTAATACACTCACAAATGGGCCATATTTCACGAACTTTGTTATTTTGACCCAGGGGACCTATTTTCACAATCGCAATCCCTTACCTTATTCAATATTTAATATATGGTCTGTGTAAAACCATAGTGAACTAAGCATACCATGCTTCTTTATATTTGAATAACATAGAAGACAAAGTGAAATATGTGGTACTCCAAAAGCGATAGAAGTGAACACAACCCAATTTCACAAAATTCAAGTTAAACTTCAGTTCTCTCAAAATAAGGAGTTTGGCTCGACCATATAGGTAAGTGAATATAGTAATCAGATTTTGATAAATATGTCTTGTCGAGAGTTATTTTATTTTTAAACTCGCAGGACATCGAAAGTATAATTTTTTTTTAAATTGATCCACCTATGAGCAAGTTTTTTAACACAGTCGTATCAACTCCTTATACAATCGTTAAATTATTTTTCAAAATAGCTAAACAGATTAAAATGTTTCCTCAGTTTAGGATTTCCTCCTCAATACCACTTAGAAGACATTTTTATTTCCAAAACATAAATAGCGGCGCATTATGCATTTGCGTTACTGATTCAACAGAACTGGTGAGTTCCATCAACAGAGACATATATCTGACTGACTTTTCCTCAACACACTAAATTAAATCAATCGGACGTGAAAATCGGTACTTTGTAGGATGCCTGTATACAAACGAAACAAAGTGCAGATAAGTTTACTAACTAGCTACGGGACATCGCCCTCAGTGATGACAAAGAGTCTGTTACCCAATTCCGGGAACGTAAATATATGCCCTACTCTGTGGAGAAGGGGTGGGTAGAAAAAGAAGCAACCAAAAAAAGAATGAAAAAAAATTAAATAATTAAAAATTAATCAAGAAGTAAATAAAAATAATTCAATGAATAAATGCCGATTAACAGGGAGGGAAATAAAAATATAAAAAATTGAATCCTTATCTCTACAATGAAATTCAATATGGATACCAGGGAACCAACATATCTTATGTTAATTATTTTTCTTCCTTTTTGGATCAAACTTACCTTGTGAAATAAATAATAATTTGGTAGGAAAAAAAAATCAGTACTGTGAATTTAATAGCAATTTCTTTCTCTTTGAGGGAATATAAAATTCATTTAAAAAAAAACATAAAAAAAAAACAAATTGAACATCAAAAGAAATTAATATTGGTTTATTTACATTTTTTAAAAATCAAAATCATAAAAAAAACCAACTTTTGATCCACCCTATAAATATTTACAATAAGAGGCAAAAATGCTCAAAACAAAAAAAAAATCCTCCATCACACAAACTAAATAATAATAATTACAAAAATCTGGTGCGTGCGCGCAACACACAACTTTCACTTACCAACTTACTTAGATAAGAAATTAATGCGTTTTGTTAATGCCACTTCTCAAAGTTACACATTTTCCACATTCATTTCTTATTTTTGTTTTCATTTGCTCTATAAACCCCTCAGAACATTTTAATAATGATAACGCTTACCTGATATTAAATAACACTCAATTTTCGAAGAAAATCGTTAAAGCCGTTTTTGAGATAATCTAAAAATTAGAAAAAAAGTTATGAAATAAAGTGTCCCCTTCGGTTGATCAATCTTGATGAAATGTTAGCTATCACATCTTTGGCATATACATGCATAAATACCCAGTTTGATCAAAATCGTGAAAGCCGTTTTTGAGTAAATTAAAAAAATACGTGAAATTGATACAAAATTTATTAAGTAAAGTCCCCCCTCCGGTTGATCAATTTTGATGAAATGTTGGCTATCACATCTTTGGCATATACATACATCAAATACCCAGTTTGATCAAAATCGTGAAAACCGTTTTTGAGTAAATAAAAAAAAACACTTGCAAATGATACAAAATTTATTAAGTAAAGTCCCCCCTCCGGTTGATCAATTTTGATGAAATGTTGGCTATCAAATCTTTGGCATATACATACATCAAATACCCAGTTTGATCAAAATCGTGAAAGCCATTTTTGAGTAAATAAAAAAAAACACTTGAAAATGATACAAAATTTATTAAGTAAAGTCCCCCCTCCGGTTGATCAATTTTGATGAAATGTTGGCTATCAAATCTTTGGCATATACATACATCAAATACCCAGTTTGATCAAAATCGTGAAAACCATTTTTGAGTAAATAAAAAAAAACACGTGAAAATAATACAAAATTTATTAAGTAAAGTCCCCCCTCCGGTTGATCAATTTTGATGAGATGTTGGCTATTACATCTTTGGCATATACATACATCAAATACCCAGTTTGATCAAAATTGTGAAAGCCGTTTTTGAGTAAATAAAAAAAAACACTTGAAAATGATACAAAATTTATTAAGTAAAGTCCCCCCTCCGGTTGATCAATTTTGATGAAATTTTTACAGTGATATCTCGGGCATATAAATAGATCAAATACTCAGTTTAATCAAAATCGTTAAAGCCGTTTTTGAGAAAATCGAAAAAAACTTAAAAAGTTATTAAACAAAGTACCCCCTCCCTTTGAGCAATTTTGATGAAATTTTTGCTGTCACATCGCGGGCATATACATACACTAAATACCCAATCTCAGGTTCGCACGGTTTATAGTTTTTGAGCTAGTCTCTTCACACACACACACACACACACACACAGACCATTTCGCGGGACTTGGTTAATTGGACTCAGGGGACCACAAAACGTGTATTACCGTTGAAAACCGGAAGTCGAAATTTTTCACGATCGCAATACTTCCACTTACTATATATTTCATATATAGGTAAGTGAAAGTAAAAATTACTTTTCTATTCTTATTTTTATTACTACTATTATTCCCTCAAATTATTACAAAAAAATCTGGTGCGTGCGCGCAACACACAACTTTCACTTACCAACTTACTTAGATTAGAAATTGACGTGTTTTGCTAATTATCATTTCCTAAAGTCACACATTTTTCTACATTCATATCTTATTTTTGTTAATCGTTAAAGCCGTTTTTTAGTAAATAAAAAAAACCCGTGAAAATGATACAAAATTTATTAAGTAAAGTCCCCCCTCCCGTAGATCAATTTTGATGAAATTTTTACAGTCATATCTCGGGCATATAAATACATCAAATACCAAGTTTGATAAAAATCGTTAAAACCGTTTTTGAGTAAATAAAAAAAACATGTGAAAATGATACAAAATTTATTAAGTAAAGTCCCCCCTCCCGTTGATCAATTTTGATGAAATTTTTACAGTCATATCTCGGGCATATAAATACATCAAATACCAAGTTTGATCAAAATCGTTAAAACCGTTTTTGAGTAAATAAAAAAAAACACGTGAAAATGATACAAAATTTATTAAGTAAAGTCCCCCCTCCGGTTAATCAATTTCGATGAAATTTTTACAGTCATATTTCGGGCATATAAATAGATCAAATACTCAGTTTAATCAAAATCGTTAGAGCCGTTTTTGAGAAAATGGAAAAAAAACGTAAAACATTATTAAATAAAGTACCCCCTCCCTTTGAGCAATTTTGATGAAATTTTTGCTGTCACATCGCGCGCATATACCTACACTAAATACCCAATTTCAGGTTCCCACGGTTTATAGTTTTTGAGCTAGTCTGTTCACACACACACACACACACACACACAGACCATTTCGCGGGACTTGGTTATTTCGACTCAGGGGGTCCCAAAACGTGTATTTCCGTTGAAAACCGGAAGTCGAAAATTTTCACGATCGCAATACTTCCACTTACTATATATTTCATGTATAGGTAAGTGAAAGTAACAATTATTTCTCTCCAACATAATTAAAATATTAATTCAGAGCTCTGAAAACAAAAAATAAAAACTGAAACTTAGCTGGTTGACGGGTGTACCCGTCGGTCGCTCGCCCCCCCCCCCCAGTCCTCTTCTATTTTCAATTTGTGGCTCTTTGCTCGCCAAATCAGCCTCAGATTTTCCTGATCTTTTAAATCCCCTCCTCGGGTAATGTTCGGCAACCACACTCACTTTGGAACTTAAAAAAAGGCTCAGAAAATTTTTTTTTAATCCGGCAGAGCCGTCACAACTCAAGCCTCGACTCTCTCTCCCCCGCTCGTCTTTTATTTTCTCTGCCACCACGTAGCGCTCGTTGTTATAAGTTCATATTTCTTCACTTTCACTTATTTAAACAATATGCCTTTAAATTCCCCTAATATTGCAACTGTTATTTTATTTTATACTAATTTAATTTACATTTTATATAGCGTACTATAAAAAAATATTCTATTGAAATTGCTATTAAATTTCGAGTTATTAAGCTCACTCGATTTGGTTCCCTTTTGTTTATTGCCTTATAACAATAGGTTAATTAATTGAAATCACAATATAAAACTGTGGCCAATATTTACAAAATTTTATTCTAACCTGTTTAAACAAAAAAAAAATTTCTGCCGAATGCAAAAAAAAATCATGGCCAAAACTAACAATAAAAATTGTTCGGACCAAGCTGTAATAAAAAACAAAAGCCTTGGTCTCCCGAACCTTTACCATTTTTTTTTTCAAAAAAAATATACCAAAAACCTTGTTACACCGTAACAACTCTCCCCTTTCATAAAAAAAAAAAATAAAAAAAAAAAAAAATGGAAACCCAGTGACTCAAACTTACGACAAAAAAAATCTTGTTTATTAACCCGTAACTACCTACAAATTTAAAAAAACTCAAAAGCAAGAATAACTATTTCAGTCATCATCACCTCATCAAAATACTATCTCAACATCGCTGTTACTCACCGAGAAATACGAACAAAAGAAACGAATAGTAAATAGTAGAGATTTACAAGGTAGTTCTTAGACAGCGTAATAAAAACAAGACAAGAGTTTCACACCCCATCGCTGGGTTCTCCGGGGTCCATCTTAAAATCCTTGACATGGAAAATTCCGGCTGAACAACCCGATGAAGGATCTTCTAGCTCATATGTTACAGACGATATCTTATTTTTGATGCGGAATCGTTTGAATTTCGGACATAGTTTGCTGGATACGTAATCCACCGCACTAGATTGGGGATGTGCCCGACACCAAATAAACTGACCAACACTGTATGATACTGGCCGCTTTCGCAAGTTGTAACTCCTCGAGCTCTTTTCATAAGCTCTCTTCAACCTAGCTTCGACCTCTTGAAACAAAACCGGCAGTTTTTTCAGTCTTTCCAGACGATCCTCTTTATCTCTTACGACATCTGATGGCCCACCGACTTTATCCTCATAATAATCCCCCGATCGCGGCAGCTCACGCCCGTGAAAATCCCGTTGTCTCATGGACTGAAGTCTTCAGGGCAAATTCCAATTTATATAAGTCTTTGTCCCATAACCGCTGATTGTCACGCACATACGATGCCATCATGGTCTTGACAACTCGATTAATTCTTTCAGTGGGGTTTGCTTGCGAGTGGTATAATGGTGTGAACCATATGTTTACGCCGTACTCCTTCATGTTATTCAAGAAGTAAGAACCCTTAAATTGTACTCCGTTATCGCAAACGATTACCTGCGGCACTCCAAACATGCAAAAGACTCTTTCCTCAATTAGCTGGGTAATCTTTTTCGATGTCGCTTCTCTCATGGCCAGCAACACTGAGTACTTGGTGAAGTAATCGCTGACAACTAACAGATACCTATTCTGCTGGGTCGATCTTGGTAATGGTCCCATGATATCGGTGGTGATAATCTGCCACGGCCGGGTCACTTTCCGTTGAGCACCCATTAATCCAGCTGGAGTCTGTTGTGATGGTTTCAGTGATAAGCATGTCTGGCATCGAGCCACATATTTGGCAACATCTGAATCCATGCCTGGCCAGTAATAAACTTCTTTGTTACGCTGCAAAGTCTTAAAAGTGCCTAGGTGTCCTGATAAAGGATTATCGTGATATTCCATCAGCACTTCTCCTCTTTTAGATTTAGGTAGTACAATTTTCCATGGCTTATCATCTCCGAGAATATTTTTTGGGTCTATTATGCGTTTGAACAACTTGGTTCCCTCTACTTTCCAAGTTGGGTATTCAGCCGCACTCTCTTCGACCGACTTTAACATTTCTAGGTACCACGCGTCCATGTCCGGGTACTCAACCGCCACCACATTTATATCAGCATCGGATTCCCTCGTACGAGACAAGGCGTCTGCTGCAGCATTATGTTTACCGGGTCGATGCTTGATCTCGAAATTATATTGCTGTAATTTAACCGCCCAACGAGCCAATCTTCTATTGGGGTCCTTGAGATTCTGAAGCCATCTCAGTGCCATGTGGTCGGTAATGACAGTGAAAGGCATTCCCTCCAAGTACGGTCTAAATTTTTTAATTGCCCAGAGGACCGCTAAACATTCGTGTTCAGTTGTTGAAAACTTACGCTCTGCAGCGGTTAATCCTCTACTAGCATATGCAATTGCTTTTTCTCCGGCTTCGGTTTCCTGGAAAAAAATGGCGCCAAGTCCGGTTGATGAGGCGTCCGTTTGCAACAAAAACGGTAATGAAAAATCAGGGCAAGTCAAGATAGGAGCGGATACCAGTTTCTCTTTAATGGTTTCCATCGCTTTCTGTTGTTGCTCTCCCCAATGCCACCGACGGTTCTTCTTCAGTGGCTCTGTCAATGGGGATATAACAGACAAAAAATGGGGTACAAATCTTCAGTACCACGAAGCCAGCCCAACCAGACGTCTGACCTGCCTCACATTTCTAGGAGTTGGAAAATCCAAGATAGCGGCAACTTTTTCTGGGTCTACCTGCAGACCATTCTCATTAACTTCGTAGTCGAGATATTTTAATTCCGAGCGGCAAAACTGACTTTTCTCCCAATTTAAAGTGAGCCCCGCCTCGAATAACCTTCTTAGTACTTCTTCTAACACCTCTAAAGGCTTCTCAAACTCTGGGCTCGTGATTACCACATCATCCAGATAAACAAATACGTATGGCTCTAAATCTGGACCCAATATATCGTCTATAAGACGCTGCCAGGTAGTTGGAGCGTTGTGGAGCCCAAATGGCATACGTAAAAAGTGGTAAAGCCCCCGCCCTGGGACTGTAAAGGCAGTTTTCTCACAGCTTTCGGGGCTCAGAGGAACCTGCCAATAAGCCGACTTGATGTCTATTGACGAAAGGTATTTGCTGTCTCGAAGTCTGTCCAAGATATGGGAAATAAATGGCAACGGATAGGCATCTCTTTTCGTTACCGAGTTCAGCTGTCTATAATCCACGCAGAAGCGATGCGACCCATCTGGTTTCTGAACGAGAACAACCGGGGACGACCAAGGACTTCATGAAGGGACGACTATCTTGTCCTTAAGCATTTCTTCAAGTTCTGCATCCAAAATCTTCTGTACGTGGGGGGATACAGGGTAATAGCGCTGTTTTATTAGGTGTGCGTCGCCCGTCTCTATAACGTGCTGTACTCGGCTGGTACAACCGATTTTAGGAGTTCCTTTTCCTCTCCAGTGTTCAATCAGCTCCTCGAGTCGGTGGTTTTGTACACGCCATCGGGTTTGCTCTAATTCTTTTCCCAGTCTGCGAAGAGTCTCCAACGATTCTATCTTTTGTAAGGCTAATCCCTTTAAATAGTACGGATGTAAATTCCTTTTAATAACCTTGAGCATTTCATCTTCATTTGGGGGAGATGGGAGTCGGTAAAAGTAATTTTCCATTACACTTATAAATATGCCAATGGATTCCTCGCTTCTTCTTCGTTCTTATTTCCTCCCACAACCTCTCAGAGTAATCCATCGGTTCGAATTCCCCTTTCAACTCGGCTACCAATTGAGTCCAGGTCTTGACCCGTCGCCTCATAGCCTTATACCAAATTAACGCTTTCCCCCCGAACAGATCATAAGCAGAGGACAAGAGGTCATAATCGGAGGTGTTCCTAGCTAATTTCATCTCATCGATAGCCTCCAAAAATGCGTTTACACTTAGCCCTGTACCCTCCCCAAGGAACCGAATGCCCCAATCTTTGACTGGAACCTGATATCTGTTAATCCCAAAGTTTCTTCCCTCGCCACGTGTATCACTAATATCTGGTGATTTATCTACTAGTCCCGTTCCGTGGCAGATATTGTTGAATATTTGCAAACAAGAGACTGATTATTTTAAATATTCAGACTTCAGGTTTTCTTGCTCAGTACCTGACACAGTCATAGTCGAAAGAGTCCCCAGAAGATTTGCGATCAACTCGTCTAATAGTCGACCCATCGGACTTCCTCGACTCCCACTAAAATTATCAAGGGACCCCCTTATAGTGTCTAGCATCCTTTTTGTTTCAAAGAATTCAGACTGACCCTCTGTCTCCCGATTCATGAGATTTGATTGCCCATCTGATTCCGAATTGGTGGGTTTGGTTATGGCAGGTTGTTTCCTAACACCTTCTCCTTCAACCGCACTTTTGGAATCAAACAAATCAAAAAGCTCGAGACAAAATGCGCTCACTGTCTCCTTCCGCTCTACATCCTTCGGTTCCACTACATGGACCCGCGATAGACGATTATATACATGCTGCAGCCCAGTATCGATTTTAGCCCGATCTCCTGCACTCGAGGACTCATCCAGCAAATTGATTTTCGCTAAGAGCTTTACCAGTTTTTTCTGACATGTTTCAACCTCAGAAATTTCGGTCATAACTACCCTTGGCCTAGGCACTTTCCCTCCCACTTCACGTCTCAGAAGCGGCCTAACTTTCTTCCGCATCACCTCAACATCTGAAATTCCCTTTATACCACGAACTTGGAGCTCATACTCCAACTCATCTTTTACCAATCGATAGACATCCATGTCGATTTTTTTTTTTTTTTTTTTTTTTATTATACCGTTTTATTTATATCTTTTTAAAGGGCCCCACGTTGGGCGCCAAACTTTGTTACCCAATTCCGGGAACGTAAATATATGCCCTACTCAGTGAAGAAGGGGTGGGTAGAAAAAGAAGCAACCAAAAAAAGAATGAAAAAAAATTAAATAATTAAAAATTAATCAAGAAGTAAATAAAAATAATTCAATGAATAAATGCCGATTAACAGGGAGGGAAATAAAAATATAAAAAAATAAAAAATTGAATCCTTATCTCTACAATGAAATTCAATATGGATACCAGGGAACCAACATCTCTTATGTTAATTATTTTTCTTCCTTTTTGGATCAAACTTACCTTGTGAAAGAAATAATAATTTGGTAGGAAAAAAAAATCAGTACTGTGAATTTAATAGCAATTTCTTTCTCTTTGAGGGAATAAAAAATTCATTTACAAAAAACAAAAAAAAAAACAAATTGAACATCAAAAGAAATTAATATTGGTTTATTTACATTTTTTTTTTAAATCAAAATCATAAAAAAGAAAAAACCAACTTTTGATCCACCCTATAAATATTTACAATAAGAGGCAAAAATGCTCAAAACAAAAAAAAAAATTCCTCCATCACACAAACTAAATAATAATAATTACAAAAATTACTTTTCTATTCTTATTTTTATGACTACTATTATTCCCTCAAATTATTACAAAAAATTATTTCTCTCCAACATAATTAAAATATTAATTCAGAGCTCTGAAAACAAAAAATAAAAACTGAAACTTAGCTGGTTGACGGGTGCACCCGTCGGTCGCTCGCCCCCCCCCCCCCCAGTCCTCTTCTATTTTCAATTTGTGGCTCTTTGCTCGCCAAATCAGCCTCAGATTTTCCTGATCTTTTAAATCCCCTCCTCGGGTAATGTTCGGCAACCACACTCACTTTGGAACTTAAAAAAAGGCTCAGAAAATTTTTTTTTAATCCGGCAGAGCCGTCACAACTCAAGCCTCGACTCTCTCTCCCCCGCTCGTCTTTTATTTTCTCTGCCACCACGTAGCGCTCGTTGTTATAAGTTCATATTTCTTCACTTTCACTTATTTAAACAATATGCCTTTAAATTCCCCTAATATTGCAACTGTTATTTTATTTTATACTAATTTAATTTACATTTTATATAGCGTACTATAAAAAAATATTCTATTGAAATTGCTATTAAATTTCGAGTTATTAAGCTCACTCGATTTGGTTCCCTTTTGTTTATTGCCTTATAACAATAGGTTAATTAATTGAAATCACAATATAAAACTGTGGCCAATATTTACAAAATTTTATTCTAACCTGTTTAAACAAAAAAAAAAATTTCTGCCGAATGCAAAAAAAAATCATGGCCAAAACTAACAATAAAAATTGTTCGGACCAAGCTGCAATGAAAAGCAAAGGCCTTGGTCTCCCGAACCTTTACCATTTTTTTTTCAAAAAAAAAAATATACCAAAACCTTGTTACACCGTAACAACTCCTGTCCCTCTCTCTGTACCTTGCCTATTATCGCCTCGCAAATGGGGCAAGTCATGACAACGTATTCAGCAGTATCGTGGACACTAGAGCAGGAACATGGGGCTAATTTCCTTCCATGAGGAAACAAGTGGAGCGTGGAACCCATCGTGTCCTATAAGGAATTGCAAGTGCTATAGTCAGAGAAGAACCAATTAGCTTCTAATCGTGATTAACGGTGGGGAAGTAAGGTTAAAAAGATTTAGTAACTCCCAACAGAACCTTTCTCTGAATTATTCCAAGTTATTATTCTGTTGTTGCAGAGATTAGGATTTCAGGCTGGCGAGAGGTAAATTGGGGTACCCAGAACAACTTCATTGTATGTAGTCATCCTTCCGGGAACTTCAAGCCCCGGAAAGTACCACCAATAAGACTTTTAGTCCGTTGAGGGTTAGGGTCACGTTATTTCTCAAATAATATGAATAAATAAATAATAATCTTCTGTCCATATCAAGTACTTTCTATATCAGACGTGTGCGGAAAGACTAAAACTTTCAGCTATCCAACTATATATGAAGGGGTCGGGGCAAAATAGTGCCAAGCAACATTTTTAACAAAAATAAACTGTACCTGCAGTCTGCTGAATATTACGTGAGACTATATGTCTATGTTGGAAATGCCACCTGAAATATGACTATAGAGCACTCTATAGTCATTTTTAGGTGGCATTTCCATCATAGACATATAGTACTACATAATATACAACAGACGGCAGCTACAGTTTATTTTTGTTAAAAATGTTGCTTGGCACTATTTTGCCCCAACCCCTTCATATTATACCTTTCTATAAAGGGACAATCCATATGAAGTGGTCCAAAAATAAATTAATTGGTTGCTTCAACATTTTTATTTTTATATGTTTTATATTATATGTTTACCATAGCACATGCAATGCATACCATACAATGCATCAGAAGTACAAAAGTGCAATTAGTTTAATTTTTGAATTTTTATTTTCCCAATGGCGGCCATATTACTTTCGAAAAAACGCGTATTATTAGCTATTTCACTGCTTTGCTTCAAAACAAATATCTCCTCTTTTACTTATCCCAGAGCATTAAAATAAAGACCAATCTCTTTAGAAAGGACTGACCTTAAATTATGGTAATTGCAGCTATGAACTTAAAACTTAGTATTACGGTCCATGTACCCTTTCAAAGTTCCAAGCGGAAATTTAAAAAAAAACGGGTTTTCAAAAAAAATTCAAATTTACAAGAAGGCAGATGACTAAGTGTTTGTTATTTTTTTATTTGATAGATAAAGGTAGGCACTATAAATTCACAAACATTCAAGCTGTGGACTTTCACGGTTTTATTAATACAAATTTTTGAAATTTGAAATTTTTCCTTAGTTACTTTTTAAACTCATTAAATGAAAAATAGCTTGTATATAAATATTGAATAGAAATTCACAACGTAAATAAGCACTAATATATTAAATTAGGTCCTTCATGACACATACAAATTTTAAAAATAAAATGTACGCTCCCCCCCCCCCTCGGAAAATGTCTAGAGCCCCTGCTCCCCCACTCTTTGCGATGGTTAGTTCTTATGTTGTGAGGTATGCCTCATATCTTCTGCTCTATTGATATGAATTTTTTGGTCCATTTTATTGTAGGCCAATATCTCCTTTTTTATTCATCTTAGATCATTTTTATAATAAACAATATCTTTAGAAAGATCTGTACTTTAATAAAGATTATAACAAGCATGAACATAAACTAAGTATAACAGTCCATGTACCCTTTCAAATTTCCAAGAAGTAATTCTGAAAAAACGGTTTTTCAAAAAAAATGTTTATAAGAAAGCAGATGACTAAGGGTTTGTTATTTTTTTATTTGATAGATAAAGATGGGTTACCTTTATTTTTATGTCTGGTTAGCATTAAGAATTTGTGATCTTATCACACAATGCTTGCCTAATGTTATAGGCCCTGCTCCCCCACTCTTGCTGTGGTTAGTTTTTATTTTGTGAGCTATTTGTTTTCAGTGCATTACTTGATGGAACCTCTTATCCTGATATACAAACTACTTTCTTTAGACTTGAGACAATGACTAAATTTACATTTTTACTATGGTTCTTTTTTCACAAACGAAAGCTGCAAATGAACATAAAAAAGTGTTTTATATTCTTGCAATTAGTTGAGTCCACAAAATGAAATTTTGACAGTTCAATCCTATGTCCAAGGATTAATCTGGGCCAAATTTCAAATTTTCATTCTCATGCATAACATACAAAGATTTTAAAAATAAATCAGCTCGAAGCATTGTGACTTTGGAGAACCCATCTTTATGTATAGTCGATTTAATAACCTGCACTAGATTAATTTCAATATCATAATGGGGGGGGGGGGCGGAAAGAAAATAATATATGCTGTTTTAATGCTTTTGATATTATACTTATTTTAGTACTTTTCAATGTTTTATATCCTTGCAATTAGTTGAGTCCACTAAATGAAATTTTGACAGTTCAATTCTCTATCCAGGGACTAAATCTGGACTAAATTTCAAATTTTCATGTTTTTGCTCAACAGAGATTTGAAGCTTTAAACTTCAAGATTCCAAAAATTTGTATTAATAAAACCGTGCAAGCCCACAGCTTGAAAGTTAGTGAGTTTATAGTGCCTACTTATATCTATCAAATAAAAAAAAATAACAAACACTTAATCATCTGCCATCTAGTAAAAAAAAATATTTTGAAAACCCGTTTTTTTTTTAATTACCGCTTGGAACTTTAAAGGGGTACATGGACGGATTCACACTATCGCTCCGCTCCCGGTCCGCTCTCGGTATGGTAAAATATTATAAAGAGAAATAGATAAGAGAATTCCACTATCGGTACCGTTCCGGTCTCGCTCCACTCCAGGTCCGCTCTCGCTCTACCCCATTCACACTATCGCTCCGCTCCCGGTCCGGTCTCACTGGCAAAATATTCTAAAGAGGAATAGAAAGAGGGTAATCACAATATTCGTACAGGTCCGGCCTCGCTCCGCTCTCGCTCCACTCCCGGTCCACTCTCGCTCTGCTCCCGCTCCACTCCCGGTCCGCTCTCCTAAAGTCTTTTCGTATTCACATTTTATAATTTTACACCGTTCACGATTGAAGCCATTAATAATCGAAGCCGTCTGTATTTGGATTTTAATTAATAATTAACTTTCAGTTATTAAAGTATTTATTTATTCATCAATTTGATGGCCAAAAAAAGTTCAACTTCATAATATATATATATATATATACATATATATATATATATATATATATACATATATATATATATATATATATATATATATATATATATATATATGATAATTATAAATTAATTTAATTAATGGTGATGAAATAATTTAATTTTTTTTCTCGAATGTATTCGAATACGCTTGATTTGATTAAAAAAAAAATCACCAACAATACGCTTGGTTTTTCCACGAGAAAAATTCATGTTATGTTTGAGATATATTATGCAATGAATTAATGTACTCGATGTATGTGATGGATTTGAATTTTTGTATGTGGTGATGTTGGTGATTGGTGTCGGGGTTTGATATGATGTCTTTTGTTGTGGTTTCCGGTTCTTTGTCTATTGTAATTTTTGGTGTTTCTGTATTAATAAATTGGGTTAACGTGGTTTGAGAAGGGGGTTTATGGTTATTCCCGGTTGAACGTGGCAAGTTGTCTAATTTATCGGCTGTGTCACTATCCTGAACCTTATTTATTAAATTATCATCTATTTGTGAAAGGGGGATTTTATATTTATTTATTGCCCCATACCATAGTTTTGATATTAGCTTGTTCGGGAAGAAGCTGTTATTTAAAATAGAAAAAATTTCTTTTTTTGTATCTTTTATATGTGCATCATCCGTTAGGAGTATGGCTTTTTTTTATAAGATTATTACCTACGTTAGTAATTTGAGTTTTTGGATGATTCGAGTAGTAGTTTAGTATACTATTGGTTGTTATGGGCTTTTTGTACCATTTTGAATATATTTTATGTTTTTCACGGATTATTGTCATATCTAAGTAGTTAATACTATTGTTTTTCTCAATTTCATAGGTGAAAACTATTCTGGGATGGATGGCGTTAAGATTGTCTAGTAGTAATTGATTATCTGCTGTTTTATGGATAACGAGTAAGTCATCAATGTATTTAGTAATTAATAGGGGGTTTATACCGAATTGATTAAGTGCCTTGTTAATGATGTGGTTCATTACAATTCCCGATAGATTAACACTTAGACAATCGCCCATTGGAAGGCCGAAAATTTGTTTATATGTTTGGTTATGAAAAGAAAAATACCCATTAGGGGAGACTGTTGTACCTTGCGCCATGTTCTCTGCTTGGCTAGTGCGTCTACCTAGTGAGGAATCTCGAAACTATGTCAGTTATGATTGCCTGTCCGAGCGCCAAAGTGAGTTGTAGGTTGTTATTCTGACTTACATGTGAACGGCGAATATTTTGTGATTTGCGCAAGCAAAAGTAAATATTTGCAGTGTTAGTTGATTGCAAGTGGACTTTTAAAGACTAATGTTACTCAACTGATTGGCGAGACATCTATTACCTCTCTTTCGGTGAGTGTATTAAACATCTAATCTTCACTTTTCACGTAGATGTTAGGTTATGGTAGCCATTTTAGTATAAACATGCACCCTCGTGTACCTTGAAACCAAGCTGCATCTTGTACCTTGAACCACTGGATCAAGGTACAATAGGTTGCAGTTATTGGTGTTTTTTGTTTTAGGTTGGATTTCATCATGCCTCAAAGTAAAACTGGAATCAAGAGGGATCCATTATATGCTTTTGCACTGCAACATGCGATTGAAGCAATAAAAAGTGATGATCCTGATAAAAAAATGACTTTTAGAGAGGCCGAAAAAGTATTCAAAGTGAGCAGGTCAACCATCACTAGGCATTTGAGAAAATTTAATGTTAATGGGTCCAACAAATTTGAATACAATGTAAGTTACGCAGTTAAGCAAGTATTTAATGTTCATGAAGAAAAGAATATGGTTACATACATCCAGAATGTCGCCAAAATGCGATATGGACTAACTAAAAAGGGCGTAAGAATTCTAGCTTACAAATTTGCAAGAGCTAACAAAAAAAGCTACCCAGATACATGGAATAATTACGAAATGGCTGGTGAAGAATGGATGAGAGCCTTTTTAAAGAGACATTCAGATCAGATTTCCATTCGCAAGCCAGAGCCCACCAGCCTTAAGGCACTGCCTTCAACACCCGCACATAAATAATGTGTCCATCGGCCACAAGAAATGCACTTGCACCCATTTTTCGCCGCTTTTATCTGAAGCAATTGGATTGCAGCAGTAAAGGCATTCTTCATCGGCGCTGTCTTCATTATCGGTCGACACGAGGGACACGACACCGTCATCTTCTGTGTCTGACGAAGACTGTTTACACTTTTCAATTTTAATCTTTTTCCCAACCTTCTCTTTGGATTTATTTACTCTGCTTTCCTTTATTGCGCTGCTAATTTGCTTGATACCCTTAAGGGAAACAACTCTTGATTGGCCTTGAACAGTAGACAGACCCGTTTCATCTGTATTCCAGATTCTTTCAGGAGGAATCGGTCCAAAGCGATTATGAACATCTTTTACGTTCTCAAAAAAACAGTGAACATTGTGCCGGTTAAAGCTTGTCGCACGACTAAGGCTGGTGGGCTCTGGCTTGCGAATGGAAATCTGATCTGAATGTCTCTTTAAAAAGGCTCTCATCCATTCTTCACCAGCCATTTCGTAATTATTCCATGTATCTGGGTAGCTTTTTTTGTTAGCTCTTGCAAATTTGTAAGCTAGAATTCTTACGCCCTTTTTAGTTAGTCCATATCGCATTTTGGCGACATTCTGGATGTACAGTCAGTGCAGAAAGTATTCGAACAGTCTGAGTAATATATTTTTTTAATCGTTTTTATAGATTATGTTCTGAATATTTTTAATTTAACTTACATATTACCTTTAGTTATGCCTAAATAGGTGACAAATGGATTTATTCTCCCCTAGAAAAAATCAAATGGGGAATTGGAGTTTGATATAAAGGAATTCTCTCTGAAACGAAAAAGCAAAAAGTATTCGAACAGTAGGAGTATTTGAACCAAAACTTACTTGTTTGTCGCGATAATCCTTTCCGTATCACTGGTACAGGCTTAGGTATATTACAAAGTCTCCTTTGCATCAGTCAGTGTTGGTTCGCTCAAGATGGGACCTAAATCAAGAGAGACAACCCCCGAAGAAAGGAAAATTTTAGGAACTTTGCTTAACCAGTGTAAATCGTAGCGCGAAATCGCCAAACTAGTAATAGGAGCCATGTAACGGTGTCAGACATTATTAACCGATTTGGAAAAACTAAGTCTTATCAATCCCAACCTCGCAGTGGTCGACCTAAGCTGCTCACAGAAGTGAAGGAAAGTTGGATGGCCAGATAAATCCTTGATTAAGTGATTCGAAATTGGCAATGGACTTAGCTCAAACAAAGAATATTAATATTTCGGCCAGTACAGTGCGAATTTATTTCAGAGATTTAGGCTTTCATGGGTAAACAACACGTAATAAATGCTTTATTTCACAAACGAATAGGGTGAAGAGGGAAACCTATGCAAAAGAACAGTACAACCAATCTCCAGAGTTCTGGAAACGAGTCATTTTTACTGACGAATGCAAATTCGAAGTGTTTTCTAAAAGAAATCACCAAAAAATATAGAGGAAAAGAAACTGTTCAATGGATCCAAAAAATTTAGTTCTAACCGTTAAGTAAGGAGGTGGTTCCCTTATGGTTTGGGGCTGCATGAGTGCCAGTGGAGTTGGTGAATTAGTGTTCTATGATGGTATAATGGACCATATAAAGTTTGTTAACATTTTAAAGGAAAATTTAGCACCTAGTGTCAAGAAAATGGGTTTGATAAATAATTACATATTCACTCAGGACAATTACCCCAAGCATATCGTTTGGAAAACCAGGTTGTGCTTACTTTACAACATTCCAAAATACATGGTAACACTTCCTCAAAGCCCGGACTTGAATCCTATCGAACATTTGTGGGATTACCTAAAAAGAAGAATGGCAGAACGGAAACCTTCCAGCCTACAAGAATTAAAAACTTTCCATCAGGAAGAGTGGGACAGAATACCGATTTTGTTTTTAGAAAACCTGGTGTTATCTATAATGAGACGCTTAAAAGCTGTTATTGACGCAAAAGGGGCGCCGTCGAAGTATTAGGTTCCGAAATAATAATTATTTCTCGACTGTTCGAATACTTTGTGTGTGAAGTTTTTCCACAAGTTTTTCAAGTTTTATAAAAATGATTATGTTAACGTGTTAATAAAAAAATTTTTACTCTGTTATTGTATTCTAAAGTGTTTAATTAAATGTTTTTTTTTGCCGTCAGTTATATTTTTCCGACAAATTAACCATTTTGAAGTCACAATTGCACATAATAAAATAATTTGCACTAGTGTTCGAATACTTTCTGCACTGTCTGTATGTAACCATATTCTTTTCTTCATGAACATTAAATACTTGCTTAACTGCGTAACTTACATTGTATTCAAATTTGTTGGACCCATTAACATTAAATTTTCTCAAATGCCTAGTGATGGTTGACCTGCTCACTTTGAATACTTTTTCGGCCTCTCTAAAAGTCATTTTTTTATCAGGATCATCACTTTTTATTGCTTCAATCGCATGTTGCAGTGCAAAAGCATATAATGGATCCCTCTTGATTCCAGTTTTACTTTGAGGCATGATGAAATCCAACCTAAAACAAAAAACACCAATAACTGCAACCTATTGTACCTTGATCCAGTGGTTCAAGGTACAAGATGCAGCTTGGTTTCAAGGTACACGAGGGTGCATGTTTATACTAAAATGGCTACCATAACCTAACATCTACGTGAAAAGTGAAGATTAGATGTTTAATACACTCACCGAAAGAGAGGTAATAGATGTCTCGCCAATCAGTTGAGTAACATTAGTCTTTAAAAGTCCACTTGCAATCAACTAACACTGCAAATATTTACTTTTGCTTGCGCAAATCACAAAATATTCGCCGTTCACATGTAAGTCAGAATAACAACCTACAACTCACTTTGGCGCTCGGACAGGCAATCATAACTGACATAGTTTCGAGATTCCTCACTAGGTAGACGCACTAGCCAAGCAGAGAACATGGCGCAAGGTACAACAGTCTCCCCTAATGGGTATTTTTCTTTTCATAACCAAACATATAAACAAATTTTCGGCCTTCCAATGGGCGATTGTCTAAGTGTTAATCTATCGGGAATTGTAATGAACCACATCATTAACAAGGCACTTAATCAATTCGGTATAAACCCCCTATTAATTACTAAATACATTGACGACTTACTCGTTATCCATAAAACAGCAGATAATCAATTACTACTAGACAATCTTAACGCCATCCATCCCAGAATAGTTTTCACCTATGAAATTGAGAAAAACAATAGTATTAACTACTTAGATATGACAATAATCCGTGAAAAACATAAAATATATTCAAAATGGTACAAAAAGCCCATAACAACCAATAGTATACTAAACTACTACTCGAATCATCCAAAAACTCAAATTACTAACGTAGGTAATAATCTTATAAAAAAAAGCCATACTCCTAACGGATGATGCACATATAAGAGATACAAAAAAAGAAATTTTTTCTATTTTAAATAACAGCTTCTTCCCGAACAGGCTAATATCAAAACTATGGTATGGGGCAATAAATAAATATAAAATCCCCCTTTCACAAATAGATGATAATTTAATAAATAAGGTTCAGGATAGTGACACAGCCGATAAATTAGACAACTTGCCACGTTCAACCGGGAATAACCATAAACCCCCTTCTCAAACCACGTTAACCCAATTTGTTAATACAGAAACACCAAAAATTACAATAGACAAAGAACCGGAAACCATAGGCACAACTTCAACCGATCTCAAAACCAGAATCTATAACCACAGAAGCACACTCAAACCAAATTCAAAAACAGCCACATCATTATCTAACCACGCTAAACAAACCAGACACGAAATAGATTTTGATAACGTAAAAATTCTACATAAATCCACCTCCCGGCCAAAACAGAAAATAATTGAATCCATATACATTGCAATAAATCAAGACAATATATTAAATACTAAACAGGAAGCAGCCCACATCCCTAAGCACTATTCGCACATAATACATTACAATATACTTACTCGCGTCGACCTTAAGCCAGTAGGACCGCAGTACCCTTAATAGACGATAGGCCAGACGACACGTTCAAAATTGTTGAATTCCAATATGCACTGACGACCCTATTTCAGGGGAATTAAAGGGTAAGCATGCTATTGTTTTATTTTACGTTATGGAGAATGACAAAACCATATTATGTTAACATGTTATTTTTATAAATCTTTTAATACTGTTTTTGAATGTTTGTTCATTATATTTTAGATGAATATGGCGCAGGACGCCGAAAGCTCCTTGTATTATACAAAATAAATAAATTTATATTAGAGATCGTCTTGGTGGATATACTTTGAACAACATTTTTAACGATCTACCTACTACTTAGATACTTTAATAACTGAAAGTTAATCATAATTAAAATCCGAATACAGACAACTTCGATCATTAATGGCTTTAATAGCTTAAAACTTTCAAAATTGAACGGTGTAAAATTATATAATGTGAATATGGTAAGACATTAGGAGAGCGGAGCGATAGTGTGAATGGGGTAGAGCGAGAGAGGACCTGGAGCGGGAGCGAAACCGATAGTGTGAATAGGCCCTAATACTTAGTTCTAACCCTTTAGCGTCTGGGCCCTGTGGCCTGAGACCTTAGACCGGCTGCCGCGCCCGGTGGCCTGAATTTTTTTGCCACATTCACTCTTCTTTATCTCCTTATTCATATTTTTCTTCTAAATTCACCCTATTTGACTAAGGAATAAGGTGCCGGTAAAATTAATTCGGAAAACCCCGAAAAGAACCCCATGTCGATTAGTTTACAACCCTCGGAAATTTTTGGGGAAACCATAAACCTCGTCACTGGGAAATACCGGACGGGCTTGAAACAGGGTTGGAGAAACGCGAATGCCAATTATGTGAGCCAACATTATGTTTTATATAGGTATCTGTTTATTTTATAACATTTTTAAATTATATACTATATTTTTTACGAGTTGGTTCCTATGATTTATGAATGTTGCATTCCTAAATAATGAAACGATAAATCCGAAAGCGAAGTATAAACATTCAATTTTTGTTTTAAAAAAAGCCACAAAAACATCTCTTAAGGTGCTGACTGCTGGAGGTTTTATCCTAGGGCAATAGTAAAATGGAAAGAGTTAAGAAAAAAATTAAAATAAGGTCCGCATTTTCAGTCTTCTAAAGCTGAAGCGGGCGGAACTGATATATCAGTCTACAGGCCCCAGGGACTGCAGCGCTCGAACTGATATATCAAGTACAGGCGTTAAAGGGTTAAGTTCATAGCTGTAATAACATTCATTAAAGGTCAAACCTGTCTAAAGAGGTTGGTCTTTATTTGAATGTTTTGGGAAGAGTAAAAGAGGAGATATTTGATTTGAAGCAAAGCACTGAAATAGCTAAAAATACGCGTTTTTTTCGAAAGTAATATGGCCGCCATTGGAAAAATAAAAAATAAACAAATTGCACTGTTGTACTTCTGATGCATTGTTTTTTCTATGGTAAAAATATTTAAAAAAATAAAAATGTTGAAGCAACCACTTCTGGACCACTTTATATGGATTGACCCAATATTACTATTTGTATAAGGGCCAGCATAGAGTTTTTTTTACCCCTATACGAGTATATTGCATGGTTCCTTTCAATCACAAATTCCAGGTTTCAGTTCCATATGCATCCCACTCAGGGGACCCCAAAACTCTATTTCCGTTGAAAACCGGAAGTCAAAATTTTTCATGATGCAGTACTTTCTCTTAATATATATATTTTATATATGGGTTAAGTGAAGGTAAAAATAAATACAATTTAACACACAAATCAATAATGATATTAAAAGGTAATGAAATATTATTTAACATAGCTAAAATACTTAGAATTTGTTAGTGTAGGTTGTTCATGAAGAATTCAATCTTAAAAGAAAAAAATTGTTTTAGATGTCTATTAGCAACATAAAACGAATTGAATGCAATGGAAGAAATATACCAGAGAAAAAAATAAACGGATTTAATGATTAACAAAGGAAAGAGAAAAATATTTTAAGATCATGGCTTTCCGAGCATCTTAAGTTTACTACTTTGATTAATACTTAACAGAAACTATTTTGTCAATCATAACTAAATGGAATTATCATTATAACGGTAGAGACTTTTCAAATTACAGAACAAGGTGTAAGTTGCAATGCTTTAATTTGAACTTCTTGCCCATCAATTATTGATTCACACGCAATGTGTAATTTCAATGGATTGTAATAGTGATGGATCCAAGATCTAATAAGAAAAAGCCAGAACAAGCGACCTTGTCTTGATACCTATCAAAAGAAAATGTTATTTAATTTGGAAAGAGCCGCTCAGCATCTTGCCATTGACAGTCCAAACGCATTGTCATTATTAAGATCTGAAATGAAGTTGTGATTCTATCTTTTCTGAAGTTCAGCTTAAAATGTTTTGGTTTGTGATTTGATTTTTTTAAACATAAAAGAAATATGAAAAACCTTTCTTGGAATAAGTTTTGATGTTACTTCTCACTTGTATCATGAAATTCAAAGGGTAACATTTAATATAAAAGTCATTAATAAATTTATTATGTATTTTATTAAATAAAGAAAAATAATATTTTAATTCTCAGGATTTAAATGACCAGTTTTTTATCAGCAACTTTAGGAATCACTTCTAAAAAGTATGCAAAAAATGTACCACGATTCTAATTCCAAAACCTACTGCCTACTATTTAAGTATACACATAAGTAATAAGAGGTTTTGGAATTAAGGTTAGGTAAATTAAGGGTGTATATACTTATATATCAACTTGTTAGACTGAATAACACCATTTATAACTTTTTTAAAGTGTGAATAAATTAAGAAAAGATAATTTTATTAGTTACTTAAGTACTTATTGATAAATTGATGCATTGAAGAATGACAATAAAATATATTTTTGGTAAAATCAGTCGATTTTGTACTAGTGCCAAACTTATTAGAAATATTTCTATGATAGTGTATATAATTCACCTCCATAACAAAAATGTCAGTCTTAATACAAACTAATTATTTTCATAACCAACATCAAACATCAGTCTTTTACTTAACCACTATATCACAAAATATACTACAGCTACTCATATATAATACATCACAATTTCAAGCCATAAGTTTTCTTAATATTTAAACAAAAATAATAAATACCATTTAATTATCACAATATAGATCTTTAGGAAGAATTCATTAGAGATAAAGAAAATCACATGCCATTTTACTTTCCTCTATCACAGATTGGTAATTGCCCGTATTTTGTTATGAACTATTACTATAAAGTACATTGAGACTCATATGCCTCATTTAATGCTACTTAACTAACATCCAATTTTCGTCTTTTGAATAGATTTTCTGGACTGCTAGATTCATAACCAGATTCAGAGCGAGAATCTTCAAAACTTTTGGATGAATAGTTTACATTGGCTCTGAAAAAAATTTAATAGATTAAAAATATATATTTTAAAATGTAGGCAATTATCCAAATTTCATATTTTATTTATAATTCATTCTGCAAATAAAAAATATGCAGAAAAACTAAAATGCTTCATCAGCTTCAATGCACATTTAATACTCAGAACCAGGAAAAAATTAATATTTCTGAACAGAATTATAACATTACAATATTAAATTATGTTTAACTTTCAAAAAATCTATTATCAGTGAACAACTAAGCAGTTGAATTTCTTGTAAATTTAAAATTTAAGCTCTGATTTGAGCAATATCAAAAAGCATGGTCCATTGGAACAGGGTTTTTTAATCTTTTGCGGACTATTACCGTTTCTACGAGGCCAAATAGGGCACATTCCAATTTAACACAGAAGATATAGGCCTATTGAGGTGGTCATGCTGTCTTCAATCATTAGTCTTATAACAACATTTCTTATAGCTTTATTTTATGAAAATATATTATATTTTGTTTAAAACTTGTTAATTTGATTCTTGTAGCTAACCACCCCCAACCTTGATTTTTTCCATACCTTTTCAAAGTGGTAACCCTCAGGTGAAGACACCTAGCATAAAATACTAGTATATTCCATAACTTAAAAAGTAAAAGTAAAATACTTGTTTATTTTATAACTTAAAAAGTAAAGGTTACCGGCAACTTCGGCCTTTTTGGGGTAGCATTAGCCTAACAAACTAAAACAGATTGTCTAATACAGCATAGACAAGCTCTTTTATATTGGATAACAACCCAACATTTGAAAAAATAAAACCCAAAAGAATGAAAGGCTGTTGGGCCAATATTACCTGCAAAGGCCAAAGATACCCCATTTGACAGTACTCTTAAACCAGAGGAGCCTAGAAATACTTAATACATAAAACCGAGTATAAGAAATGTCCAGAAAAAAAAAGATCGTTTGTCATTGGAAATGGTAAAAACGAAATATTTCACAATCTGGCAGCAGTAGATTGTAGTGTGTACTTCCCCTTAGCTCAGCCTGGTAATTTATCCAATCATACTGGACTGCTATTACAGATGGACACTATCAAGATGCAAAGAAGGTCCACCGGTTTGAAATTAATTGTCATTTGAAGTCCATGTTTGGCAACAAGGAGTATTGTTACTGTCAACTAGTAAAACTATTTCGATGTACAGAGGTTTTACTCTGAAGAGTTGTAGACCAGCGGGAGGTTTGGAACAAAAGGGATTAAGGACCTAATTCCCCAACTCAAGAATTGTGATGAACTTGCTGAATATAACATAGAAAACTGATGAAGACACCTACCAACAATGTCTTCAACAAATTATGAATGAATATTTTTTATGCTTAAGTTTAAAAAATATTATAATTCCCCACAACTCTACAAATTAACCAATATTAGGAAAACTAAAAGAAAAAAAAATTGAATTTCTGAAATAGCAATATTTGATTTTAGATATTGAGGAATCTTATTCTTAATAAAACCATGAGATAATTAAAACAAAACAATGTCACAATAATTAATTTATAAAGAAAAGGTTAAACAATTACTAATATTAGCTTCATAAAAACAAGATCAACAATAAAATAACTAAAAAATAAAAATACCAACTCGATAAGCAAATCAAGACATTCCTGAAGATCAGAGAGCGTAAATCCAGTAACATTAGCAATAACTTTAGGCCAAACTGGTATCACTCCATGTTCTAAGCGAGCTGCAAGTAAGCATGCAGCTGCAACTTGCGAAGAAAAAAACTCATTCATGTAAACTTCTAAAAAACAAACATTAGGGAAAATAAAGTTTCTTTCATAATTACATATTTAAAAATGAGATATTGGAACATATGAAGCTCCTATTAATTTAAAAAAAAAAACATTTTATCTTATATAATTCATATTAACAAGTTTAAATAGCCAAGGCAAATAAAAAGTTTATATTTTAACACTTCGAAAAACTAATAAATACATTTTTTTTTTGGATAATCGAGAAAACAAAATTTTTGTTGTTGAATATTTTATTCAAGGCTTTATAAATAAAATAAATATAAAAAACGCCCTAAAACTGACTTCTGAAAAGAAATTACAAGAGATAACAAATAAAAAGTTTTGAAGATGTTTTCTTAATTTATTCTTCATAAAGAAATATAAATTTACAATCTGTTGATATGTTTTGAAAGAGTAGTAAATCAATATTTGAAAGGATGTAGTAATGTTGAATTTGAAGAAAATTTTAACAAGTTTTACATGTTTTTATGAATAGATGGAATAAAAAAATTCTTCCAGAGAAGTTAAGTCCAAAAACTTGTATTTTTTCATTTATATAAAAATTTGTGTTTGAGGGCTTTCGAAGATTCTAATAACAAAACTGACTACTTTTTTTTATCAATTTTTTTTGGCCTATTTTACTTGAAGCATTTTTTAGTTTCTGAGATATCTTATACATTTAAATAACTTCAATACAATCGGAAATTTTATTTATAAGAAAATAAATCAATTAATGAATACTTGCACAGTCCTTTTAAAAAAAAATACAGGAAAAATAAAATAAACAATTGATTGGCAAAAGCTCTCATGCGTGGATTAAATATTTTTTAATCTAGTAAAAAGTTTCATTAAAATCGGTGTTCCCTAATCCATAGTCCCAAGTTAGCACCCAACTGGCCGTCAAATGATGAGCATAATTGCCAAGACAATTATAAAATTGTATACGTACTTATCATATCGCACTTTGGCAAAAAGGTGGTTACAACTCAAAATATATCAATTTTGAGTCATGCATAACATTGGAATCAGAATGACAAAACCTATGCCAGAATATAGTTAAAATAGTATTAAAAGTTCTGTTCAAGAAAGGCATAATTTACCCTATCTTTTATAGAGGGGTAGAGAGCTACTTTTGAGTTACAGTTAGTACCCATGGTAATACTGCCCCAATATTTGTGATCAAAGCCAACCTATTTTTTCAAGTCTCTGTTAGTAGCTACATAGTAAAATTTATTTTATGTAGTAAAATTGAGAATGCAGCTGAAACTTCACATGCAATTACGCAAAAAAAAAAAAAAAAAAACAATTTTTTTTTAATTGTAACCATCTTTCTGACATGAAACAGGCATATTCATATCTGTTATTTATTAAGGATGAAATTGGAGTTTATTACCCTCAGACAATCGTTGCTAATTTATTTATGATTTCGAAGATTCTAATAACAAAACTGACTATTTTTTTTATCAATTTTTTTTGGCCTATTTTACTTGAAGCATCTTTTAGTTTCTGAGATATCTTAAATTTTACATTTAAATCACTTCAATACAATCGGAAATTTTATTTAGCTTTCAACATAAGAAAATAAATCAATAGATGAATACTAACAGAGTCCTTTTAAAAAAAAATACAGGAATAATAAAATAAACAATTGATTGGCAAGAGCTCTCATGCGTGGGTTAAATATTTTTTAATCTAGTAAAAATTTTCATTAAAATCAGTGTTCCCTAATCCATAGTCCCAAGATAGCACCCAACTGGCCATCAAACGATGAGCATATTTGCCAAGACAATTATAAAATTACATACGTACTTATCATATCGCAATTTGGCAAAAAGGTGGTTACAACTCAAAATATATCAATTTTGAGTTATGCTAAGCCTTAGAATCAGAATGACAAAACCTATGCCAGAATATAGTCTAAATAGTATTAAAAGTTCTGTTCAAGAAAGGCACAATTTACCATATCTTTTATAGAGGGGATGATCATGGTAACACAGGTAGAGAGCTAGTTTTGAGTTACAGTTAGTATCAATGCTAATACTGCCCTAATATTTGTGATCAAAGCCAACCTATTTTTTCAAGTCTCTGATAATAGCTACATAATAAAATTTATTTTATGTAGTAAAATTGAGAATGCTGCTGAAACTTCACGTGCAATTACGCAAAAAAAAAAAAACAGTTTATAAATAACATATCTGTTATTTATTAAGGATGAAATTGGAGTTTATTACCCTCAGACAATCTTTGCTAATTTATTTATGATTTGTCCATCTATTTCTTGGCCAACCACGACGTCTTTTAGCAATGCTGAGTATTCATTGCTGTGTACTAGCTTCCTGATGGAATGCTTCAAGCTACATGTCCTTTTTTTTTATTATTTAATCATCAATTGTTTTTTGTTTTTTTGTCTCCTCCCCTTCCTTTCCTTTTAGGCTATACAAGAATTTCTTGGGCCAGGGGAAAGGATAGGGGATTAATACCCAGTGTTATTAAAGTTCCCAGGTTCTGGTTTATTAATCATGTGTTGCCGATAGCAAAGCATATTTCCCAACACGTTAGCCCACTCGGCCATACCACCACCCAGCAAGCTACATGTCCTGTCCTCTTCGCCTTCATGGCATGAGATTTATTATTTTCACATATTTAGACAGTTCAAATCTAAGAGTAGAAAACTAACCATATCCCAGTATACCTCTTATCCAATAATTGATATGCCTGATAAAATTATTGATTAATGCTATTAGATTAGAAGAAAATTATTAATTTTCTTGTTATATGCAACATGATAATTGCAGGTAGAAATTCTAGTAGTCAAATTATTAATTAAGCCTTCAAAAGCAATTAGTGTGGCATGCATGATATATAGAATATTTTTACAACAAACCTCTTTCATTGATCCATTGATGTTGTATTATTCATTAACTATTGCTTCTGTAAAAGAAAGACACATTATAAACTATTTCTTAAAAGATGAAAAAGGGAAAGAACTCCAGCAATTTTATTATTGATGTGAAATCCCAAACAAATAAATATAATTGAAACTAAATTATTTGACTTTATCAGATAATATTTACTTTAAGGCCCTCGTTATGTTTATAAATTTAATAAAAAACATATTATAAATTATCCACTTTAATCAATTTAAAACACACTCCATAGATAATTTAAGGCAATAAAGCTGAAACAAAATTAATCTTGTCTTTTAGAGGGGTGGGATGATATACAAGATAGTTTTTTAAATATCACCCACCCTGTTAGTCCTTTGCCTTGATATTAAACTGCAAAGCAGCTTGCTACAAACTGCTTAGCATTCAAGAACTCATAGCTCCTATTAATGTCCTAACCCACGTATGATCAACATCGTTAGCTCATTCAGTCATCCAGATTCCACTGTTTATAATTAAACACACAAAGATCAGTACCATTTTTGAAGAGTGGCTTTTCTTTCATAGATTGGCCAAAATCCCATGATCACCACCAAAAGGAATAATAAGAATGGCCAAGTGTTGGCAATGTGTTCATGAGTATAACCTCCTTTTATTTGGATCCCTATTTAAAACTTTATGGAACTCCCATCGCATCACTACCATTTAAAATAAGTACTTCGCTAATCTTTACTAGATCGCAATTTTCGAATTTCACTAGCTTCACTGCCTTTTAAGGATGAAACCTTAAAAGGTCAGTTAAGATCGAGGCCACTCTAAAGGGCTCGAAGAAGCAGTTCTTCAATGGGGTAAGGAAAGATCAACATTATCACTGAAAACAGTATTACCTGTAAGAGAAATGTCTAAAAAATCCCTCATGCTTGATTGCACTAAATCTTGTAAGTGACGGTGAGAAGTATCGAAATGATCTGAGTCGCCATTCACAACAGCAAACAGATAATAGTATTCTGCAAAATGTGCAGCAGTAGCAAATCCTACAAACCAATTGAATGATTCTAGAACATAAAATTCAAGGTATACAAAATCTTCTTTGGATGTTTCATCATTAACAAATGATGGGAGGTCTGTTAATTTAGGTATCATGGAATCTTCTTCTTCAAATTTTGCTGGAATATAATACATACATTAGCGAAAATTGTAGAAACATTGTTGGAAAAATACTATAAATCAAAAGTGAATAATTAATATTTACCAGCAATTAGAAGGCAAATCAAGCAAATAGAAGGAAGACGGCTTTGTTTAATATTATGACTATCCATAAAAACATCTATAAGACGTACACCTAAGTGAACAGTAAGTGTAGAAAGCTTCATTTTGACAGAAAGAGACCTAATCCAATCTATCAGCCCTGGTCTAAACTTTAACTGAAACAAAACCCATTTGATCATTTAATATGATAAATTATATACTTATTGATCCCACTTAAATAAAAACAGAAACTATACCTGTGGTGATCTAAAATGAATCCTTGGAAAATTAATTTCCTTTTTTTTCAGATAACTATGAATTTCAGATGCATATGATGAAAGACACCAACAAAATAGTCCACTCTTGCTGTCTCTTTTTCTCCCTAACATCTGAAATATCCATAATAAAATGAGAATAATATTTGGATAAGAAAAAACCCATAAATGTTGATAATATAAAAAAATGCATACTATTATGACAAAACAAGAGGGAATCCTTCGGCAATTATGAGAACTCATTAATCAACTTTTTGTTTAATTAAACATCTACAGCAATTGTAACAAAATTGGCAAATGTAAACAACTATAACCCAAGTTAACCTTCTTCAATCTTGCCATGTCCCCAAGCTGCCAAATGTAAAAATGTACATATATAAATTAAACATTCAAATATAAATTTTATTTTCTTCTGGTAATTCGTATTCAAAATTTAGTAGCTGTATACCCAAAAGTATCATAACAGTAATACGTAGGTATATAGTGAATTTCAATTTTCCCCATAACAAAAAAGAGAGTCGTACTTTTTATGTTTAATTAGTCACAATGAAATAGTTTTTTCTAAAAAAAACTACTAATATCCATTCATTTCATACGGAGAGGGGTCCACAGTTGTTTTGTCGGCGTTGAAGTGTGCTGCCATCAATCGGAACAGAAATTCTACTCCGATCCAAATAAGGGAAGGGGAAAGCTATCGTTGTTATCTGTCAGGGGAAGATTGTTTATTATTGCAGGATTCTTCAAAAATATTTCATTTAACCACTCTGTTATCTCACCAGTTTAATAAGTTAGTTTAAAAATGTCATATTCAACAAGTAAGTCTTTATCACTTCATTTACCATTTGTTTAACTGTTTGTTTATAACCTCAGCAATGAGCCGGTTTTTTAAACTTCCTTTTCATATGATAATTTTCATTCTTTTTGGCTTCTTCATCTATCAATTCCATCACCGAATGCTTTTTATTCCTCTTTAATATTATATCCGTATTTATTCGGACCTGATCTATTCAACATTATCTTAAAATATTAAATAATTATTTTTATTAATTGTTTCTAGAATACATTTATGCAACACTTCCTAGAACTCAGAGAGGAGCACCTATTGTATTAGGTGGTGATCCTAAAGGGAAGAATTTTTTGTATACAAATGGCAACAGTGTAATAATTAGAAATATAGATGTAAGTAATCATTCATGCATGATATTAATTCCTGTTCCCCTTACACTGACAGTTTCTGCACTCTGTTTTGAACTAGGAATATTTTTAATTTCATTTTTACCTAGTAACTGAATATAAGCTTTTTTATGCCTTATCTGAGGAATTAGAGTGTAACCATCATTTCATGCTTTTGACAACTCTGGCCATTCACCTAAATTTTAATGATAATGCATATAAGGAATAAAAAAGTCAAATTGACAATTAATCTGAAATTGCATTTAAAATGGATATATCCTTTTTCATTTCAATAATTTTTTTAAAAATATTTATAGAATTATTGTTACTTTTAAAATTCTCATTAATCCTATTTTAAATGGCAATATCGAGGTTAACTACCTCACAAACATTTTAATTCCACACATTTCAATACTTGTAAAATATTTATCCCCTAATTTGAAGAAGTTTTACCTTATATTAGACTATGCAAAGTTTATTTTATATTTATTAAAAATTTAATTTATATTTGGAAAAACAATTAAAGAAGATATATAAATTAAGTAATTTTGAAACTCTGGTGTTGTTGTAAACATTGATAGATATCTTAATTATTTTCATTTTAATTGTGGACTCATCTAGTTTTTCTCTGAATTATCTTATACTTATTTGTCATTGTGAACAGATTTATTCATTAATATATTCCAAATACCATTTCCTCCACCATTTTTATGTTAAATATATATTTAATAATTACAGTATTTTATATTTATTGGTACTATTATGTTTAGAATCCAGCTATTGCTGACATATATACAGAGCATTCATGTGCTGTGAATGTAGCCAAATATTCTCCTAGTGGCTTTTATATTGCCTCTGGAGGTAAGTTTATTTTTAACACTTTAATTTGAATTCTTTTGATACTTTTTCCAATTCCAACAGTTTCACCTAAGGTATTTAATAATAAATTTTAAATTGGGAACCTTTTTATAATGAGTATTTTGTGATTTTATTATTTTTCTTATAATAACATTAATTGATTTTTATGAGTATCTCTGGAGTAAATTCAATTAATGAAAAGATTATTCAAAAACTTTTTGAGTTTAAATTACTCAAAATAAAGTTTTTGGATTTTATTTTTAAGATTAATAATTATTTCGAGATAAATTAATATTCAAAATATTTTGCAGTATTATTTTTACTCAAATAATAAATAATAAAAATTAACCATACTACAGTCATAAATTCTTGTCACATTTGTTTACTATTCAAAAATTAAATCTTTAAGTAAATAGGTGAATTTTCCATTCATTTGCTATCAATATATATATATATATATTTTTTTTTTTGTTTGATGATCTGCCCAGTATGAGTAGGTTGTTAGGTGGTGTTGATAAAGATTACCATATATGGCTTTTCATTCTAGTAGTACCTTATAGGGATTCAAAATTCTTGAAATTAAATATAAGATTTTCTTTTCTTTTTTTTTTTTAGTTCTAGAGATCTTTTCAATTATTATTAAAAAATTTAATTTTGACTTTTGGAATAAAGGAATTAAACAAAATATTACTATGTTTTTGTTTTCTTTGTATGTTCCTATTTTATTGTTTAGTATATTAATTTTAAAAAGTTTTCCTTCTTCAATAATATTTTAAAAATCAAATCAATTTTTTTCTGATAATATAAATATTTACCTAATCAACTAATTATAATTTTTAAGTAATTATTTAACAGAGGTCATTTTCTTGTATTTCAGATCAATCTGGCAAAGTTAGGATATGGGACACAGTTAATAAGGAACATCTCATGAAAAATGAATTTCAGCCAATTGGAGGTCCGATAAAAGACATCTCATGGTCCCCAGATAATCAGAGAATGGTTGTTGTTGGGGAAGGAAGAGAACGGTTTGTCTTTTTAAAAAATATTTTTTTTGAAATATTGAAGATTAATTTGTCTTAGTTTATAGGTAATTAATGTTAACCTTCTACTGCAGTATCATTTAATTTTGTTTAGTTACTACTATGAAAATATTAATTCATGAGATTGTCAATTTAATTTTATACTATTGTCAGTAAGGATAAATGATTTTTTTTTTCTGCCTAAAAAATAATTTAATCTAGAGTCTTTTTGCGACTTACTACTAGTTCATTAAGCAATATATATATATATATATATATATATATATATATACAGTCCAGCCGGTGGATGTTGCGACACGGGTAGTGGGGGTTACCCCTCTACAGGCTATCCCCTCCAGGAGGGGAGGTAGATCAGTAGACTTCACCCCAACACTCGGATCGCTGCTCCGTTCGGCTCTACTTTTTTTTTATTGTAATGTCGACAAACGCTAAATATTTTTTATTTTAAACATATTTAATTGATAACAATATTTAAACACAACTAAAACAAAAGTTAACTTATTTACAAAATTTAAAAAAATATTGTTATTGATCTTGTTCTAAAAGCGAGAACAACTAAAACGAAAGATAATTGATTTACAAAATACAATTTACAACAGTTAAAACATAACAATATATTATATTGTTATTGATCTTGTTTAATTTATTTTTGTGTTTTTATTTTATAAAAAATGAACAAAACAAACTAAAATGAAAGGTAATTTATTGACAAAATTAAAAAAAATATTGTTATTGATCTTATTAAGCAGAGCAACTCAAATCTTCGCTGTTCATATTTTCTTCAAGTCCACACTCAGAACCCGACGTGTCCGAATCTACATACAATGCCGAAGAAGAACTTTCTGTAACCTCGATAACCATTTGCTCAATTTTTTCTTCACGGATCCTTCTTTCACCCAAGCCGATTCAATAATTTCTTTGGTATGTCTCATTGCTCCTCTCCAGTTCTTAGGTGTAATTGACTCACACGCTACTTTCGTCTTTTGTTCGACTTCAGTCAAGTTAAATAATGAGTTCTCTTTAGCTACTTTACCTTTTACTTAGGCCCATATCAATTTGATTGGGTTGAATTGACAGTGGTATGGGTGGCAGGGAAGGGGAAGGCTCCGCCTACTCTCTGCCGAGGGTGGGGGTTATTCCATGTCGCAACATCCAAATTAATGCAATCTTGAAAGATTTTGACTTCCGATTTTCAACGGAAATATACGTTTTAGGGTCCCCCGAGTCCAAATAACCAGGTCCCGAGAAATGGTCTGTGTGCTTGTATGCGTGCGTTCGTGTGTTGCGCGCATCGCACTAGAATAAATTTCTCAAGAAAATAGCATAGTTATATCCAAAGCTTGGAATTTCGTGCTGTAAAAATTTGCATTTAAAACCTACAAACATGCAATAAAAATTTATTATACTTAAAAATTGTGCATTATACTATTTTTGTAAACAAAGCATAGATATTTTGGAAAAAATAAATATCGCAGAGGAAATTGGAATAAAAAATTTTATTTTTACAAATTATTTTCGTAATATTAGTTTTTGGTGTACATTTAGGTGAAATGATGATGACTTTTTCTAAGTAAAAAAGTAAATTTATTAAATTAAATGTTAAAAGTTTAACTACAATTATTGATTAATACCTTTCTATATATGAAATGTTTAGTAAGGAAATGTATTGTGATTGGAAAAATTCTTTGTATATAGTAACTTAATTTTGTTTATTTGGAGTAAATAAGTCATTTATCCCTATTAACAAGAAATGGCTTAATATAAAATATGAAAGGACTTCATAATCAAATAAAAGAGAAAAGTTATATGACTTCCAAAACAAAAATTTTTATTTCCATTAATAAAATTATAATATACATATGTCTAATATATCAGAAAACTTATAATTAAATCAAGATTAATATTTAGTATATAAAGTGGTTGAACAAATAAATTATCGATCTTACCATACAAGCATAAAGCATAAAGTGGATCTATAAAACTGTAGAAAAAAATATATTTTAGTAATAATAACAGCTCTTACTTAATTATCTACCATTAGGCTGCACAGTGGGACGAATGACCAATCTAGGTGGAAAAAAGTCATGATCGAAATTGATGAAACCCTTATACTAGGGTTAACAGTATTAGAGGTTATTTTGTTTTTAGCAGGTGGATTCCGAAAGAAAAACGATGATGTAAATAGCATCTGGCTCTACAGGTTAAATTTTGTTGAAACTATCACTTTTTTCAATTGAAAATTGTACATCATCGTACAGATATTTTTTCATTATTATTTCTTAATTAGTAAATAGGGACCGCCGTCATAGAAGTAAGCTATTCTCCAAACAATTTTCCAATAATTTGACCCATTTTATAAATTTTTTTTTAATATGTTGTAATGTAAGGCATTTTTAATCTTTAAAGATCTATTACTGAAAAGTACCCCAAAGTACCTCTACGAAATTTATGGTAGGGGTTACTTAGATGTTACATTAAATTAATATGAAAAAATTATCTGCCTTCATTTGCTAATTTGCTTTCCAGGGAAAGAAATTTCAATTCCACGAAGGGAGCTATTTAATATTTGGCGAAATTCCAAAGGTATGGATTCCATATATTTTAATATATTACAGCAGTTCAAATTAGATAATATTCTTCCATCGTCTTAAGCTGCGTCATCTAAAATTAGCAGTTGCAAAAATTAAAACGGAATGGCAAAAGGCTGGAAGATATTTAGACATATTTTTCACGAAAAGCAATGACTGGCTTGACAACATTTTATCATTTGAGTGTTTGTGTGAAGAAACTGAGTCACATCAAGTACCAGCTAATGTTGGTCGCCCTGCTAAAAGATTTGAGGACTGCTGTCCCCGAGGAAAATTCAATAAAGTTAAAGATATTATAGAGTCTCAGAGTTCAGAAGAATTAGCGTTCGCAGCAGAGGTGTCAGTTAGGAAGTCAGGAAAGCGGGTTGCTGCAAATTTTATCAGAGAAATTGCTCAATCTCCTCCCGAGATTGCAAATCAAATAAAAAAAAAAGATTAGATACTTACTAATACTAAACGATCTTTTTCAAACGATGAGGCCCTTGCTTTCATAATAGATTGCAAATTGACCAAGCACACTTATAATTTAACTAGGAAGCTAGCTCTAAGAAAGGGCCATGATATTTATCCCTCATACTATCAAGTTTGAAATGCTAAGTATGATTGTTATCCCTTGTTGTGTGATATAACTTACTGAAACAGTCGCTACCATAAACGTACAAAGTATTGTAAACCTTACAACTCAGAGACTTGTTTTAGCTCTAAAAGAGGTGATGCAAAACCTTGCTTCAACAGTTACCAACGACCAGTTATGTTTGATTTGTAAATGGGGCTGTGATGGTAGCAGTGGTCACAGTAGGTATAAACAAAAATTTAATGAGCAGTGCTGATACTGATGAGTACTTGTTTGCCTATTCGTTTGTACCCATAAAACTATGTGACTTAGAGAATGAAAATAATGTAATATGGAATAATTTATTTCCATCTTCTACACGAAACTGTAGACCTTTTACGCTTATGTCCTCAAAAGAGACGGCAGAGTTAACAAGAGTAGAAAGTGAAAAAATTAAAAATCAAATAGAATCATTGGAACCAACAAAGGTAATTGTAGACAACAAAGAGATCATTGTAAATTATACATTTTTGCTGACTACGGTAGATGGTAAAACTATCAATGCATTAACCGAAACGAAATCAAGTCAGTTTTGTTATATTTGTGGAGATACTCCGATATCTATGAACGATCTTCCTGTGTCCTCTTCAATTAGAAAAGAAAGTTATGACTTTGGAATAGCACCTTTACAAGCTTGGATCAAGTCACTTGAGTTTTTTATGAATATCAGTTACAGACTCAAAATAAGGAAATGGGCAATTAGAAATTACGAAGATAAAATGGAAATAAAAAAAAGGAAAATGCAAATCCATCTGAAAATTAAGGAAGAAATGGTTTCCATAATTAATCGGCCGAAACCTGGTTTAGGAAACACTAATGACAGAAATACAGCAAGACGATTTTTTAAAAATCATGATCTTAGTGCATCCCTGACTGGTTAAATGTTGATCTTCTGAAGAGATTTTATATTATTTTAAGTACCTTATCTTCCGGATATGAGATATATGTGGACCATTACAGTACATATGTTTAGGAGACAAAAGGCTTACATCTAAATTTATATTCCTGGTACTTCATGTCTCCTATTGTCCATAAGCTCTCAGCACCGAAATAATCAGGAACTGCATTTTGCCGATCGGAATGCTCTCAGAAGAAATACAAGAGGCGAGAAACAAGGGCTTAAGAAGGTTTCGAGAATCGTCTACAAGAAAGTTTTCACGCACAGCTACCAACAGAGATTTGATTTCGATGCTACTTATAACGTCGGACCTTTTGATTAATTCTTTCCGACAAAACCCAAGAAAAAAAAAAACTTTAGGTACCTATTACAGATAATTTCGCGGCAAACCTTTTAAGAAGTCAAGGTAGCAATGATTTGAGCATCTCCTCCAAAGATGATTCTTCTGGAGAAGATGAAGTCTCTTCAGATGATAACAACATGTACTGGCAATGAGTAAAACAAAAATGTCATCCGCAATGCCAAATATTGTTTCCAGAAGTGAGCTTTACAATAAGAATACCTTTCCTCTATTAATTCAAGTTTTGTAAAATACACTATTTTCTTAGTTTTCGTTACTAGAGTGATTTTATTTTAGCTCATTTCGACTTAATTGTTTATTTTAATCAGGCTGCCATAACGATTTCATTAACTCAGAATTTTTTCCTCCTAGATTGGTCATTCGTCCCACTGTGGGCTGTTGAGATATGCCATAAAAACGCGTTGACAATAGATTTTTTTTTTTAATACTATTTTATTTGAAAGTTTATCTATTTTACAGTTATTATACATTTGAATTTTTTGAGGGTGGGAAGATTGGTATGATGGTGAGGATTCCTCCCCAAACTTAACGTTTTCTGGTCAGGAGGCATATCAACGACCTCATCCTGCTCCTATTACCGAAAAAGATTTTTTTCAGTTATATTTTGCTCCTGAGTTGCTTCAACAAATTGTTTTTGAAACTAATAAATACGCACAATCAGAAATTGATATTAAAAAAGATGCAGATCTGTTAAAACCCGTTGGAGGAAAACTATACGGACAATCAGGGCACAATGTAAAGAAAAGGACCCAGATTAACCCTTTCAAGGCTCCAGACGAGATATCTCGCGAAACAAAGTTGGCCCTCACACACTAATGACGAGATAACTCGTCAAAGGCTGCCGTTCCCCACACGCTGACGAGATATCTCGCAATTGCAATTGATTGCAAATCGGCCATCCCGCCACCCAACTTACCTATATATGAAATATATAGTAAGTGGAAGTATTGTGATCGTGAAAAATTTCGACTTCCGGTTTTCAACGGAAATACACGTTTTGGGGTCCCCTGAGTCCAATTAACCAAGTCCTGCGAAATGGTCTGTGTGTGTGTGTGTGTGTGTGTGTGTGTGTGTGTGTGTGTGTGTGTGTGTGTGTGTGTGTGTGTGTGTGTGTGTGTGTGTGTGTGTGTGTGTGTGTGTGTGTGTGTGTGTGTGTGCGTGCGCGTGTGCGTGCGTGCGTGTGAACAGACTAGCTCAAAAACTATAAACCGTGCGAACCTGAAATGGGTATTTAGTGTATGTATATGCCCGCGATGTGACAGCAAAAATTATGTGTGTGTGTTGCGTGCACGCACCAGATTTTTTAAATTTATTCCAAGCACTACTCAGAAACAATTCACCCACTAACATCTTTTGAATACTGATACTCATGCAAGCTAAACATTGACTTTCCAGTAGCTTCTATTTGTTATTCCATATTTTGTTTTACTACATTAGTGTTTTCATTAAATATATATATATATATATATATATATATATATATATATATATATATATATACTTAAAGAATATTTACTGTTTGCTTGGGTTTCAGATTTGGCCATGTCTTTATGTCAGAAACTGGCACATCTGTGGGTGAAATTGCTGGCCAATCAAAACCTATTAACTCATGTGATTTTCGTCCAGCTAGACCTTTTAGGATTATCACTGGATCTGAAGATAACACAATAGGAATTTTTGAAGGCCCTCCTTTCAAATTTAAAATGACCAAACAGGTAATACAGTGATAAGTATACAGTGATAAGTAACTTTTAAGAAATTTTCCTGTTTTTACCATTACAATAGATATCATTTTATTTTATCATTTCTCCCTCATTCCGTGTAGTCAAATGTTATATTTTAAGTTGATGCATAAAAATTTCTCAAAACATATTTCGTAACAGAATCACAAATTTATGTAACTTTATGTTTTACTTTTTAGTGATATTTGGATATCCTTTATATAAAATGAGAATAGAAACAAAATTATGAACTCTAGAAAATTTACTAAATAATGAAATGTTTTACGTTCATGATCTATATAAACCTCAAGCAATGTATGTTCCAGTTCCATTTATTAAAGATCAAGTATTCTAATCACTGGTTATTGAAAATAATTTTTTTTAAATATTATGGTAACAACTAGTTTTTCTGTGTGTGTTTTTTGCTAGATTTTCTCAAATTCTGGCAACAGCCTAAATGGATTCCAAGATATTCTTAGCTTACATTAAGAACTGAATATATGAAATTCTATTTTTATGACTTTAGAATGAAAGTTTTTTTTTTTAATAAAGGTTATTATGTTAATTTAATTCGTGATGTGTATAGAAACCTTGAGAATCATTAATTTTTCAAGCTTAAAATTAAGAGTAAATAATAAAAAATAATGGAAAATATTTTTTCATTAACTAATTTTCCCAAAAAATTGGGTAGAAAATATGTGCATACTAACACTCATAAGTTCAAATTAGTTATGTTTGTTCTTTTTAATTTTTTATTTCATCATCTAACATAGTTACTTTTCAGATAAAGTTTTCTATTAGGTACTTTAAAAAAAAACTAACTAAATTACCATTTTGATGGGTACCATTTATTTGTTTCAGTTAATTTAATAAAAATATCAATTCTCATTTTTCATACAATCTCTTAATTCTTAAACTTTTTATAATAGTCATAATTATAAACTGATACAGATGCATATGGCGGGTACAGGGGAAAAACCATCTTTGTCACTATTTTTAGAAATTGAGAAAAATAATTTTTATACTTCAAAACTAAATAAAATATTTAAGCTTTGGTAAATCACCGACTATGATATGATGAAATGTTGGCTAAGGTTGAGGAATAACTTGTGGAATTTCAAATTTTTATTGGTTTAAAAATGAATTAATGTGATGTGAACCAGCCTGGTGGAAAAACCTCCTATTTCATCTAAAACTAAAGATTGTAATTCATGTTAATGACCAGAATTTGTATTTATATCGATTTATTTGTATGTTTGCTTTGATCTTTTAAGCATGGTTTTCTTACAAGAATTTATTCATGCAGTACATCTCTCAAAAAGGCAACTAAAAACTTATGTCCCCAGATACGAGGGGTGTCCGTAAAATAAGTTTCCCTGTTGTGGCACGGCCGTGCAAGTCGCGGCAGGTCCCTCAGACAGCACCAGCGTGTCGCTTGGACTCCCCCCTCCACATCCCAACCCCGGTCAACTCGCTGCCACCATCAGTTCGGCCTTGACAGCCTTGAAAGATGGAGCTCCCAATCGCTTCCCCCGCCAGGTGTGAGATACGATCCGTGATCCGTTTTTTGTGTGCTAAAGGCAATTCGGCGACTGAAATTCATTCCCAACTTACGGAAGTGTATGGTGAAACATGCATGAGTGTCCAGATGGTGCGCAAAGAGTTCAAAGAAGGGCGCACAGATGTGCACGATGAACAGCGGGCTGGACGACCATCGGTTAGCGAAGAAACAATCGCGAAAGTGGAAAAGGCAATACACGAAGATCGAAGACTGACGGTTCGGGAGCTCAGCAGAATGATTCCAGATGTCAGCAAGACAACGGAGTCCATTTTCATCACGACAACGCTCGTCCGCATACAACCTTCCTCTCATCGAGGATTTCGGATGGGAAATCATCCAACACCCACCCTACAGCCCCGATCTGGCCCCAAGTGATTACCATCTGTTCCCAAGCCTGAAAAAACACCTAGGCGGAACGAATTTTGGGACAAGAGAGGAATTGGAAGAAGAGGTCATGAAGTTCTTCAACAGCGCGGCGGCGGACCTCTATGACCAGGGCATCAAAAAAATGGTGACACGGATGCAGAAGTGCATCGATGTCAACGGGGACTACGTAGAAAAATAGTTTAATGTTCAAGATTTCTAATGATGTGATATACAATGGTAATAAAACATTTTTTTTCACTTTTAAAAAAATAGGGAAACTTATTTTACGGACACCCCTCGTATATAGTAGGCTCATTAAGTCTTTGTATTTGGCCTTAGGAATTGTGAATAAATGTAAGGATTCCAAAGAACGGTGCTATGACTAAGGTAAGGTTAAGGTTATGAAATTAAGGTAAGGTTATGAAATTAAGGTATGCATTAAAAACGATTTGGTATATCAAAAGAAGTAAGTCAATTGGAGCCATTCAGAAACTTTCACAATTACCTTCGTATTAGCAGTTGGCCAATCACTGGCCATCATTTTTTTTCCCCTGTACCATTCATTGAACTAAGACCTTTTTTCGAGTAACAATTAAAAGTAAAAAGAACTTTACTTAGTTCTAATTAGAAAGAATGAGCTTAAATTTATTGTTCTTTCCTATTAAAGCTGTAGTCTTAATTTTTATTCTATTTGTTCTTCTTGTTTTTTTTTAAATTCATATTAAATTGGTATGACTGTTTTCTAACTAATGAGAAGAAACTTTATAGCCTTTAAAAAATTGTAACTCATCAAAATATGAACTGCCTCATGCTGAGGCAATTTTAAATTCATTACATTTTAACTGAAATGTAAAGTAAATAAGTGTACCAGCTTAAATTGATGGATGATCTGTCTTTTCATTTTATTTCAGAAAATTTTATTCATTTCAGATAACATAACTTTTATACATGAAAGTTCTATTCCTATTTTATTACTTCTTTTTTTTCCCACATTACTTACGACGATCTACTTACAGCAATCCTAAAATCCCACACCAACGACTATGTTCCTGACAATATCCCTGTAAAGTTAATAAAGTCATGTCTCCCTGCCCTTATTCCCGTTCTTTATCATATTTATAACTACTCTTTACAAAACTCGACATTCCCCTCTTCCTGGAAGACCGCTCTCGTTTGAATGACTTCCGATCTATTTCCCTTCTTTCCAACCTCTCAAAACCGTTAGAACGCCTTGTTCAAAGTCAACTCTCCAACTTCCTAGAAGAACGTTCCCTCACTAACCCCCTACAATCAGGCTTCCGATGTGGCTACTCATCACAATCCGCTCTCCTAAAAATTACTAATGACCTCTACAGCTCCATTGAACACCGAAAAGTAACTGTTCTCATCCTCCTTGATTTCTCAAAAGCTTTCGACACAGTTGACCATAACATACTTCTTACCAAACTACAAAACCTTCATTTATCTAGCAGTGCCTTTCAATGGTTCAAATCTTTTCTCTCAGATCGGTCACAGTTTGTAGTCATTCCTGGACAACCTCCATCCAAGACGCTTCCCCTCACCTGTGGAATTCCACAGGGATCCTCTCTATCCCCCACCCTGTTTGCTATTTATATTAACGACCTCCCTTCCCTGATTCAGCACTCCCAATATCACCTCTTTGCAGACGATTTCCAAATATACCTATCCTTCCCACCCTCCGAGTTAGTGTCAGCGACTAAAAAGCTTCAGGACGATCTAAACCGAATCAGCCTCTGGGCAGAGACTAACAAGTTGAAGCTAAACACTGAGAAAACGAAAACAATTTTAATAGGCTCCACTCAGCTCCTTAAAACCATCCCTAATATCCCTACCCTGCTCCTAAATAATGATCCTATCAAATTCTATCCTACTGTCAAAAACCTCGGTGTAACCTTCGACCAAACCCTTTCTTGGAAAAAACCCATCTCTAGTATCTCCAGTCGTACCTTTTCTACCTTGAAGCAATTGAATCATCTCCGTAACCTGTTTGAAACCCGTAGACTTCTCGTCACTTCCCTGATATTACCCCACTTTGACTATTGCTGTACGGTATATGAGGGTATCTCCGTGGATCTCGAAGCAAAAATAAAACGTCTGATTAATTGTTTCGAACGATTCATCTTTGGGATCCCAAGAGACGTCTCCATCTCACCTTTTTACGAAAAGTTAAAGTGGCTATACCCTTCCAACCGTCGCAAATACCTCCTAGCATCATTTCTTTACCAAGTTATTCGATCTCGCCGTCCTTCATATACGCTCGAACTCCTTCAGCCCAAATCCTCAATTCATTCCCGCAATACCCGGTCCAGGCCTTCAGAATTAGATATATGTACACCGTCCCACCGAACGTCAGCATTCGAAAGATCTTTCATATTCAGGTCCTCATCCGTATGGAATTCTATTCCCCCTTTTATTCGTCATTCCAACACCCTCCCTACCTTCAAATCCCGCCTGTACAATCACTTCCTATCAATCCAGTTTCTCGAAAAATTGTAAATAGAAACTTCTAATTCGGAATCCAAATTTTTAAATTTTAATTATTTTTCAATTTAAGCTCTGTTCATTTTATTTATGTATATACGTGCACATTTAAGTAGTGCAATGCCAGTTATGTTTGCCAATTATTTTTATGTATTATTATGTTTAATTTTAGCACAAGAAGTTTTCTTTATAGTTTGGTTATATTATTCTTCCAATTCGTCTTATTTTAAACTTGATCTAAGGCTCTTAAGCCCATAAAATGTATAATATAATTTTGTTCCGAAGGGACTTGTCCCGGAACAATCAAATAAAGAATTTATTTATTTATTTATTTATATATTGAATTCAAAATCAGCAAAATGAAAAATAGCTACTTCTTTTGTTAAATTACAGAAAGTTATTTATTTGAAATTAACTATTAGAAGTTTGAATAATGAAAATCAGCAATGTGAATATTTCGTGTGTCGGCATGAATGAGATTTATCATGGCAATAATTACGCTATATATTAAGATAATGGAATCATTAGTTTTAGAAACCTGACTTGTCCAAAAAAGTAGATTTCTATTTTGGTATAACTATAGGCTCCTTGCATTCTGAGAGAATTATATTCTTAATACTTATTCGTAATAAAGATTAGGTTTTGGAGAAAAAATTCTTAGAAAATCTCTCAGTGGAAAATTAAAAAAAATTTTTGTTCCATACATTTGAATTTGTGGACATGACAGGTATCTTGAATGACTAGTTCAATTATAATAGTCCTCAGATTAAATCACTTTACTGTACTTTTTTCAATAGGAACATACCAGATTTGTGCAAGCAGTGCGATATTCTCCATCGGGAAATCTTTTTGCATCTGCTGGTTTTGATGGAAAAGTATTCATATATGATGGAAACACTGCAGATTTGGTTGGTGAAGTTGGTAGCCCTGCTCATAAAGGTGGTGTATATGCTGTAAGTGTTGTTAAATCATTGTGTAAAGATAAACAGTTTTTTTATCCATTATATGCTAACCAAAAGGCATATTTCATGATTTAGGTACTCTAATATTCTGATTGAATTGGACTTATATTTAACATAATAACAATTGAATTGGATGATAGTTCCTTTTTTATTTTCTCTAGTGCCCTGCTGTAAAATTCATATTGTATTTGACACAGTTTTGTAATTATCTTTACCCTACTCTGTCGTGCAATGAAACCTGCAAAAAGGTTTCATTCATTATTATGTATGCAGGATTTTAAAGAATCTGAATGAATTTTATAACCAGTAATTGAAATAATTATGCATTTAAATATTAATAATTAATTGATTCTCGAATATTAAAGTTTTTTTTTTTTTAATTATAATCTGAGCTGTTGCTTTTTGTTTTCTAACATGAGCCTTGTAATGATTTTATTTGAAGTAGATTTCTTTTTTATAGGTTGCCTGGAAACCTGATGGAACACAGTTGTTGACTGCATCAGGTGATAAAACTTGTAAGCTGTGGGACGTCGAAACCCGAACTGTTGTCAGCGAGTTTGTCATGGGTTCTCAAGTAGAGGACCAACAAGTGTCTTGCTTGTGGCAAGGCCAGCACCTTCTCACTGTCTCCCTGTCTGGTTTTATTAATTATCTTGATGTTAACAATCCAGATAAGCCCATCAGGATTATAAAGGTGAGTTATATATTAACTCTAATTGTAATGAATGGAGTTAGACATAAAAAGTGAAAGGTAACTTTAAAAATATATATTGTTCTATAATTTATAATTTAATTTATTTTAATGTCTGCTACAAATAGTATAGTTGCATAACTATTTGTATATTTTAATTTTTATTTATTCATGTAACTTCACCTCTGATCGTCATTTTCATTGTTAAATACATGATTGGCTATCAGTTATCTAATACATACACAAAACCAAATAATTTTTAAAGGAAATAAACAATGGATTTCATTTAATGAATAGTTGGAGATTTAAAAAAAAAAAATACATGAAATGACTGCTACTTTACTTACACTTATCTCCTGAAAGCCCTGATGCTCCAGCCTATGAACACTGTGTCGTTAAAAATGCCATTCATCCATTCCAAGAGAAAACCTTTCTGAATGAATAGCCATCTTTAAGGGGTTCTAGAAGGCATTAAAGGGTCTGTTGTGACTTTGGTACACTTGTAATTTAATTTTTCTTCAGAGTATCTCCTACCCTTTTTTCTCTTATAGAATTCTTTTGCATCTGCTTAAGATATTAAACCTTAATATTAATATATCCAAGTATGTTCTTTATGAAAAGATCAACAAATTTTTTTTTAAAAAATATTGGATATCCGAATACATTCTTCTAGATTATGTACCAATTCTTTGGTTAAGTTCATTATCAATATGAAATTTTTAATTCTTTGCCTTTTTTCTTCAAGGGGCACAATAAGCCAATAACTGTGCTGGCTCTCAGTCCTGATAGGGAAAAGATTTATACCGGTTCTCATGATGGATTTATAACTTCTTGGAATGCTAAAACAGGTAGGTTTTTTCCACTTCTTTTTATGATTTAATTTTCTTTAGCTCATTTGTTTATTACCTACTTATTGTTATTAAATTTCAGGTGAAAATGACCGTGTGGAGGGTGTTGGCCATGGTAACCAGATAAATGCCATGAAAGCCGAAGATACTCGAATGTACACCTGTGGTATTGATGACTCAGTTAAAGAAATAGATCTCACATTGAACAAGTATACTGGAGCTGAAGTAAGACTAGGGGCCCAACCACGAGGGATGGATGTTAAAGAAGGTTTTGTTGTTGCTGCCAGTGTTAAAGAGGTATTATAAATATAATATAAAGTAATACTGTCCAAATTTTAATAAAAATTCCTACCAAACTGGATTGCATTTTAGTCCCTCCTTTATCTCTTAGTATTCTTTTCTCTAAACCTTCTCAAAAATTCCTTCGCTTTTCTAGGCATTTTGGCAGTGATTTTACCCTCTTACAATAAATAGAATTTATATTAAATATAAATTTTGATTTAATTTTTTTTCTAGATTATAGTAATAGAACAAAACAGAAAAGTTAGTGCTCTTCCAATCAACTATGAACCATCTGCTGTATCGATATGCCGACAGGAACCCATAGTTGCTGTGGGAGGTTTATCAGACAATAAGGTTCTAATTAATTTTCTTATTAACTATAACTGTAATAGAATATATAATTCTTAATTTAACAATTATATTTACAGGTTCATATTTTCACTATGAGTGGAACTAGTCTTATCGAGAAATGCATCTGTGAACATCTAGGTCCTGTTACAGATTGTGCCTTCTCACCTGATAGTAAATATCTTGTTGCATGTGATGCTAACAGGAAAGTTATCCTTTATACCGTACCAGAGTTCCAGGTAATGTACTTCCAACTAACCTCTTGACTAGATAAATAAAATAGATCAAATTTCTATTAAAATTAATTACTATTAGGTTATTTTTAAAGGCTTATTACTTGGTCAGTGCCTGTGAGAATCTTTTAAGGTCTAACCCACATCCTAGTATAAATATATATATATATATATATATATATATATATATATATATTTATATATATTTGTAATTAATTCTTTCCGCAGTTCAGTTAGATATTTCATTAAAAAAAAAAAAATTCCTTGATAATTTTCAGACCTGATGTGGAACAATGGCATGTTCCAGTATTATTCACCAAGGGATTTAATAGGGACACACTTTTTATTTTCTATTCAAAATCGTGAACAAAATACTGACTGGGTATTGGGTATATTATGGGAAGACTAACTCATGTTTGACCAAAATATGAATACCAACAGTAGTTTCAACAAGATTTGTATCAGAATTCTATAAAAATAATAATGTTGACTGAATCAGGCTCTACTTTAAAGGAATTGCACAAAAGATTGAATATCTTGTTATAGGAATGAGTAGTTCTATTAATTTCCTAATTCAGCTTTGTTTAATGAAAAGAACCAGAAAATGTGTTACTATAGTCTGAACATTCCATCATTCAACATGTGGAACAGAGAAATTAAAATTAAATTTGAAAAATTAAATTAAATTGTGGTTTATTCCTAGACTTGTTTATTTATATATTCTATTAAGCATTATTTTTAGCTATCTGTCAGAAGCAATGAAATCAATTATCAATTTAAATTTCTTTGTTCTAATAACAATAAACAATTATTTTATCAACATACCTCGCAACACTCAGAAATCATAAACTTCAAATTTTTTTACAAATAAATAATGATTAAGAAGGGCTAACAGATTGTTAAAGTTTTGTTCCACTTCTGGAACAATGGTATGTAAAATGCTTAAGCCTTAATCAGGTCTTTTTATTAATTATGGGGAAAAACCCCTATGGAAAGGATCAAGTTATTGTACTATGCCCTTGGGGCTGTGAAAATAGGAGTCAGGAAACTTTTCAACTTCGAGTTCCAATTTAATTAGTGAATTCAGTTCTTTAAAATCAATATTAAGAGTTTCCATATAATTTTACTTTTATAAAATAAATTAATTTTATCTGTTGTTTAATTTTATGATTTTATTTCATATTACTTTTTTTTTGTTTTTATTCCTATGCTTGCATCTTATTGGAACAGAAAGTAAGTTTTACCATATTTTTTTCAATGTATTTAGATTACAAAAAGCCAAATAATATAAATGTCCACAGTTTGGGCATTGTCCTTCAAGTAAGTTTAGTTTCAATATACACTCAGTGTCAAAATGTAAGACACTCTTCAAAAATTGTTATCCCTACCCTTCCATCTTTTCAAATTAACCCTAAAAAAGTACTAAAATAATCTACCACTCACTTGAAGTTAATTAGCAATCTGTTTTTGTTTTGGTTCTCAAGCCATAGGTATATACATTTGTTTTATTTTTCAAATTAAAGTTAAGGCGCGTCAAAATGTTAGACACGCTCCCTGGTAAAAATAAATAAAACTCATTTAATACTTCATGGCCTTCCCACCATCATTTATCTATTCAAAAATTCTGTTTGGCAATGGTTCGTACAATTGCTTGATTGTTCTGGACTATTTTTTTTTTCATCACTAAAGATGACTTTCCTCCACTGCTCAGTCAATGACATCATATTAAGAGTAAAAGCAGTCCGGGCTACTTCCTTAGTTTTGTTTGGACTCCAGCTTCCTCAGCTATTGCTCTTGCTGTTTTACAGTATGTAAAAGAGTTGGATGTGATTCAAAAAGTATTCCGTTTCTCACGTAAATTCAAATCAGGGGGCCTCCCAGTCGAACGGTGGATTCCATATGGCTCCCTGTGCCAAATAAACTTGGCGACTGATGAAAAACTGCACTTGATATGGCAGGCTATTTCCCTAGAACTCATCCTGTCTCTGTTGAGTGAAAAAATCAAACAACGCTCTTCTTTGGAGAAGCACTTATTTTTTCCCCTTAACTTACGTCCTTTTTAGGCCCATTTCGAAATCAATTCAACACTGCAGTGAGGTACAAATGGTATTTTATCAATTTCAATTCTATAGGATGAAGAAAATAGTAAGGAGTAACAAGTGTGTCTATCATTTCGACGCTTATAAAATGCCAATAAGCACTGTTATTGGATTTAAATAGTCCTCACAATCTGGGAAGATTATCCCCATTTCAATATCATAATATATACTTTAAACCTTGCTTAAAAAAATAATATCAATCAAAAATAAAGAAAACATGAAAAGTTTTCTTAATTTCAATGTGTCTAACATTTTGACACTGAGTGTAGTTCTGTGAGCTTTCTGGCTAAAAGTAACTTTACCATATTTTTTAAATCTGTCCTCATGTAGGTATATAATTCTTCAAAAAGCTATTATTTATGCTTAAAAATCAGACAGTAAAATTTAAAACTAAAAAGATTTGTAGTCTTACTGAATTTGATATGTAATTTTCTTATTAATTAACTTATTTGAAAAACTTTGATTTATACCTAATTACATTAATATTTTATAGGAATGAGGTTATAATTTTATATTGCAATAGCTCAATTTATTCATTTAAACTTTGCCCATGTTAATATGATAGCTCACTGATTTTTCAAATGATCTAGTAAAAAAAACCTAAATTAAAATGAATTGAGAATGCAAAGTTCAACTTCAACTAAACATCAAAAAACAGCTATCAATGCTAGGTCAATGTTTTTAAGGCTTTTAAACCTTAAACTCTATTTTTTTCAACAGTCTAGTTGATTTTTCTAAATCACACTTGACCCATCTGAATGGGGGTGCATAAATATCTCCTAAAAACCATTACTTACAAATGTTATATATTTCTTGAATGAACGCTATTTACAGAGGCATAATATTACAAGTGTTAAGTACGAGTAATAATAGGTAACAGTTGCCAGAATAAAGTTTATTTTAAGTGTATCTAAAAAAAAGCTGAAATTTTTTTTTTTTTTTTTTTTTTTTTTTAATTTATCCATTATTTTCCTTTAGCTTGCTCACAATAAAGAATGGGGATTTCATAATGCTCGAGTGAATTGTGTAGCATGGTCTCCTAATTCGATACAAGTCGCAAGCGGATCACTTGATACTACTATTATTATATGGAGTGTTCTCCATCCAGCCAAGCACACAATCATCAAAAGTAAGTACTTAGACCTGCTTTATAGTATCAGCAGTTTAATTTTGCTGAATGATTTGTGATCACCCTATCTATTAGTTAATTATTTTTCTCAATTTACTAACTGTAAAGGGAAAAAATTATAATAAAGCTTTTCTTTTTTATGATGAACATTTAACTTTATCATCAATTTTCACCTTTTTATTTAAATAAAATTTGCTCAAATAAGTGTAAAGAATATCTAATATCTAACAGCCAGACCTTGATTAGCAATGATTCATTTTAAATTAGGGATTGAATATGAGCATTAATTATTTTGGACTAGATTTTTATAACTTATAAATCGTTTTTTGATTGTGACTGGAATAACTAATTTATTGGACTCGGGGTTAATTCATTATAAAAATCATTTTATGATGATAACTCTTGAATTAAAAAATTTAAATTAAATAGAACTCTCATTTTTTCTGCTCAGAATAAAACTTTTGTCCCTCCATATTATCTTAATTATGAAGTTAGCTCATGAATGTGCCGAAATAGGACACATAAGTAATTAAATTATTTGGCATGTACTGAAATATGATTCGGAATGTATTTGAACTTGATTGCAGCTTATTATGCAGTAAATAAGTGAGATAATTCAGTATGTAAAGTATCTCTCTAATGAAGGATTTTTTTTTTGTGTTTATTTGATTCCTGTATATTAGATATTAGATGACAGGCACACTTGGCCACAAATTAATCCAAAAAAATTTATTGTATTTTTTTTTTTTTTTTTTTATAAATGTATCGATCATTTGAGAAACCTGACATGTCCAAATATTATGGAAATGAAAAAAAGACAAAAAAACTTTTGCATTAAGAGTTTCCATTCATTTTTTTACTTACACTCACATACCTTATTAGGTTTATAAATTCGGTTCTCTTAAATTATATTTATGGACAAGCAGGAAGCCCAGAAATAAATTAAAATAAATATCTACTTGTTTCGAGATGTTAGGTTTCTCAAATGACTGATTTAATTATTTGCATGAATACATTATTACGCTATATGGAAAATATTTAGGTGTTAGTTAACTCATTAAAAATTTCAGTTTATCAAGCTTTGTTACCTCTTTTAGGCGTTTGTGGATTTTACTTTTCATTTTCATATTTTATTCTGCAGGGAATTATTTATCATCAAAAAAATTGTATTTTTTTTTTTTTTTTTTTGAATCACTAGTGTTAATCTTCACTAAATAATTCTGAGCACAATTTTTTCTTTTTGAATTAATTGGTTTTACTGCTTTGCTATACTCTACCCAACTTCTTATTCAAACATTTGATTACTCAATATAATTTTTTTCTCATGAATTTAACTACTAGCATGAGCTGGTAGGATTCATTGACTTGGATTTTGTATACAGAACCTTGTATAAGTATACAGATCTTGTAGCATTCAAGATCAACGAAGATCTGTTAAGAACTTCAGGTTCCCATTTATTTTGTTTTCAATGGTATCGATGTTCTCCTTGATCTGTCTAAATACTACTGCTGTATTGATACCTATTATACCTGCTGTATAATTAATCCTAATAAAATGTTGGTTTAATTAAAGACCTGGAAGTTTTAGTTTTATCCCTACTTCTCGGAATTCTCATGTCTGGACCTCTGAACATCATAAATTATTGCTCCTGATAGCTATAAAATTGAGCAATACTTGCAGCTGGCACATTCTCTGTACCTTGACATTATAAACATTCACTTACGTTATTATTTGTTTTCTCTCATTTCAGTTTCCCATTTGATTAATCTCCTATCAATTTTATTTTGATTGTTGCCCATTTTTTAGTATTGTTTTTTCCTACTTCACCATTTTGAGGATTTTTCCCGGTCCATGGGATTAATGTGGGGTTAAATGCCCATCCACAGGAACTTAAAATTGTGATCATCAACTCACGTTAGCCAACATGGCGATAGGAAAGGTCAGTTTTTTAATGGAATCGTTTATCCATCTTGTTCTATATCAGTCATCAATCCTTCACTTGCCATTTAGTCATAAAGAGAAATTTTCAAACAATTGTTCCCTTAGTTATGGTGTTTCTTTCAATCCAATACCTATGCTACTTTTGAATATGGGTTCAGAAAAAATTGAAATTTGTGTACTTTTGAGGCATTATTTTAATAGCATTAATTATTTTAAAATGATGTTGACTTCTGCATTCCTATTGACATAATCACAACTCTTTTGAATTATTAAGTTGAGTTATTAATTTTAGAATATGTGAGTATGTGCAAATAATTGACTTTTAGGGCGGCTTTCTCCAAGTTAGTTTAAACCAAGTTTAAATTTAATCCGGATTATTGATTTAAACCAGATGTGAGTTTCTTCAAGTTGGATTAACTTCTTAACTTGGTTTAAACCTAGATTAAGTTAATCCTTCATTTTTCCCAGTTTAAACTCTGAATTAGGTTTAAACTGCAAAATATAAACAAACATTGCTCTTGTTGCTCAAGAATTATTGTTTTGCACTTGTACTGAATACAAAAATGGAAGGTATAATTGAAATTTTAAATGTCATCAAAGAAGAAGATTATGATGTGTTTTGTTGACAAAGAGTTATTAGAACTAGAGTAGACCGTTTTGAGAAGTAGGACGAGACAGAGTTTTTTAATCATTTCAGATTGCATCAAAATACGGCAAACATGGTTTTACACAAAAAGAGGACTCCATAAGAACAAGAACACCTCTTTGACAGTGACGAAATCTGCTTTTTTGGTTTCAAAAATGTCTCTCTTCTCTTCCACAAGAGCCAGAAGAACATTAATTTCACTTTGAGAAATGTGTTTACTTCTTTTTGCTCCGTTTTTATAGATAACTTTCACCTTATTTCCTTTTTTTGCAAAACAAAATAATATGAATAAATAATCTTTCCATAACCCTTACATTACCTACACTTTCTATAGAAGTTTCAACAAGGAAATGTAAACAAATATGTACCAGCCTTTTAAAAACCATAATAACCTTCACATGATTAGGTTTAAACTGCGCTTAAACTAAACTAAGGCTGTAGAAAGTGAACCAGAGTTTAAACCTCGGATTAAAGATAATCCGGTTTATGTTGATCTATGTTTAAACTATATTGGAGAAAGCGGCCCTCAGTAATAGAATATTTTTAATCTATTGAATATTGCAGTGTAAAATATGTTCCAAAAGCATGTGTTAACTAGTTCTGTTTTGTTCTAGATGCCCATCCACAAAGCCAAATCACAAGGCTTGTCTGGGTAGATGATGAAACTTTGGTTTCTGTTGGGCAAGACTGCAATACAAAAATCTGGACCATTCAGCCTATATCATAAACTCCAGTGGCCTACTCCTTGCCTACACCATTGTGATTTTCAGAGCTGAATGAAATCAGAGCATTTATTAATCTTAATTTATTTATGAAAATCTTTATGTCTCAGACATTATATAATTGTGACAAATAAAATATCCATTTTATAAATAGAAAAGAAAAAAACTTTTAGTTTTCACATATGCTAAAAGTGAAAAATGTTATAATCAAAATAAGGGCATATTGCCCTTTTTTATTTGATAAAATCATTATTTTTGTCATAATTTTATATACTTTCTACAAAAGTATTGATATAAATTATATTATTTAAATATTTATGGATTACTATAAACAATATTTATTATGTTCATAAAATTAAAACATTATAACTAATCTTTGTTGTTTTTTTTTACTCATTTTGAAAAGAATATCTATACAGAATTAGTATAGTAATCATTTTCAGGTGGTTAAAGTTTGATGCTATTCGAAGTAAACTATCGATAATATAATGTGGTGTTGAAATCCACTCAATAACCCTTTAACTGCAGAGGTAGCGGGATATGAGGTGGTCTGCTATTGCGTGTTAATAGACACCCCGAGTGGTCCAAGTACTTTTATCGCATTTAAGCTCTCGCATCTTATATCTTTTGTGAGCTAAAATAATCCTACACTAAGTTTTCCCTCCTCACTTTTCAATCCCAACTGTGCACCGGCACTGGTGGAGTTGAAGTTTTTTAAAAATTAAAAAGCTTCTCCACCACTAGAGCCCATTACGAGTTCCAAAAGCTCTTCCTCACTATAATTTTTTTCGCTATCACAACTATTTCACGTCACAAGTTTATGCCACAGTAGTTGCAAATGAACTAAAATTAGACAAAGGGTAAATAGGCAGGTATAGAAAGGTTTGATATCAGGCAGAAGGTTATCTTATTTACAGAAAGCTGAAAATATCAAGACAATATAGTAAGGAAAAGAACAATCAAATTCTCTCTAGCGGTATAGGGAAATATTATAGATTCCAAAAAACGTCAGAAGAAAGCGCTAGTTACCCGGCTTGTATATAAGTCTACCGCAGCGAAGCAGAAAAACAGGGTGGCTCATATACGAGCCATCAACACCCGGGGACCAGCGGCCGGCCAGCTCATATATGAGTCATTAGCAGTTAAAGGGTTAAAGATCAAAAGTGATGACCGGGGTGAGGATTGGAGTCCTCATGGGCCCCTAATCAAAGGGAGAACTTGCGAAGAGGGGGAGGGTGATTTCCCTTATTCAAAACAGATTTTGAGGTTTTCTATAGTTACGAAAATTGTCGATAGTTACAATATCACTGAAGTACCAATACTTCTTTCAATGCAATCAATTTTCTTAAAATTATGGATACTTGATATCATTTTACTATAAGTCTAAATGCTTGTCAATAAAAATACCTTATCTCAAGAAATAATGGAATAATCACCCAACAGAGATGGAACAAACTAATATTGCAATCATTTAGCACATTCCCATTCATCTCATGATTGGGCCTGCCAGTAATATTTGTTCTCATTTTTAGATCCAAATTGGAGCTCAGATTCTAGTTTTTTTTTTATCTTATGATCTGGTTTTATTTATAATAATCGTGTTAGTAAAGGTCTGTGGATATTATTTAATTTATTAATATCTGAACATAACAAAAAAAGACAGAATTGCACGGTGGAAGCGAAATGTCTTTTATTATCTTGTTAGAATATATACATATAATAAAATATAATATTATAAATTTACAGGCCTGTTCAAGAAAGTGGGGTGGGGTAGCCAGGAGCACAGGGGGTTGTTAGGCAGCGAATAAGTCTGTATCGTTCTGCATCTAGATTCAAACTCTTTCAGTCACAGGAGTGGGGCCTTATTAGGATTAGGGCCGGTAACGAGGGCTTAAAGTACAAAGTTGGCCCAATGTTATTTAACATAATAAACATTGTAATAATTATTACAATGAAATATAATCATCCTTATTAATAAATATAGCCCTTGTACAATAACATGATAACAAATAATTATTTGTGGGTCACCACAATCTCAAAATCAATGATTTAACTATTACAGCCTTTTCGATTTACACCGCCCCTCACTTAACTGACAAAATATTGATATTAATCTAAGTTTAAAATCCAATAAATCCTGTTTCAAAAGAAAAATATAGAAACAGATATTAATCACTGTGTGGTGATACACACATATAATTATTAGGCCATTTATTATATAAATATGATGTATATTAATTGTTATTATATTGTATTATATTAGGGCTATTATAGAAATATTGTGTATGTGGATATAAATGAGAATGATTATAATTAGTTTAATTAGATGCCCAAATAGATAATTGAATATATGTGAGTTTGTATAAATATGCTAACAAATAACATAGGGCCAAACTTTGTACCCTAGCCATCCTTATCGCCCCACTCTAAAAAGGGCCAGAGGACAGTCTCTAGCAGAATTTCCTTCAAGTTAGACGTATTGCTGTCGGCCCCCCACTCCTTTGTAAATCAAGGCCTGTATATATCAATTTATATATTTCTCTACATGTATATATGTATATATTATTCATCAATTACAACATTCTTCCACTGCGTAATTCTGTCTATTTTTTGCATGTCCCAATTATTAAAGATAATTAAGATCCATGGACCATGAGAATGATTATAATTAGTTTAATTTTTTTAAATTTGAATAATTTAAATGTTATAATGAATATACCTATAATAATTTGAGGCCTATTTTGAAATGTTTTTTAATTAATAATTTTTATATTTAGAACATTGAAAATACATTTTTATGACTTTGGAATTAACATTGATTTGTGAATTCTAGATTTTAATGAATATTGTGAATTTGTATTTATTTAAGAAGATCATTACAACAAGAAGATTTGGTTTTAATTTTATATGCACAGAGAAGTATTTTTATAATTTTTTTTAGGAACTTTGATATATTTTTACTTTCACTTACCTATATATGAAATATATAGTAAGTGGAAGTATTGCGATCGTGAAAAAATTCGACTTCTGGTTTTCAACGGAAATACACGTTTTGGGGTTCCCTGAGTCGAAATGACCAAGTCCCGCGAAATGGTCTGTGTGTGTGTGTGTGTGTGTGTGTGTGTGTATGTGAACAGACTAGCTCAAAAACTATAAACCGTGCGATCCTGAAATTGGGTATTTAGTGTAGGTATATGCCCGCGATGTGACAGCATAAATTTCATCAAAATTACTTAAAGGGAGGGGGTACTTTACTTAATAACTTTTTAGGTTTTTTTCGATTTTCTCAAAAACGGCTCTAACGATTTTGATTAAACTGAGTATTTCATCTATTTATATGCCCGAGATATGACTGTAAAAATTTCATCAAAATTGATTAACCGGAGGGGGGACTTTACTTAATAAATTTTGTAACATTTTCACGTGTTTTTTTGATTTTCTCAAAAACGGCTCTAACGATTTTGATTAAACTTAGTATTTGATCTATTTATATGCCCGAGATACGTCTGTAAAGATTTCATCAAAATTGATCAACCGCAGGGGGCACTTTACTTAATAAATTTTGTATCATTTTTACGTGCTTTTTTTATTTACTCAAAAACGGCTTTCACGATTGTGACCAAACTGGGTATTTGATGTATGTATATGCCAAATATGTGATAGCCAACATTTCATCAAAATTGATCAACCGAAGGAGGGACTTTACTTAATAAATTTTGTATCATTTTCACGGGTTTTTTTATTTACTCAAAAACGGCTTTAACGATTAATAAAAATAAGATATGAATGTAGAAAAATGTGTGACTTTGGGAAATGATATTTAACAAAACACGTCAATTTCTTATCTAAGTAAGTTGGTAAGTGAAAGTTGTGTGTTGCGCGCACGCACCAGATTTTTTTTTTTAATTTTGTTTGAATGAATGATTTTTGTTGAATGAAAGGATAGTTTCCAATAAAAAGGGTCCCACATCTGCTCCGATGTGCTATTTTCCTGCATTTAGCTATAAATTTGAACTAGGGTCCTTTTAAATTCGTGAAGGGGTATGTTGGATGCCTTGTCTTTCCATATCCTGTGGTTCAAGACGACTGCATAAGTGGAGGCCCCACTTATAAGGTTGTGATCTTGAATCCTAACCCTTCAAGATGGTTCAAGACGACTGCATAAGAGGAGGTCCCTATTATCAGGTTGTAATCTTGCAGCCATAAATCCTTATCTAGGCGACGGGATCAAATACCCACCACAGGGAAACCCCCCTCAATTGGCACACACAGAAATACTAAGACTATTAATTAAACTTAATTTTGAAAAAGATGATTCTATATACATATTGTTATATGTGTGTGTGTCTAACATACTTTAAGTTAGAATAAGTTTAAAACCTTTTGCACATCGGATTATATCTGCCCATATTGATGTCCCATTATAAATGATTAAAAATTTTTTCTTCATCGTCATGAAACTTAATTGAAATCATCAATTTTTTTAATCGAGAGGGGGGGTAATGTGGTGATACACACATATAATTATTAGGCCATTTATTATATAAATATGATGTATATTAATTGTTATTATATTGTATTATATGAGGGCTATTATAGAAATATTGTGTATGTGGATATAAATGAGAATGAGTTTAATTAGATGCCCAAATAGATAATTGAATATATGTGAGTTTGTATAAATATGCTAACAAATAACATAGGGCCAAACTTTGTACCCTAGCCATCCTTATCGCCCCACTCTAAAAAGGGCCAGAGGACAGTCTCTAGCAGAATTTCCTTCAAGTTAGACGTATTGCTGTCGGCCCCCCACTCCTTTGTAAATCAAGGCCTGTATATATCAATTTATATATTTCTCTACATGTATATATGTATATATTATTCATCAATTACAATATTCTTCCACTGCGTAATTCTGTCTATTTTTTGCATGTCCCAATTATTAAAGATAATTAAGATCCACGGACCTAAACAGATCTAAACAGACCTCTTTACTAACCCATATTATTAATTTAATGAAACCAGGGACATAGCAACTGCACTACTTTGCTATTCGCACAAAATTATAACTTATTTATCTTCACTTATGCAGTTAAAATGGTCATCAAATGTTATTATAATATAACTACAAAAGAAAACAAAAATTTACTATTTAGTATTATTTACTGCCTCCCTTACATACACTGAAACTGAGGAGCAGATAACCTTCAATACTTGTTTCCATTTCAACTATCAGTAACATTTGTCTGTTGTAAAATATTTCAAATAAGATTGTTTTGCAATAAAAAACACTTTATAAAAAAAATTAAGCCAACTTCGAAAACTAGGTACTAGTAAAAATAAGTGCGCTAAAAAGTACGAAATACTTACCTTATGATTTTTATGAATACACAGCAGAATTGAAAATGGTATGAAGAGCAGAAAAATGCAATTCTAATTCTATTTTGATTTCTAGGAATACACACTAACTGTTAATTAAAATATTAAATATCATGATAAATACAACACTATCTTTTCGAAGGCGGCGCAAAATAGAAAATCTTCCAAATGATATGTTACTGATTACGATATTTCATTAGAACACAGTAGACATGGGAGGCATAGATGAGAAGAGAAAATTTTAAGATTTACATAATTTCTAGTGTTGAACATTTTCTATTTTGGGCCGCCTCTGAAAAGATAGTGTTGTATTGAATATGGTATTAAATATTTTAATTTAATCATTTTTATTAACCGTGTATTTGTACAAATTAAAATAAAATTATTCGTTTTATTGCATTTTTCTGCTCTTCATACCATTTTCTATTTAGCTGTGTATTCATAAAAATCAGCTGGTAATTATTTCATACTTTTTAGTGCATTTATGTTTACTGGTTCCTAGTTTTCGAAGTTGGTTTAATTTTTTTTATAAAATATTTTTATTTCATATTTTTAGTTGCTGTAGGCTACAATTTGTAGGAAGCTATATGTTTGTTTCTAATAAAACATTTTAAGTGCTTATTTATACAGATTTTAAATGCATTCAATACTGGTTTCTGGTTTTGTGAAGTCATTTTTTTATTTGGTATACCTTGGTATCTTGGCCATATAGCTACACTACAGGTGTAACCAAACTATTCTATCCATTGTGGGAAGGACAATATTTATTCCAAGTGTCCATCGCGAAACTAAAGTCAACCCTCCCAGGTCGCACACTACCACATTCGTCTATCCCTGGCCTTTGTATTATAATTATATTAACAGTCACCTTTTCAATTTTATGAATACACACAGAAAAATGGAAAATCTAGTGTGGTGCGTGCATTAAAGAACTTTCAACACCCTCCCTACATTGACTAGAAATGTACTTTTTTTTTTGTTGGAGGGAAGGGAACACATAACAGTTTTTCCACGACAATCTTTTTGCTTTACGAAACATTGTCGTCAGTACTTGTAATTTATGTACTTATATATATACAGTGGGGATCGATGAACATGGTTGTATGACCTATAATAAATTGGAAGATAATTATTAAACTATGATCGCTTGAATATTCTTGTGAAAACTAAGGTGATAATGAATATATACTGCTCCGGTAGGGACTGTTAATATTTCTTTACTTTAATATATCGGTAAGTAGTGATTTAAATAAATTGTATTTCCAAAAACAACATTTGATAGAAGTCGCCCGCAGCAAAAAAGGGGCAGCCATAAATTGATCGGTATCAAAAAGGCTGCCCCGTTAGTATAGAAGTGACAGGGTTTTGGGACTAAATATTTCTTGATTTAGTCAATTATGTTTGTGATTCCTTTCGATGAATTGTAAACTAAACTTTAGAGCGAAGTACTAAGAATAATATCCTTCGTAATAAAAAATTAGCCAAAAAATGAGTTGCAAAACACTTTGGCTTCAATTCTAGCGAGGTAACCTTTTTGACACCAATCGTTTTTATAGCTACTAAATTTTTGCTATGAGCACCTTCATACCATGTGGTTTTTTTCTGGGGGTTATCAAGTTTTTTCACAGTTTTTATTGATAGATGAACATCGGCAAATGTCTGTATAGAAATTAATGAAATGTCTGTATAGGCGATTTAATTATTATTACACAACTACTGGGAGAAAGTGTCCAAGGAAAATTTTCATTTACTGGGAAATATATTACAAAACATATAGGTTATTTTGGTCCCTGAGAGCATGACTGCCTAGAATGTGAAAAACCCATAAACACATCCAAGCCAGACTACCATAAGCCCTTTCAATTGTCTTTTTCAATAAAATTCATTCATTGAACACTGGACAGCACACAAGTGAGGCAAGTAAATGAAAAAGTACAAAAAATCGAATAAAAGAAAAAGTAATTGGAAAATTAACAATGGAAAGAATACTAATAAGTGCCTGCCTTAAAGATTTTTGTTTCTAGACACCTAAATAAGTGCCACCAGCAATGGACACTGTCGTGCTTAAAGAAAAAAAATTAGACAATTTGCCATCATAGATGGAATTGGATATGGAAGAAAATAATAAAAAAATTATTTAACAGAACGTATTTATTTCATGACTGGACATGTCCCTAATATTTTTTCTCAAGTTTCGAACCATTGAGCTAAGCTAAGTTTTTTGTTTTCTCAAAATCAGTAATTTGGCACTTACAGCCTTTTTCATTTTTACATTTTATAATCCTTAATAGTAAATGATCCATAATAAACAAAATTAAAAACCGATAATAGTAATCCGGAAAACATAACAAATGTGTCACTCCAGAATGAAGAATCAGCACAAGATTTTATGATTACGTTGTATATTAATATCCGAAAGTGACCTAGTGTTTTTATATACCAAAACTTTTGTTTATCTTTGTTATTTTTAAAATAATAAAATTTTAAACATGAACATGTTTCTTATTTTAAACTTAAAAGGATAAATGGTTTAAGAAGAGGGTTCAAATAAAACACGAGCTATTTGCAAAATTAATTATTTCCAATTTTAACAATAAATAACAATAACAAAAACTTTCCTTTTTCACAACCTTATAAACCATAATACAGTTCGTATATGCCAAACTAATTACCAACCAAAACTGTCTGGAAGTTGTTAAACATTCCTAAGGCACAGGAAAACTGCATGTTATTATACTGTTTGGAAAGGCACCATAAAGGCTAACTGTTAGGTTTTTCTCTTCTTTTTTTTTTTTTATAGATAAGTACTCTATTACAAGAGACTAGATAACAATGTAGACTGATAACTCATAACCTAGGAACTATAAGGCACCTAAACAGACTTTTTTTAAAAGCCTTTCTTTCTTTTAATAATTATTATTAAATATACAGGATAAAAATTAAATTGAACTAATAACATCTACTCTAACCTCTTTTGTACTTATTGGTAACTATTTCTGTTGCCTATTAACTAAAATCACTCGATTTTTTTCCACACCCTTTAACAGACAAATGAGGAATAATCCTTCTTTTGTTTAATTTTTTAAATATATATACTTATTTAATTACTGGAGGGGACATAAATAAAATATTTTCTAAATAATTTAAAAATAAATAACATTTTTGTCCCAATAAATACTTTGGGCTAAACATATCACTGGTTGAAGTTTAATAGAGGTAACCTTTGTATACAATTCATAACGACATATCACCTGTTATTTTTAAGTATTTAAGAGGAACACAAAACTTACCAACACCTTAAGTAATCACTAAGTGATATGATAAATAACATATCTTTTACACGATATGTGCTCTTTAACTTTCGGCACTTATCTCTCACTAATATGTTTCATTAACACCGTTATAAATATTTATAATTACATACACAATGTGAAAGCATTGACATAAATTCAATCGAATAAATGTGCATTAAATTAGAATCTATAATTGAATCTACTTATTGTTAATTAGGTGATAAATCTATGTATATAAGTGTAAAATAGTGATTGTCCATTATTTGAAATTAAAATTAAACAATAGTCTTTGAAAAATATTAGATTTGAACACTTGACAAAACACTCGAATACTAGGTGTGAATTTTTATCTATTAAATAGTTTAAAAATTTACACTTCTAATATTGCACAATGTACTGCAATGTTATTCACTGTATATAAATCTTACTGACCAACTAAATCACATGTCAATTTTAATTGGACCACAACAAAACACTGATTATTTCGTACGGAATTGATCTACAGAAAATAAAATTTACAATTTGATAAACTCTGAAAATATAATGATTTTTATAAATAAATTACCTTTTTATACATATAAAAATAAATATTTACAGATTTTTATTGCTGTCGATATCCGAGAAAATAGTATTGGTAACTTAAAAAATGTTTACCCTGACATTGGTGTGTTATTGGGTTTTACATTGATTAAAGCAGAAATGAACCAGCTGCTTACGATAATTAACTAAAATAATCGAGATCACATATAATTATTAATCTTTGGAGAGGAAACAAGGTTACCCTGCTCTCACTAACAACAAATGATGGCTTACAGTGCTAAGAAACATTTGTTTTATTTATGAGATATATCAAAACAAAATTATATTATACTGTTATAACAGTAATTAAGGTGGCTTTGTAAAATAATACCACCATATATAAATGGAAGTGCTAGGTAACTTAAGTTTCGGTTTATAAAGTAAACTGTATTAAGTTTGGTCTCATTAGACATATTATTACCGACTCCCTCATAAATATGACAAATATATTAATATTTACACAATCACTAATAAATATATCACAAAATAACATCTTTATAACTAAAATATGATCAGTAATTATAAGATATTATAAGACTAGTAAATGAAAAAAAGACTAGTTAAAAAAAAATTAAATTCAATATATAAACTCCTTCGCCTACTGTTAGTGAATGGCACAATACCTATCGATTGAGATGTAATACAAAATGCATTACAAAAGGAATACATTTTAGCAACTTTATCAAAACAATTTAAGAAAATAAACAATGCACCCAAACTACTGACGGGGTACAATCAATTCTGAAAAGAAGAAAATTGACGAAATGCTATGCATAAAATACAGCTAGGTTTTGAAAAAATCATTAATGATGAGTTATTGATACAGAATATAGTCCTAAAATATGTTTTTTGCAAAAATGAACCAAATATAAGAAATTAAACAAATCTATAAGAATTAATTGAAAAATTGTTGAATTCAACAATATTTATAAATTTTAACTTTTGACATGAAAATAAATTTAAAATGGCTAATTTCTCTCCCATAAGGCAATGAATATGTAGATGAATGCCAACACAGTAGTAATTGACCCATGGAATAAATTCAGTTAAAACATAGTTTACAATTATACGTTTGATTTTTTCCTTATTTATGAAGTCAATTATACTTTAATTCAAGGTAACAAGAGCTCTTAAAAATATTAAACTGAGGCAACTAACTCAACTTTGTGGCCCAATTAGATTCGACATGAGATTATATAAATGTGTAAACTTATTTTTGTATTCATTGTGATGTGTAATATATAACTAAAGTTGCTGGTTCCTCAGTGGACTAGAGCCCCCTGGCAACTAGAGGACGGAGGATGACATGAGCCCCGTGCTAAAAGTATTGCCCTGGTGGGGTAGCAGCGGATAGGTCTGGTGGTGGTGGCTGAGGATGCCTGTAAGATACGTGCTTTCTTAGGGCATCCCTTGAACGAGACACGTGAGAGCAAGAGCTGCAAGCATAGTGGGCATTTTGGTGGGTCTCCATGTGAACTCGAAGGTTATACTGATTGGATAACTGCTTGCCACATATGAGGCAAGTAGCATACAGCTTTGAGTTGGGTGTTCGATTTCCACCTCCACCATCTGTGAAAAACAATCTATAATGTGGCTCAATTGTCATCAATTGTAAGTATAGTAATGATTAAAACAGTAACACTTATGATAAAATGATAATAGTAAAATAAAAAGGAAAACAAAAATAATCTTTAAAAAAAAGTTCACTAGTCGTTGATGACCAGTTCGGTTTTACGCCATTAAACATCAATAACAAACAAACAATCATAGACATAGGAGATTGCAATTAAGCAGAATATTTAAAACTATAATTTTTAAATTAAATATAAATCCAAACTGGAAATGAAATTCAATCAAATTCTTTAAAATAACAAATGAAACCAAACAAAAATATACTATCGAACTCCTAACATCATATAAGCTGTTGTCAACCAGAATTTGCAATCTTACTCAAAGTGCTTTATTAAACAACTAGCTAAGGTGCCCGGCTTCGCTCCGGTTGTTGTGTGGTAGTTTTAATAACAGAAAAACTTTAAAATTAAAGGAAATATAGAAAAAAATTAGCACCTTCGTGAAACTTGGGTTTTAACTTTGTATTATCATTAAGATTCAAGATCTGCAGAGTCCGCCTAAATACGGAACCCTATATGCTTTATGTGGGGCTTAAAATGGTAAATGAAAAATTAATTTAGCTGCAACTTTGTCGAGTTATGCATCATTTTTGATGGTTTTTGTGATTCTGAATCCTATAAGCCTATTTCATGCAGTCAACAGATAATAAGTTATTAGATTATAGTTTTTTTTTTTTTGTTCGGTACCCCTACCTGGCCATGTGTGGCATACGGGGGGTTACTCTACAGGTGTAACCAACCTATTCTAACCATGGTGGGAGGGTCGAGATTTATTCTGTGGGGCCTCCACGAAATAAAAGTCAACCCTCCCAGGGCGGATTCGAACCGCAGCCGTTCGGCTCGAGCGTGCAACAACGGGTCGCGCTCCTACACGCTCGGCTATCCCGGCCCTTATTAGATTATAGTTGAAAAATCTGATATCTCAGTTAAAAAAAATTATATTTCGAGTACATCTTAGACCCCGACTACTGGGGTGCTTGACTCCCCCCCCCCCCCAATGCTGCAGTTATAGTCTGTGATAACTTTCAATTTACGGACTGCAATGCCATGTGAATTTTCCATTCGATTTCGTGATGTAAAAACTTTATATCACTGTACATAACTGCATTTTACCTTTCACGACCATATTAAGTAAAAAATTCATTCAAAAGATTACTTTAAAAAACCCTTGACAGACAATCTGGCTATTAACTTCAAATTGATCATTTATCTGTGATAATATTTATTGATTGAATGATGTATATATAAGATTTTTAACAAATTAAAACCTGTCCATTGATTCTTAATATTTGTTAACTTTCTTGGAGGTTTTGTGATTATCTTATTTCATTTTACTCATATTTAGCTCAAGATTTTTGAAGTAATAGTTATATAGATATCAGACCCACATTTTACAGAGATATCTGCAATTAACTTATTTCTGATTAATCGACTTATATTCGTATATATCTTTATATCGCAAGTGGGTTTTTTTTTTTTTTTTTCAGTTAGCGCATTAGGCCTAATGAGACCTTTGGCCTCGCAGTATGGTCTTCTTACAGACATTTGTATTGCTTGCGGGAGCACAGACAGCCTGGAGGGGGTAGCCCAACCTCACGTTGCTGCAAGCCATGGTCACCATGGTGCAGCGGCAGACTGCCCATAGCTCCAATCCAATCCCATTGGGGCCAATTTGGCAGTGTTCTTCCCACCGATGGCGTCAACTCTCTCGGGTTCAAGGACAGTGACAAACTGGTCTAGGTCCAAGGATTATGGCAGCTCAGAGTCAGCAGGCCCTGAAGACCTATATTTCTTTCCCTGAGGCATACCGTCTTTGTACCAAACCTCCGGGCGGTTACTGATATCCTGGAAAACCAAACCACGATTCTCGATGGGATACACAGGGAAGGTACATCACTCCTACGCCAGGTCGGTGTGAGTCGCCTCCAGTAGGCTGACGGGCCTCACATACCCGGGGGTGGGGGTTGGCTTGAACTGCGTGGCGTTCATTGGTGGGTGGTCACCCGAATGGAGCGGTCACCCATTCAAGTACTAACCACGCTCGACGTTGCTTAACTTTGATTACCTATTGCAAGCGCCTCTGTCCACTCGGCCATCCCAGCCCCGTCGGATTGTTAAACTCTAAAAATATCAATTTTGAGTTATCAATACCGCTTGAATCAGAATGACTAAACCTGCAATGCCATAATATTTACAATATTAATAATAATTTCTTTTATTATTCTTAGCACAATTTACCATATTCTTTTATGGTGGGGATGATCGTGTTAACGCAAGTAGAGGACTACTTTTGAGTTTCAGTTAGTACCACTGGTACTAAACGCCGCAATGGTAGACTATTTTCCCTAGTCGCTGTCTGTAGGTACATAATAACAATGAGAAATCACTTGCAACTTCACATTCTTTGAGTTTTAACCATCTTCTTGCCGACGTGCGATATGTGCATAATAATCATTGTGTTAGCAAGGTATGGTTTTTCAACTATAATATGTTACAACTTTCAATCTGTTGAATGTAATGTCACATAAATGGTCCTATTTGGTTCCAGAAGTATAAAAACTACCGAAGATTCATCAAAACTTTTTTTTTTAAGACCTTTCTTCCATTTAAACCTCCCTTAAAATACCCCCCTTAATTTGGGAAGACTATGCAGATCTCGATTCTTACTACTATTACAAAGTCAAAACAAAAATTTGATGAAGGCACAATTTTTTTACCATATTTCTTTTTATCCTGAACTTTGAGGAACTGAAATTAAATAAATGCTGAAATTGGAGTTAGTCATTTTGTCAACTGGAAGGCTCATCATACATAGTAATCAAACCAACTTCTTTTTCATAACTACAATAAGAACACTTCAAACTTTTTATTTTCGATTTATATTCAGTCATTACCTCTTTTTTTAATTTTTTATACGCTCACTGTAGTACTAAGAAATAGTCACTCATATTGCATTAAATTTACTTATATATTATATATTGATTAAATGTAATGTGTTGATCAATTTATTAGCCTTCTTATGTAAAAATTAATTTGTTAAAAAATCCAATTGGTTTTCTAATTGATTGCAGAGACGTAAAATCATTATTTTATTTCGAAACGCAAAGGAGAAACTAATTATTTTTGCTTATTTTTTTAGTAATTTAAAAAGAACAGGTGAAAAAATATATAACCATTACAAACTGAATGAATGGACAATAAACATTGAGTGAAATGCACCCTAGCACTCCCTGGTAGTCTGCAGCTCGAACTAAATTTTTCATTCACTAACCCGAACAGATAGGCTAATTACATGGTGCGAGAGGCTTAAAATTCTCGCCCTTTTCTCTTTAATTTTACACCCTTAATATAAAAACGGAAACCTTCTTCACCTTTAGGAGCTACAGGACTACATGACGACAAAAATTTCTTGATCATACGTGGAGTCATTTTTGAATCTTAACGGCACGGCACGCACATTGTAAACTTTACTTTATAATATATATTTATTATAGATTCCTTCTTCTTTATGTCAACAGACCAGAATTGTTAATGATAAATTTTATCATAGATGTATAAAAAAAAAAAAAAAAAAGATGATGGTGGAAGATTTATTGTTTCATTTTTATTAATGTTTTAATTTGGAAAGAAGTTAAAATAAAAATTGGAGCTTTTGTAAGATTAAATTAAAAATTCCAATAATTATTGAATACGTAAGATAAAAATAAAATCGTTCCTCACTATTTGTAGATCTTTTGACAGCACAACTTTTTGTTTGAAAACGATTTATTTTCCTTAATCGATATTGCAATACTTTTTTAAAAATAATAAAATGAGCTGAGTTTCCTTAAATAGCAGACAACAGTTACCTACACTGATTGATAATCATGATCTCAACACAAAAAAAAATCTTTTAAGTTGCCTTCAATAACCGGAAGCAAAATTATCGGTTATACTTTCTCCTTTTCAAAGGATATCCTTCAAATAATAAAACCATTTTATAAAAGAACATTAAACTTCAATAAACTAATACATTTAAAATATTAACAACTAAAGTATTAAAAAATATATCAGGTTATTAATAAATAAGCCAACGGAATTGACACAAAGAAAAGAAAATTAACTAGAGAAAAACCATTAACAAGAAATGAAGCTAACTAAAAGACTAAAATTGGGTAAATGTTTATAAAATAGGGTGAATATTTAGCTGTTATACTCTCTTAAAATGAATAGCATACCTTGTGTTAGATCTGTTGGAGTATCTCTTCGACTTAAGTCTTCAGCTTCTCCTTGAGACCTACCAGGACTGCTTCTCGTGCCTCGTGACTTTGGTTTTCTTACATACATACTTTTCACAGGGCTAGGTGCTACTGTATTGTTATTACTAGTAGAATTGTTGTTATTGTTATTACTGGTGTTATTATTGTTTTCATTAAGTTTTGGTCTTTTAATTCCTAGAGGTGGCATTTTCTCTTCTGGAGTTTGTGGAGTGCTTGGTGGACTTTGAGGTGTAAAACCTTCCTCTTCAAAAGGACCCTTAGAATCAAATAAAAAAATCCATATTTAAATATTCTCATGAGTAAATACTGTATTCTTACATTATATTTGTGTATTCGTTTAATTAAAGCTTGAACAAAGAAATTATCTTCAATTTATTTTGTAATTTAAAACTTTTTTTCTCTTCATCAACTCATTTCATTCTTCTTCACTAACAAAAATTTACTGAAAAGATCTATAAATTATCAATTCATTTCCTTTGAGAGTGACTACCACTCATTATTGCATAATTCTTTTACATGACAAGAAAGAAATAACCAAACTGCAATCATTCTGAGGTTTCAAAATGAAATATTTGGCATGCCCATTTGCAAAACTATTTTAGCTACTTTGGGTGCTAAATACGAAACAAAAGTAATTTGGTATACCTAAATTAATATTATATTCCTTAATTCTATTCAAGGGGAAGCTAAAATAATTCTTAGGAATCTTAAAATATAATAGCTACATGTTACATTAAAACAATTATGTATTGCTTTAAGCTAGAAATAATAAAATAACATTCATACTGCAGAAAACTGGGCCAGGCCTCTAATGTGGAGAGTATCAGCGAGAGCTATGAGGCCAGGGAGTTGATGTTGATAGATGTTAACTTCCCCTGAGTACATGAATGTGACGAGGGCGCAAAGTTCTGTAAAATCAGTTCCAGGAACAACAATCACAGGATGTTGCAACGGAGACATTTCCTTAAAGCATTCAATAGACAGGTAAGATACAACTGTTAAATATTAAAAGATAATTTTTTTGGGTGGGTTTTTTTTAACTATTTAAAAAAAATGAAGGTTGGTTATTATTATTATTAAAATAGTTAAATTTCACATAAATGTTTCATGGTATAAACTTTTTAAAATGTTTCCAAATTTTTAGCACAGTGGAAAATACTTGTAACTACAAACTACTTAGGAAATAATACACCTTTAAATGAAACAGTAATATAGCACACAACAGATCACAATTACAGCGGATTCCACTTTTTTATTTGTTTTCAAGAAATAAATCAACGAATAACAAAAATAATGATTTGAGATTTGTGGAGCCCAGGCAATCATGTAACAATTGAATAAAAGTTGTCTTAAGATGGTAGGATTATCATCACACAAAAAAACGCTTGTGGTAGTAACAAACAGGCCTTATCTTTAAATCCTTATCCTTCCAAGGGCTACAATGCAATAAAATGCATCTTTTTGTGGACTCTAAACTGGTATTGTACTTTCATTTGAAACCCATAACCTTTTCTTTAAACAATTCAGGCAATTTTACCAAATGATGAAAATATTATAATATAATATGATCACTTGTATTTTAATTAATCATTGAAAACAGAAAATTAGAGCATTAACCAAATAATACAATGATCACACTATCAATGGGCCTTTACCTCCCTTCTCTTTAGTTTATGTCCAATCAGAGCTAGAATTTCGATGCAGAGTTTTGGTCTTCTCTTTAATATCCTGATACATTAACATCAATAAATATTAATCCAGATTACCTTAACACACACTTGCGCACCTGTCCCTAAAATGTTTATTAGTTTTATTGTAATATATTGAGGCTAGAAAAATATGAATCGCATCCCACACTATTAGAAATAAATGGTCGAGAAAAGTTGTTAATACTTTTGAACCTGTAGCCAACTGGGGTTTGACCTCAAACTACAAGTGAATAAATTCAAGCTAGTACAAAATTAAACCATTTAAATATTAAATCATATTATAGATTTTGCTAGATTAATAAAAATAAAAACACTTAGTTATATTATTCAGTAAATAATTAAAAATCATCTTGGAAATTGAGACCCTTTAAAGTAATCAACGTTATTCCAGTACCTTTTTATTAAGTTTTTAACTGTTTTTTTTTTTTTAATATTATATAATTATTTAAATTGAACAGCATATATAATTGATTAGATAATCCTTATATCTTTTCACCTCTAAAAGAGATACATTCTTCTTGATTGAGAAAACGTTTCTTAGAAATATGAAAATAGCTAATTGATATCAATTTTAAACTCTTTTAATGGGACAAATTCTGTTCACAAATTTTGTCTTGTTAAGAATCCAGAAATCATTTGATCCTTAAAATTAGGCATTCATGTTTTTTCCCCTTACCTGACTATGCCATGGGAGGAAGTACTTGTTTCCTTTTTTCTGAAAAAGCACTTTTTTTTTTTAATGACATTGTTTTTCATTTTCCCCCATTAAATATTTTGCTCGTTTAATATAAACTAAATAAAAAAACACTTAGTTATATTATTCAGTAAATGATTATAAATCATCTTGGAAATTGAGAGAGAGGGAAATATATCATAATTTATCAATTGAACTTAAACATACAGGAATTTATTTATTTATTTATTTATTTATACATATAAAATTCCACCAACAGACAAATTGCGCGATTACAGGTGGTAAACAATATTCAATGACTACAAGATTATTGAAAATTTTGGGCAAAGCAAATGAAATTGTTACTACATTCTCAGAAAAATGTTACTTTAAAAAGCTCAAATATTTGGAACAAGCAAATACCCAATATAGATCATTTTACTACATGTAAACTGTGTGCCAATTTTACAAGACAGGGAAACCTATATAGCACTAATGAAGTTAATGTATTATAAGTCAGCATGCATCATTATTGCACCAAATGATTCTAAAGCACACTTACACATTTCAACTTTGAATTGGTGCGGCATAAAAGTAAGAAGGTAAACCTCACACTTGGACACCAACTAAGCATTCCAACTTAAATTTCCCTATATATCTTCTTAATTGAATGAAATAGTAACACAAAAACCATACAATAAATAACCACCACACAAAGACTAATATTTCAACCTGAATAAAAGTGAATGGGCTCTTAGAGGAAGAGAACAATATGAAATTAATAACTGAGTACCTTACACAAACTCCAGGAGAGTTTAATATGTCTAGGAAATTGTTTTTATTCTGCTAAAGAATAATGTCATTGGTTTTATTATTGAACAAATACAAAAAAAAATGTATACATGCATATATTATAGAAGGATTAGCAGAGTGCTTTTAAAAAAAAAAAAAAAGGAAAAAAAGTTAAATCAAACAAAAAATTAAACATTTCATCAAACTAGGAAAAAATATACTATCCCTTTTATTTCCCCCTTTTTTAAGTAAAGAGGCTATATCCATAAAAGTTACATTACCTTGAACTGCTTCAAAATGTATTTTTCATGAAAAAAGGGATAGTAAAAATCACTAGAAAAGGAGAAACATTGAAATGGGTGGAGTGATATCAGGAGAATTTCATTTAAAAAGTTGCCTTAGATGGAATATCATAAAAACACCAATAGTCAAATTTAATTATTTGTTTTTTTATTCCCAAACTAAACAGGTGAAAATTTAATTTTATAAGTCTTATATTTGCAAACATTTGATAATTAAATCAAATAACTCCCAACATATTTCTTTTTTTAATTCATACAGAATTAATTATCCTAATCAAGGGAATTTTTCCAAAATGAAAAGATAGTTAAAATAAAAAATAATTTGTCCTAAACCATTACTAAATGTGAAAACTAAGTGATAAAATATTCTTTGGAGGATCGTAACGGTTATTTTTGAGTAACTTCACTACCTAGAAGGAAGATATTGTTCCACTTTAAAATTGTAAAAGAAAAACTCATATAATTTTAGAAGTATGTAAATTCCTTACTTTAAAGATGTTTTTAAAGTATTGGCTACAAGCTGATAAAACTATCCTGTGTGCTTTGATGCTCCTTCCACCAGCATACAAGGTTACATCAGTCAAGTCATCTCCATCAAGTAGCTGTGGAAGGCTTGAAAGTAGGCTATTTTGATAGTTATTCCATCTTAAGCAGAACTGTTGCTGTATATCACTACTCATGACTAGGCCCTATTCAAACATAATGAACTAAGTGATAAAAATGATAAGCCAATGATACACAAATGAATTAAGTCAGGCTAACAATTAATAATTATAATAAATACAAATTTTGAATTACAATAGTATATAGAATAAAAAGATCATATTCTAAATAAGTTTTAATTTTCATCCAGAGAATCTATTATTATCAGGCTCTGGACCAACTGGAAAAGAGGGGATTGGTCTTGGGCCAGAAAACAAAATATAATCTATTTTAATTAGAAATTTTTAGATTGAATTATAAAACAATTAATTCCTAGTCACAGGTCACTAGCCATTCATAAATTAACTTGTTCACAAAGAGTTAATTACCTAAATACTACTCCACAACAAGACACCAGTTACATATAAAATCTAAGGTTATCAAGACTATTATCAGCTGGTTTTGAAGGTAACATTTAAATTTCACAATCCGTTTTTCAATAAAAAGGATTATTATAATTTGTTACTAGGTCTACACAAATATATTTTATAATTTTTTCTATAAGCACCATTAATAATTATATTCCTTTTCAACCAATTCTTCATTTTTACAGCAATCATTTTTTAATGGAGAGCTCAATTAAGATGGCACAGTAAGGAGGTTAGTTTGAATTGAAGAAACTTTTGGGAAGTTTTAAAAAATACATTATAATGGAATATTATAACGACTTTTTGTCCTACTTAAGTGAAGTTATGACAAAAGTTCAGGAACTTCTTGAAAAAGTCACCATAAAGCATAGTAATTTTTTCTTTTCATTTGAATGTTTTTATTTAATCTTTTTGACTTTTATCTTTATTATTATTTTTTTTTTTAAGATGAAGCTGCGATATGTTTATTAGAAACATCATCTCTGTATAATCCACAAATTTTAATTGACTTAGCAGAGATGACAAACAATGGAACTAGATTTGATGAATATATATTGGAAGGAGAAATGGTGAAGGACCAGTTGGAAAAATTATTAGCTCAGCCACAAGAAACTACAGATTACTATAAAACCTTAGTGGAAGATATTGCAATGGTAGAGGCATCATTGTCTAATGTATAACCCTTTCCACTATTAAATTTCCAATTACTCCATTTCATTATGTTATTATTAGTCAGAAAGATATATTTCTCATATGAATCTCACATTTCCAAAAATATTTTCTACTTCAAGAACATTTGAATTTGATATCTTTGTTCTGTAATGGATAGCCTTTTAAATGAACTTGAGTACCTAATGTTCTATTGTATATATTAGTGATAAATTAAAAATAAAGATTAAAGTATATAGTAAAGATTTTTATTGGGTTAAATCTCCTTTCCTCATAAGTACATTACAACTTATGTTCCTATTAGGCTTGTTCCAACATGCAAGAACTAAAACCACTTTGACAACTAACAGACTTTGCATGTCCTTCCCCCAATCTTTTGATTTTAAAATTGACTGGTCGGTTTTGGAAACAATGTTCATACTCTTTCAGTGCTACATGAATCAAAAAGGAAAACCAATCAAATTCAGAATTAAAAGAGAGGGTGAAGGAGATGATCAGTCTGTAAGTTGTTGAGTTTTGGTGCTTTTAGGATCATATCCAATGATTTTATTAAATAGCTGGTCTTATACTGATCATTTAATAATTAATTTAATCTATTAATTACTTTGGTACTAAAAGGTAAGAATGATATGGATTAGAAAATTGTCCTTTAAACTTTTTATTATGTACATTTAAATTAATAATTATGTAGTTACAAATATAAAAAATGTATAGTGTATTCCAACAAAACATGAAAAATACAATAAACATTAGTATATTTACATCATTACTTACAATATAGTTTACTAATCACATGTTTTAGCCCTTTCAGTTTTTAACAAAAGGATATAGGTTCAGGCAACAAATGGTGCATTAATCACAATAAACTAAAAATCAAATCTGTTTAACATAGATCTGATACTAGTAAAAGGCTAGATTATTAGTAACTAAGTTACTATTATAATTAATTATTTACACTAAATAAAACAAACATCATGATTCAATAAACTAACTAAATTATTCCATTTTAAATAGTGAAGGTACTATTAGAAAGTGCAATACAATCCTAATTAGTGCTCTGCAATTAACATTAAATAAATAAATTATACACATTTTAAATCAATTAAGTCGTTATATCACAAATGTCGAAAAAACAACAACATAATTTAATAAAAGTCCTATCTATATAGTACAACAAAGTATTTATTGCATCTTATGCATAACGTACTTTAGAAAATTATATGTTTAAAGTCTTTCATATAAAATTATTTAAAAATACTGTACAAAACATCAAAATTGCCAACAAATATGTAAGACTAAAAACTGTCAAATATATACAATCTAACAATTAAATTCTATTTAATTGTTAATTGTTGTCTATTTAATTTAATTGTTATATAAAAATATATATGGCTTCAAAAATTGTTCTACAGAGGAAAAAACTGTTGTTTTGGTAGAAAAAACTAAATTCTTGACCTACAATTAACCATTCTATCCAGAGTAACTTAACATTCTGTAACTTCCAAAAAAACAATAAAAATCTTTGGCCAATTTCAAACAAAACTAAGCAATTAAAAAGAAAAATCATGTAGTGTCAGCCAATTTATAATATAACCAAAATGTATCCAAAATAATAAGAATATTATCACCATAAACTTCCTTCTTTTTTTTTTAATTTGGAAATACATTAATTTAAGGCACTTAAATATTTTTGGCAATGGCACAGTCTATTATAAATATAATGATTAAATTAAACTATCATATATGTATTCATATCATAGATAAGTTGGCATAGGAACTAGCATAACTAAAGATGAACAGCTAAACTAAATAGTAAATGTACATTAAAGAATAGTACTAACTTATAGAGATTATTGAGGAAAAGAATGAAAATAAAATTAACTGCTGAACAGTCTTCAAACAATTATAATGAACATTATATAAATGACTGTAACAATTTAAGTCTTATAAGATGTAAACTTAAATAATACTTGATAAAATTATGACATAATAATGGATGTCACAATAAAAACAAAAACTAACTTAGATCCAGTAAGTATTGAACTATTTTGAAATTCTGATTAAGGACCATTATTAATAAAAAATAGTATAGCACAAGGGATAAGCCCTTCAATTAAAGCATTTGTCTTTTGTAGGCCTTTCTCAAAGTCCTCACACAGAGTGGAACCTTATGCTAGGAAGAAGACTCTTGACTTGACCTGCTGAAGGATGAATCGCGATGCCTAGCAGGAAGACTGAAATGCCAATCTTCACCAATGGTACTTTCAGTCTGTAGCTCCCTCAATGGTGGACGTGATCGAACACCAATAGTTGTTGGTCTCTCTTCTGGTCTTTGAGACAACATTAATTTAAGAAGTTCATGCTAAAATAGAGAACCATTATTTTACACTCTCTTGTTAAATTAACCATTTTGTAATATTTATCAAAATACTTCAATAATTAAAATATTAACTAAAATATACAAATTCAAATCATAAATTTAAAAACTTACTTCGTCAGCAAAATCTTTTTCAAAATTGGGAGGAAATTTATTTTCCCGGACAGATGTAAGAGTTCTCCACCTCTCCATTTGAGTGTTAAAAGGAATCAAAAGTTCAAATAATATTAATCCAAGGGAAAAAATATCAACTTTATAATTATACTGTTGTCCATTGACCTAAAACATTATTTTTTTTATTTCTAAAAATATAAATTTTTAAAAAACCAATTGCTAAAAAGGTTTTTCAATATCTATTTAAATTATCTTTAAATAATTTATTTTTTGAAGAAAAAAGATTTAGCTCCGCCGGGAGTCTACCGCGTGACATGCGCAGATGCTAACCACTGCACCACAGAGCTCGGCTTCAAGCAGAGCAAATCCTTCCTCTTCACTGATACCCACTCCCCCGATCTCGCAAATTTTGCGAGTAGCCGCGGGAGGTGGACAATTTTTGTCCAATTTATGGTATTTATTTACCTTTTTTAAATAATTTATTTTTTGAAGAGAAAAGATTTGGCTCCGCCGGGAGTCGAACCCGGGGTCTCCCACGTGACATGCGTGGATGCTAACCACTGAGACCCGGGTTCGACTCCCGGCGGAGCCAAATCTTTTCTCTTCAAAAAATAAATTATTTAAAAAAGGTGGTCACCCACAATTATGATTAGATTAATATAAAATAATTTAAAATTGACGTATGTCAATAAATACCATAAATTGGACAAAAATTGTCCACCTCCCGCGACTACTCGCAAAATTTGCGAGATCGGGGGAGTGGGTATCAGTGAAGAGGAAGGATTTGCTCTGCTTGAAGCCGAGCTCTGTGGTGCAGTGGTTAGCATCCGCGCATGTCACACGGGAGACCCGGGTTCGACTCCCGGCAGAGCCAAATCTTTTCTCTTCAAAAAATAAATTATTTAAAAATAATTTAAAAAAGGTGGTCACCCAGAATTATGATAAGATTAATATAAAATACTTAAATTATCATATGAAAGTAAAGTAAAATTACCTGCTCGGGACTCATGTAGAGTTGGGTTCCTACCCTGGCAGTATGACGTTCATCGACAACTTTCCTTCCAAGTAAAGGAGATCTAAAGTCGTCACCTTCAACCATAGCAGTAACAAGTCCAAAATCTCCAACTTTAACTTGGCCATCAGGAGAAAAAAAAATATTTGAGGGCTTAAAAAAAAATTTTAAGTTAGGCAATAAATTCTTAAGATAAAATTTATTTTATAAATAAAATATACTTATCTAAATTTCACATTTTGATTCTAATTTATATTTTAAAAAAGATAAAACTAGTAATGTGAGTGAAGATTATGATCATTTCAATTAGTAAAATATAATTACTTTGAACATAAAAAAAAACTATATAATGTACTTCTAGTAACTTATAACATTACTATTCCAACAAACATATTTGACCCATCAGAATAAAACTGAGCAGTATTCGATTCTTAGGCAAGGTTTGCACAAGAGGGATTAACCTGTCAACCGAGTGGAACGTATTAATATGTCAAGCGTAAACAATAGTGTGTACGGGTAGGACATATGAATTTGTCCTTGAAATATATGTTTCGCCCAGGAACGGGTGGGACTTATATTTTTGTACAACATAGGTATTAGTGATCGATACATGTTTCAACGTGAATTTATAAATATATAAAACTATTTAAAGTACATAACATTATGAACAAAAACTGAAGATTACAAAATTAAAAATTTAAATAATAAAAATAATTTTAAAAATAAAAAAAGTAAAAATTTTGAAAATAATAAAATAATTAAATATTCTTACTAGGAAAAAATAAATGTTTCAGTTTTATATGGGACTACCTCAGTGTCAAAAAAAAAAAAATAAATAAATAAAATAAAAAAACTGGAAATCTTGAAGGTTTTACCTTCTCTAAACTTACATAGTTAATTTCTCGGTAGCATCAATGTAAATGTTGTTCGAAGTGCTGGCCTCTCGCTGCAATACATGCATCACATAGCGAACTCACAGATCACACTGCATCTAAACATTGTTCTGCGGTGAGCTGGTTGCAAACCAGTCTGATGCTCTCGATGAGATCATCCCTTGTGCAGATGGGCACTTGGTAGACTTTTTCATTCACGAATCCCCACACGAAGAAATCTAGTGGCGGGAGGTCCGGAAACCGTGGAGGCCAAGGCACCGGCCCACCTCATCCTATCCAGCGACCTGAGTAGTTGATGTCCAACCATCAAGTTGAAACCAGTTCTCAAGCCTTCTTTCCAAAGGGATATCTTCTTTAAGTGCCCGTAAGTCATTCTCGAGGAATAGATAATAATTTCAGCATTAAGTCGAGCAAGTAAAAATACAGGACCTATTATGCCATTATTACAAAGACCGACCCACACGTTTACAGAAAACTTATGCTGGCAGTGAAATTCTCCAACAGCGCAGGGATTTTCATGTGCCCAAAGAAGGTAGTTTCTTTGATTGAATATGCACGTGTAAAAGTCGCTTTGTCCGTCCAGATTACTTTCGAACTTAAGTTTACATCGTTTTGCAATTGTTCTTTGTACCAATTACAATTTAATGGCTGGGGATAATCAGCAGGTATTAAATTTTGTACCTTTTGTACATGGTAAGCATGCCTGCGGTCAGCTCTTAATGTGCGCCAAATGATTACCCTTGGTATGCCAAGAGCTGAAGCAACTCTCCGGACGCTTGTACCAGGGTTGGTATTGAAGTGCTGCAGTATCCTCTCCCTCCGCCTCAGGTCGGCTTCCATCGGAGCCTGCATACGTTTTCCACCACGATTACATGAGAAGGACCTATAGTCCGGCCAATGAAAGAAGCGTCACGGAATTGCCCCCACCCTCGGCAGAGAGTAGGCAGAGCCTTCCCTTCCTGCCATCTCTCTCACCCTAGTAAGCCTCATTGAACGGCTCATAAGCCGTACTTCAGTACTAGTACCGTTCATTCTTTATAAAATAAAAACAAAAAAATAAATGAACAAGATTATTAAAAACATAATACATTGTTATGTTTTAACTGTTGTAAATTGTATGTTGAAAATCAATTATCTTTCGTCTGTTTTTGTTGTTCTCGCTTTTAGAATAAGATGAATAAAAATATTTTTATTTTTTTAATAAATTAACTTTCGTTTTAGTTGTGTTTGTTCATTGTTTGTAAATTAAAAATGCAAAAATGTTTAAAATTAAACATATTCAGCGTTTTTCGAAGTTACAATAAAAAAAAAAGTTGAGCCGGACGAAGTTGAAAACCGAATGTTGGTTTAAGCCGACTGCTCTACCTCCCCTCCTAGAGGGGGTAGCCCGTGGAGGGGTAACCCCCACCACCCGTGTCGCTTCTTTCATTGGCCGGACTATAGTCTCTCGAAGCCTTCTGAAAGTGCTGGTAAAAACACCTCTGTGTGGGGTTTCTCGGTCAGGAAACCGTCTGCGATATTCCCGATCTGCCTGACGTGCATTGCCATCGCAGAATCCTTAGACGTAGACTATGTCCGCGTATTCAGCATTGGTAATAGCCATATTTGTTGACTTCACTGAACACTACTAGCAACACCACTAATGTGAGAATGCAAGGCTGGATTCCCCTGAAAAAGGATTAAAATGATAGTATAATGGCTAACATTTTAATCCTTTCTTTTTAAGTTTAAACACTCATCCTAGATGTTTTATTGATAACGAAAGCGTGAGAATATTCATCTTTTCTTACTCCTCATAAATTAAGAAATTAAGCTAACTCAAAAAGCCAGTATTTTTCTGTAATTTAAATACATTAATGAAAAAAAAATTAAAATACTCTTTTTGCACAACTATTTTTATTTTTTTGTGATTTTCTCGAAAACGAAGCGGAAACGAGGCATATGCCAGATGACTTTTCTTAGTTTTTCGATCCTCTATTGATCCCTGAAGTCAGACAATTTGGACGGGCTCTCAGTAGACTTTTATATAGACGGTAGAGAAAAAAAATGGGTAATACTGCATGCTAAACGGGGTAGAATAGAAATGGCACAGAAAAAAGTTTCCTATCTAAATCTGTTAAGGAGACAGAATTTTTTTGTTTTTATTTTTAAAATCTTACTTTTTTTCTGCAAAATGGCAGTTTTCTCTACTTTGGTTTAGCATAGAAACAAAAACAATGATATTTTCTTTATCAGCATTAAATTTTCTAAAATATGAGATAGGTCTAGTTATTTTAAATCCACATTCAGTGGGCCTTTTAATGCACAAAACATTTATTAAAACTTAAATTTTTAATATTTTTTTTAGAATTCCTCACTCCCCATTGGAGCACCCTAGAAGCCGTCAAATTTCCTAAAACTGGGGAATTTAATTACCTTTTTAGTGGTGTAACCCATGATACAATTGCACTTCACCTTTTGAGTCTAAATGAAGTTTTTCTAATGAAAAACATGCTAGAGAATAAATACTTGACTGCTTCACGTACCTGTTAGAAAAAACTACTTGATTGAATAAAAGTATTAGTTATTTTATTTCTTGTCCATATGCATTAGGGGTAAAGAGTTGTGGAGGTGGCAAGCCCTCCCTCACCCTCACCCCCCCCCTCCAAAAAATAAAAATAATCTTATCATAGGAAGTTGAGGTGGAGGGGGCCAAATTCATGCTGATTAGCTAATGTTACATAAAAGTACTTTTTTTAATACTTATAAAATATAACAATTTGGGATTATTTGAAGACATTAAATAAATCATCAGAAAACGACATTTTATAATGTGCCCTGCTACTCATTAGCCTAGACTATATCATGTTCTGATTGGAATTAGTGTTACCAAGCCCCAAATTTATTTAGTTAAGCTTTGTAAACAATTATAACCCCCCTGGGTGCAAAGGTCATTAGAAGTTGTCCTCTTATTTTATGACTGCATCAGTTGCCATTCACTCTTCAGCCATGGACTTCACCACAAGTGAATTTGTGAATTTATTTATTTATTTTGAATTTGAAGTGAGTTTATTTTTTTTTTTGAGAGGGGGAGGAGAGGGAGGGCTTGCCACCTTCACAACTCTTTACCCCTCATGCATATGGACAAGAGATAAAATAACTAATAGTTTTATTCAAACAAGTAGTTTCTTCTAGAAGGTACATGAAGCAATCAAGTATTTATTCTTTAGCGTGTTATTCATCAGAAAAACTTCTTTTAGACTCAAAAGGTGAAGTGCAATTGTATCATGGGTTACACCAATAAAAAACTAACTAAATTCTGCTGTTTTTAGGAAATGGGATGAATTCTAGGGTGCTCCAATGGGGAGTGAGGAATTTTCAAAAAGTATTAAAAATTTAAGTTTAAATAAATGTTTTGTGTTTTGCGCGATAAAAGGCCCACTGAAAGTGGATTTAAAATAACTAGACCTATTTCATCTTTTAGAAAATTTAATGCTGATTGAGAAAATATCATTGTTTTTGTTTCTACGCTGAACCAAAGTAGTACTGCCGTACAAGTAAAACTGCCGTTTTTCCTAAAAAGTAAGATTTTAAAAATAAAATTCTATCTCCTCAACAGATTGAGATAGGAAACTCGTTTCTGCGCCATTCTACCCTATTTAGCATGCAGAATTACCCAATTTTGTTTTTACACTAGTATAAATTACAATATTTATAACATTAATATATATAATTTATATTAATATATATATATATTTTTTTTTTCTATTTTCTATTTGTTTGTAATTTTGTATTTTCCTTCCTGCTATAAATATAAATAAACGAGAATGTATATTTCATAGTCTTTTCATTTATTTGAAGCATAAATAAATAAAAAAAAAATCGAAATTACATTTCTTTGGGCGTAACGTATTGACACGTCTTAGTGAAAGAGCTCGTGCCCGTTATGTGCTGCGCAATATACAAGGGAACTCCCCGGTTCACAGGTTAAGACTTTTCTTCTTTGTAACTAATAATTCAAACAATGTCACAAAAGATTTGTACCTTTAAGTCTCGGTGAATCAATCCTTGAAGATGCACATATTCAACAGCCTGTACAATTTGGTCAAAAATATGCATTATTTGTTTTTTGTCACGTGTTAGATTGTCACTAAGCCAGTCTCTTAAAGATTCTTTCCGACATAATTGCATCTGAATAAACAAATACATTCGCAGGCTTCTTCCATCACTTGGTCCGGATGAAATACTGAGAGAACTTGGTCGGGTACAGCAAGTAATAGCTGTACCATTTGTATTACAGTGTGATGATTCCTTAGATTCATCCATATATGACTCATCTTTTTTTGAAGATCCTTCAAAAACAATGTAGGAGTCGCTGGCATCTTGTATTTGTCTATGAATTGGCTGATTTTCAATGGATTCTTCAATTTGACAACTTCCTGGATAAAATGAGGATGCTTTTTCCCATAAAGATTTAAGGACATTTTTTTGTCTTCGGTGATGAATTGGAAGAGAAGGAGGTATTTCGCTGGAAGGAGTTATTTGACTGCTCAGATCAACTCTTACTGCATCATCACTAAAAATCTCGTCCCTAAAAATAATTTAAAAAACATTATATTATTAAGAATGTAATAAAAAAAATGCATTTGCTGATTTTCAGATAGTTTATAAATACTTTTCAATAAGGAAAAAAGATGTTGGGGGTGGAGGTCAAAAGATTAAAAAATATTTAGACTTTTGACTGCCAACCCTTAAAAAAAAATTATGTTAAGCATAAGTTCAATTATCCAATAAAGTACTTTTTTTAGTGTATTAAATTATTGATACAAAAGACAAAGAAACTTCCAGCTTCCAGTGAATCCACTAAAAATTTTTTGTTTTTTAATTTTGGTCAAGAATTCATGTTGTAGATAGACCACAACTCTCTCTCTCTCTCTCTCTCTCTCTCTATATATATATATATATATATATATATATATATATATATATATATATATATATATAGAGAGAGAGAGAGAGAGAGAGAGAGAGAGAGAGAAAGATATCTCTAGAAAGAGAATACCTCTAAATGACTAGCGAAGATCAGCATCACTAGGAAATATGCTAACATTAATTTGTTAATTCGGTCGGAAATTGGTAAAGGGTTAACGGTACGAAATTCAACTGAATGTGTACAGAAGTTTCTTTCTAACAGTCTTCCCCGTTGCCAGTGGACTGTTCAGGAATAACTGACATGCTGGGTGGTATGTGAGAGAGAGAGAGAGAGAGAAAGATATCTCTAGAAAGAGAATACCTCTAAATGACTAGCGAAGATCAGCATCACTAGGAAATATGCTAACATTAATTTGTTAATTCGGTCGGAAATGGGTAAAGGGTTAACGGTACGAAATTCAACTGAATGTGTACAGAAGTTTCTGTCTAACAGTCTTCCCCGTTGCCAGTAGACTGTTCAGGAATAACTGACATGCAGGGTGGTATGTGGCTTTAAAGAATTCAAATAAAAAATAACAATTTATCAATGGTGTAGGGCAGCAATATAAAACTAATTTTAAGGCTTTTAAAAACATAGATAAACAGAACTCAGAAGAATTGATCCTTAATTATTTTAATGTAAAAATGTAAATTTATAATTGAACATTATTAACCCTTTGACTGCTACTAACACAGATATGTGCGGTGGGCAGGCGTGCCTCTGGTGCTACTAACACAAATCTGTGTGCTTAAGGGAGCTCACCTCCAGTGCTACTATCACAGATTTGTGATTCTGAACGTCTGCTACTCGCACATATTTCTGTGCCGCTGAAATGCCATCTAGCGGTCTCTAAATCAATCTGTGGACTCTTTGAATACCCAGTAGGTAGCGCAGGCACCCCCTTTTCATTCTATGCCCGGTCTGAGAGGCCAGACCTTTTTATACCTGGTTAGGCCTAGGCCAACCTGTTCAAGTCCCACAGTGTAGTTCGTAGTAAACATAAAAATAGAAAATTAACGATGTATTGCTGTGATGTTTATGAAGAAGCTTTGTGTTTATTGCCGTGCTTTGAAACGTATCAGACACAAGAACATTATTAAAAAAAAAAAAAAAAAAAAAAAATGACACTACCAATGGTCCAAAGGTCTAAAGTCCGGATATAATGAGGATGGATTTTTTTTTTTTTTTAAATCGGAAATGACGAATTTGCGATGAAAAACTAGCAAAAAGAACTCAGCACTGAGTGGTTGCTCAAGCGGCAGCCCCGTAGCACCCACTCAAGGTTAAGCCTTGGACTGTTCCGCAGCGAACAGGTTAAGGGAACTGACATAACTCTCAGAAACATTAAAAATTATTTTAACTTTGAGCATACTGGTCAGATGGAAGATTTCAACACCTTCATGGATGAAAAAAGACCTTTTTGCTAAAAATGGCAGGTAAATTAATCCAATAGTTATCAAGCTTAGCGGTCACCAAATCAAAATGATTTATGTTAACAGACTTGAAGCCGGGAAATTCAAACAGTTTTGATAATGAAAAAACAGACAGCTGAAAATGAAACCTTACTTATGAGTGTGAGCCCACAATGCATCCTGCGTTTCCTGCCAATTTGGTGGAGGGCACTCAAGCCAAGCATTGAAGTACCTGACTATGTTTTGATGATCAAGTTTTGCAAGAGCTTTGACTTCTCTCATAACCCTTTCACGTGATTCTTCTCTAAACAAAGAATATTTGTTATCTTAGTCTTGAAATTAATATCATGAATAATATGAAATACGATTAATATGAATAATGTTTATATCCTTACTTATTGGGAAGAGGAATTCTTTTTATCGCATAATGGCAATCATCAATTTTGTTTTTGGCCTGGAAAACAACACCAAAACCTCCTTTTCCAAGGCAATGGACAGGCTCAAAATCAGTTAAATAGCGAGATACATATTCTGATGAACTGCTGAACAGAACTGGGAATGCAAATTTTGATGAAGAATTGTTCCTAGTATGTCCATTCATTGATCCTTCTACTAATGGTTCACGATCCTTAAATTAAGGAAAAACATTAAAAACAATTCAATCAGTAATTAGTAAACATTATTTGGGTTTCGTAACCTTCTACTGCATTTTTAGATAAATGTTAACATATGTGTTGAGCTTAGCTCAAGTAAAAATATAATAAAATTGTGTTCTAATGTTTTGGGAATCTTAATTTTATATTTGTCATAAAATAACACAAAACATGGCACAGTTGGCATTTCAAATACAGTTCCAAATGTGAGGGAAGGATTCATAATAACAGAGTGCTCGAGGATGGAGTACTGCATACACAGAAAAAATGAAACCATGGAAATACTTAAATTCTGTAGCAGGTGACAAGGACCTGACTAACCTATTGACCAATTTTATGCAGATTTAAAAAGCTTGATTGTGACATGCGACTTTCAAGATCAAGAAGAAAACATGTTAAAAGCTTGACTGATACTTAAAATAAGATCTGTAGTATTGAGGGAGAAGTCAATGCGTGAAGATCTAACTCTAAAGTTAGGTTGCAAATAGTAAATAAATGCAGGTGATAGGAGCTTAAGGGGCAAATAAGGACATTTTTGAGATATGGAAAACCAGCTATAGCAATGACAAAGTTAACAGGTGAGAAAAAAAAAATTACTGCAAACCTTGAGGTCTTGGACATAACTTTGGGGCATGTTCAGCAATGGGTCGAAATTGCAATAATTTTAAGTCAAATAATCATTTCACCAAAATAACTTTGTATGGGAGTGTGAATGGAAAATTGTGAATCAAATTTTAGTATTGATATACCCAGAAGAACATAAAACAGTTATGATATATACTAAAAACAAATAAGTTTATGTCATATTAAAAAACTGTCACTCCTAAATTAAGATTTATTTTTCCTAATTCAATGAAAGCATAATTGGGGAAAAATTATTAAAAAAAACCATTATTAAGGTAAAATGAAGGATATAAATATACCTCATCTTTATTCTTTTTAAGAAAGAGAATCAAACGTCTTTGAAGTATAACATTCAGTAAAATTGCAGTAGAAATACTTGTCAACAACACTTCTTTCCTGGAAAAAAAAATATGATAATAATATTAAAATTACTAGTATAAGAATATAAGAAACAAATAGTAAGTTTAGTTAAATAACTATTAAAACCTAGTTTTAACTATTGACAGAGCTAGTAGTAAATAAGTTCCCATTCACAGTTGTTATTTTTTTATCATATTTACTTTTTAAATAAAGAAAATATATTAGAATGTCGAAAAAGCCTACGGTGAACGATCTTCTTTCTTTGATTGAAGAAGGTGATAAATTCTATGGAACAGAAACTATAATTATTGGACCTCCTGAAGAAGATAAAGACGTTGCAACTGATGAAGATTCCGATGCATCGGATGGAGAAGCTACTGGAGAGGATCTTTATCTGCCAGCATTATTGTTACGTTCTGAGGTAGTTCCATCTGTTTCATCACCCCAACATGAAGAAGAAAACAAAGAAATAGCAGAGCTACCTTTATTTTCAGACCAGCCGAGAAGTTCGTATCAAACAAGAAAAAAGCGGGCCAAGAAATCTATTGATAAAAATCAGCAGCCGTGGAATGTAGATGCTAAAAAGGTAAAATTTTCATTACTTATATTTGTACCAACTACCATTTCTTCTGAAATTACTAATTTAAAAACACCTTTTGAAGCATTTTCATACTTTTTCTCTGAAGAATTAGTTAATATAATTGTCGCAAATACGAATACTTATGCTCATGCTAAAGGATTTCATGAATTTTCTTTGACAGCAAATGATTTATATTGTGCACTGGGTATACTTCTTTTTTCGGTATACCACATTTTATCTAGGAGAAGGATGTACTGGAGTACTGATGAAGATTTTAATTTGCCTTTTATTAGAAATTCCATGAGAAGAAATCACTTTGATGATATGCTTATATTTCTTCATATAGTAGATAATACTAAGCAAACAAAAGATACTTTATTCAAAGTACGACCACTTTTTGAAAATTTAAATAAAAAATTTAAATCTTTATCGACACTACAAAACTACAGCGTGGACGAGTCTATAATACCATATTTTGGTAGACACGGCTGCAAACAATTTATTAGGGGAAAACCTATTAGATTTGGTTTTAAATTATGGTGTCTGGCAGATTCCAGTGGCCTATTAGTGCACGCAGAACCATATGCCGTCATACGTACAGATTTAAAAAAAACAAATTTAGGGCAAGGTAGAGATGTTGTAGTAGGTCTAATAGAAAAATGTAATATACAACCTGGGTCGAGGATATTTCTTGACAATTTTTTTACCTCTGAGCAACTCGTAAGAGAATTACGAGAAAAGGGAATAGGCTGCACAGGGACAGTTAGGGAAAATAGAATTAACTATGAAAAATACAAATTGACAGACCGAAAATATTATAAAAAACTAAAAAGAGGTTCAATACAAATGAAGTCTGATGGAACATTGATCATTATCAGATGGAATGACAACGCTGTGGTCACAGTTATGACTAGCTGTATTGAAGCAGAGGAGAAACAAATAAAGAGATATTCACATGAAGAAAAGAAAAAAATTTCAATACCTATACCTGCAGCAATAGCTGCTTACAATCAATACATGGGAGGAGTTGATCTGTCAGATCAATGTATTAGTACATATCGCTGTAGTATCAGAACAAAGAAATGGTGGTGGCCATATTTTGCTTGGGCAGTTGACATTTCTGTTGTTCAAGGTTGGATTTTACTTAGAAGGAATGGGATAAATATGGATTTGCTGGAGTTCAGAAGAACTTGTGTATTGTACATGATAAGGCATTATGGCATATCATCAAGTAGAACTCAAAGCAGCCGTCCGAGTTCCAGAGGAGAAGATGAACTAAGAATGGACAGACTTGACCACATAATAGTGAAGGGTTCTTCAAAATATAAAGTTTGTGTAGTGTGCAAAGCAAGAACGGTTTATCTATGTAAAAAGTGTCAAAAATCACTACATCCTGATTCATGTTTCGAAAAATTTCATTCAATTATTAGCAAATAAAATATTTGGTAAATAAATTATAATTTTGTAAATGTATATGTCAAGAAAAAATAAAAAGAATTAAGTTCAATACAAAAATTGTTTTCCTTATTGGAAGTGGAACTAACATTCCTCAGCATGTAGCCACATCTGACCCCTTATGTGCCCACACGCAACTAATGTTGCGTGGTCATTTCTCCTAACCTACCTTAAATTAATTTTTAAAAATATTTTTTACAATATATTAGAATCCAAATAATCAATATTTTATAATAAAATACAAAAAAAAAAAAAAAAAAACTTTCTGGGCACTAATGGGTTAATATTACCCATCCCTGTTAACATAGTAGTGATTTACAACTCCTCTCTTATATGAAACAAATGAACAGCAGGCAAGTAAACTGTCTGTTATAGAAATCCCATACTCTTATTTTGAGGAATTAAATCAAAGCGCATAAATTCTGTTCGGTAACACAATAGTTTGGTTCATCATGATAAAATTCCACAAAGTGATAACAGTTTTGCTTAAGATAAAACCTTAATGCACCCTTTTTTGAACTTTTGGCTTAAAATAAAGATCCTAGTTAGTAAATGTAAAACATTCAAAAAACATATCAGCACCAACAGTTTTATACATTTCTTTTAATTTAAAGTGGGGCAGGGATAATTTTGAATAAGTAATAAAGTTTTGAAAATTTTTCTTTGATAACTGCATGCCAAATTCATTTTTTGAGAAACTTCATTAACACATTTAATCCAAGATTTTTCATTTTTTTAAAAACTTCTTAATAAATTTGAGACAAACACACTATTAGATCCACTCCATATTAGATTTTTTTAGTGTGCACAACCTATGGTGGTTTTTATTTTTTATCTGTGCACAACCTATGGTGGTTTTTATTTTTTATCTTGGAGGCATTGGTAACTTCATAACTCACAACCTATTTAAATCCATGAATTTTATACTTCACTTCTAATAAATGTTTAGTATTTATTAAATCACTAATTTATTATATATTCAGGTTTTTTCCTCTTGCATTACAGTTGGTGATGCATTTAGCTATAATAAACTTTAACAGGTACATATAGTACATATTTTACTCTTAACCTGGATAAAAAATTAAAATAAATGCAAATACCTGTAAAAAACCTCCATGAAAAATAAACAAACACTTACCACCAGTACCAAAAAGAAACCATGATAACTTGGACAGGTGTTTCTTTTTCTACATCTTCATCCTCATCATCAATATCTTCAATTGTCGGCTCACCATTGTCAATGACTATAGTAATGTTAACTTTATCATTTGAAGAACACAAGCCTGTCTCAGCCTTTTCTACATCTGCAGCACTATACAAAAAATATCCATTCCCTAAAACAGTGAAGTTTAATCAGAGATGTTTCCATAAAAATCTCATTTCCTTAACAATACGACAAAGTATACCATTAACATATTCAGATGCATAAAGCACGGACAGTGCCGTGGTTGTTGCTTGATTTTTTTCTTCAGTAATTTGAAGAATTGGTTCTTTTGGCCCAGCAATTCCAAGCATTCTAGCTGAAAATTCAATAATCCATTAAATTTAATACTGTTATAACATTCCTATAACAAATTTAAAAAATTCATAACTTTACTCAAAATCATAAATATTTACCTGGAACAGGTCTCCATGGAATTCTAGGAATAAAAGTTTCACCAGCAATGCGATTGTGCTGCGCATGCTCCAATATTTTACGTTGCATTTGCACACTTTCCTGAATATACAACTTAAGAACAACAAATAATACAAAATTATTTTTGAGTTATGCAATTATTCGACAACAAATACAATTAATATAAATATAAAATACAAAAAATTGAAGAGAGTGAATATATATAATATTAACCTGTTTATTATGCATGCCAATATACAGAACAGGTGATTTTGGTAAGAAAAAATGATCTTCTATGTTATTAGAGCCTCCAAACAGATCGACCCATTTCATTTGTCCTTTAATCACTTGCCAGGCACTTACAACAGGATACTCAAACTGAAATTTGGATTCGTAAATTTTGTTATAAACTTATGAAATTAATTAAAACAATAAATACTTAAAATGATGAATCATACAATATGGATTTCATAATCATGTTACACTTCTTATTTTAATTTATGCAAAATATATTTGAGTATTGGTCATAAAACAAAATATAAGTATGTAATAAAATACAAGTAAACTATTTACATAAAAATGACCTCACAAAAATATGGAATTCAATGGGACATGAAATTCAAAAGAAAATTGACAGTGGTAATAAATATAAATAAAAAAAATTGAAGAAAAAGAAATAAAAATAAATTATTTCAATCATATCAACTCTGAGTAAACAAATTTTAAAGAAAATTATTATTATAGCATTTCCAAGTCAAATTCAACCTTTTCCAAGTCAAATCCAACCTTTTCCATTTCAAATTCAACCTTTTCCAAGTCAAATTCAACCTTTTCCATTTCAAATTCAACCTTTTCCAAGTCAAATTCAACCACTTCTTCATGTTCGCCCGGTCAACCCCCTTACCTAAGCATATTATATCATGACCAGCTATCCATTAACATTAATATTTATTTTAAGGTTCGAGTGACGATGGGGGGGGGGGGGGGGGGCTTAAATAAAAAAAATAGATTTTCGGATTTCTTTCACACGGGGGTGCAATTTTATGTTTTCAGGGCGGTGTTTACGAAAAAAATATTAATTTTGTATTTTAGGGGGGGGGGGTGGCGCATTATTAAAAAAATAGATTTTCGGATTTCTTTCACACGGGGGTGCAATATTATGTATTCGAGGGCGGTGTTTACGAAAAAAATATTAATTTTGGAAATTATTGTGGGGAGGGGGGGGGGGGGGTGGCGCAGAATGAAAAAATTAAATTTTTTGGATTTCTTTCACACGGTGGTGCAATTTTATGTTTTGGGGGCCAGTGATTACGAAAAAAATATTCATTTTTATTTTAGAGGCCTGGTGGGGGGCGCTCATTGAAAAAAATAGATTCAAGTCAAATTCAAACTACTTCTTCATGTTCGCCCGGTCAACTCCCTTACCTAAGCATATTATATCATGACCAGCTATCCATTAACATTAATATTTATTTTAAGGTTCGAGTGACGATCGGAGGGGGGGGGGGCGGCTTACAATAAAAAAATAGATTTTCGGATTTCTCTCACAAGGGGGTGCAATTTTATGTATTCGGGGGCAGTGTTTTTAAAAAAAATATTAATTTTGTATTTTAGTTGGGGGGGGGCTAGGGCATTTAAAATAAATATATTTTCGGATTTCTTTCACAGGGAGTTGCGATTTTATGTTTTGGGGGCGGTGTTTTTGAAAAAAATATTGATTTTGTATATTAATAGGGGGGGGCTGGGGCATTTAAAATAAATAGATTTTCGAATTTCTTTCACACGGGGGTGCAATTTTTGTTATCGGGGGCGGTGTTTTTGAAAAATATATTAATTTGGTATTTTAGTGGGGAGGGGTGGCGTATAATAAAAAAAAAAAAATTTCGGATTTCTTTCACACGGGGGTGCAATATAATGTTTTCGGGGGCGGTGTTTTTAAAAAAAATGTTCATTTTGTATTTAGGTGGGGGGGGTGGCGTATTATAAAAAAATCAGATTTTCGGATTTCTTTTACTCTGGGTTGCAATTTTATGTTTTCGGGGGCGGTGTTTTTGAAAAAAATATTAATTTTGTATTTTAGTGAGGGGGGGGGGGTGATGCTTTATAAGAAAAATAGATTTTCGGATTTCTCTCACAAGGGGGTGCAATTTTATGTATTCGGGGGCAGTGTTTACGAAAAAAATATTAATTTTGTATTTTAGTAGGGGGGGGGGGCTGCGGCATTTAAAATAAATATATTTTCGGATTTCTTTCACAGGGAGTTGCAATTTTATGTTTTGGGGGCGGTGTTTTTTGAAAAAAATATTGATTTTGTATATTAATAGGGGGGGGGGCTGGGGCATTTAAAATAAATAGATTTTCGAATTTCTTTCACACGGGGGTGCAATTTTTGTTATCGGGGGCGGTGTTTTTGAAAAATATATTAATTTGGTATTTTAGTGGGGAGGGGTGGCGTATAATAAAAAAAAAAAATAGATTTTCGGATTTTTTTCACACGGGGGTGCAATATAATGTTTTCGGGGGCGGTGTTTTTAAAAAAAAATGTTCATTTTGTATTTAGGTGGGTGGGGGGTGGCGCTTTGTAAAAAAAATAAATTTTCGGATTTCTTTCACACTGGGTTGCATTTTATGTTTTCGGGGGCGGTGTTTTTGAAAAAAATATTAATTTTGTTTTTTAGTGGGGGGGGGTTTGCGTATTATAAAAAAATAGATTTTCGAATTTCTTTCACAGGGGGATGCAATTTTTGTTATCGGTGGCGGTGTTTTTGAAAAACATATTAATTTTGTATTTTAGGGGTGGGGTGGCGCATATAAAAAAAATAGATTTTCGGATTTCTTTCACACGGGGATGCAATATTATGTTTTCGGGGGCGGTGTTTTAAAAAAAAAATGTAGTCATATATAGTCATTTTTATTTAAGAGTGGGGGGACGCACTACGTGGTATGGGGGCAGTGTTTCTCTTCAATTATGGGATTATAACTGTTTGTTAAAATAATATGAATAAAATATTACCAGTGTTGATGTGGGATTTATTTTTCATTTCCATACTTACAAAGTGACCTTGCGTACTAAGCATAACCATAATTTCTGAATGTTTTAAACATTTCTTTTCTTTAAAGTATTAATAAAAATATATGTTATAAATTAAAACTTTTATTATTTGTACTAAATATCTTAAAAAATAATATTTTTTAAAATTTTATTTTCGTTTACAATCAACATCATAAATATATATATTTATATAAAATTGTTATTATAATTACTATAATTATTATAATTCATATATAAATATTAGTAAATATAATAATAAATTAATGGACTATTACAACATTAATTTTTACAAGCATAATATTTCTACTAATATCTAGTAACTTAATAAGTTATCAATAATTCATATAATTTTGTATCAAAATATCGATAAGATCTCAATATATAACTTTAATATCCGTAAATAAAAAGTAAAACTGAACTTCTCATTAAAATAACATTTGGAACTAAAATTATGAATGATAGTAAATTAAAAAAAATTACAAATACAAATAAATAATTTAGTGGAAAGGAATAAAAAAATTCAATAGGGATTAAGACATAGCTAATGTAAAATTAAATAAATTATAAATTTACGATTAAATTCAGAAGTTTTAACTAAAGAATACAGTATAAAAAATATATAAATACACATATAAAAATGTACATAAACAATTTAAATATAAAAAAAAAAAAACTTCATCTATAATCTAATCAATACCTACTATATTTCAGCAAAAGTAATAAGTGAGAATACACACTCAATGCAGAGGTTGTCCTGCTGCTGCTGTCAGTAGTTTGAGCATCATGCTCATAAAGTAGCTACTACAATCGTTACTCGTGATTGAAGCAACACCGAATTGTAAACGAAATTAAAATTTAAAAAAATATTATTTTTTAAGATATTTAGTACAAATAATAAAAGTTTTAATTTATAACATATATTTTTATTAATACTTTAAAGAAAAGAAATGTTTAAAACATTCAGAAATAATGGTTATGCTTAGTACGCAAGGTCACTTTGTAAGTATGGAAATGAAAAATAAATCCCACATCAACACTGGTAATATTTTATTCATATTATTTTAACAAACAGTTATAATCCCATAATTGAAGAGAAAAACTGCCCCCACACCACGTAGTGCGTCCCCCCACTCTTAAATAAAAATGACTATATATGACTACATTTTTTTTTTAAAACACCGCCCCCGAAAACATAATATTGCATCCCCGTGTGAAAGAAATCCGAAAATCTATTTTTTTTATATGCGCCACCCCCCCCCCTAAAATACAAAATTAATATGTTTTTCAAAAACACCGCCACCGATAACAAAAATTGCACCCCCCTGTGAAAGAAATTCGAAAATCTATTTTTTTATAAAGCGCCACCCCCCCCACTAAAATACAAAATTATATTTTTTTCAAAAACACCGCCCCCGAAAACATAAAATTGCAACCCAGTGTAAAAGAAATCCGAAAATCTGATTTTTTTATAATGCGCCAACCCCACCTCCCCACTAAAATACAAAATTAATATTTTTTCAAAAACACCGCCCCCGAAAACATAAAATTGCACCCCCGTGTGAAAGAAATCAGAAAATCTATTTTTTTCGTTGTGAGCCCCCCACCACGCCTCTAAAATATAAAAAATATTTTTTTCGTAATCACTGCCCCCCAAAACATAAAATTGCACCACCGTGTGAAAGAAATCCGAAAAATTTAATTTTTTCATTCTGCGCCACCCCCCCCCCACAACAATTTCCAAAATTAATACTTTTTTCGTAAACACCGCCCCCGAAAACATAAAATTGCACCCCCGTGTGAAAGAAATCAGAAAATCTATTTTTTTCATTGTGCGCCCCCCACCACGCCCCTAAAATAAAAATGAATATTTTTTTCGTAATCACTGCCCCACAAAACATAATATTGCACCACCGTCTGAAAGAAATCCGAAAAATTTAATTTTTTCATTCTGCGCCACCCCCCCCCCCACAATAATTTCCAAAATTAATATTTTTTTTGTAATCACCGCCCCCGAATACATAAAATTGCACCCCCGTGTGAAAGAAATCCGAAAAATTTAATTTTGTCATTCTGCGCCACCCCCCCCCCCCCACAACAATTTCCACAATTAATATTTTTTCGTAAACACCGCCCCCGAAAACATAAAATTGCACCCCCGTGTGAAAGAAATCAGAAAATCTATTTTTTTCATTGTGCGCCCCCCACCACGCCCCTAAAATAAAAATGAATATTTTTTTCGTAAACACCGCCCCCGAATACATAAAATTGCACCCCCGTGTGAAAGAAATCCGAAAAATTTAATTTTGTCATTCTGCGCCACCCCCCCACCCCCCACAATAATTTCCAAAATTAATATTTTTTTTGTAAACACCGCCCCCGAATACATAAAATTGCACCCCCGTGTGAAAGATATCCGAAAAATTTAATTTTGTCATTCTGCGCCACCCCCCCCCACAACAATTTCCAAAATTAATATTTTTTCGTAAACACCGCCCCCGAAAACATAAAATTGCACCCACGTGTGAAAGTAATCAGAAAATCTATTTTTTTCATTGTGAGCCCCCCACCACGCCTCTAAAATAAAAATGAATATTTTTTTCGTAATCACTGCCCCCCAAAACATAAAATTGCACCACCGTGTGAAAGAAATCCGAAAAATTTAATTTTTTCATTCTGCGCCACCCCCCACCCACAACAATTTCCAAAATTAATACTTTTTTCGTAAACACCGCCCCCGAAAACATAAAATTGCACCCCCGTGTGAAAGAAATCAGAAAATCTATTTTTTTCATTGTGCGCCCCCCACCACGCCCCTAAAATAAAAATGAATATTTTTTTCGTAATCACTGCCCCACAAAACATAATATTGCACCACCGTCTGAAAGAAATCCGAAAAATTTAATTTTTTCATTCTGCGCCACCCCCCCCCACAATAATTTCCAAAATTAATATTTTTTTTGTAATCACCGCCCCCGAATACATAAAATTGCACCCCCGTGTGAAAGAAATCCGAAAAATTTAATTTTGTCATTCTGCGCCACCCCCCCCCACAACAATTTCCAAAATTAATATTTTTTCGTAAACACCGCCCCCGAAAACATAAAATTGCACCCCCGTGTGAAAGAAATCAGAAAATCTATTTTTTTCATTGTGCGCCCCCCACCACGCCCCTAAAATAAAAATGAATATTTTTTTCGTAATCACTGCCCCCCAAAACATAAAATTGCACCCCCGTGTGAAAGAAATCCGAAAAATTTAATTTTTTCATTCTGCGCCCCCCCCGCCAATAATTTCCAAAATTAATATTTTATTCGTAAACACCGCCCCCGAATACATAAAATTGCACCCCCGTGTGAAAGAAATCCGAAAAATTTAATTTTGTCATTCTGCGCCACCCCCCACCCCCCACAATAATTTCCAAAATTAATATTTTTTCGTAAACACCGCCCCCGAAAACATAAAATTGCACCCCCGTGTGAAAGTAATCAGAAAATCTATTTTTTTCATTGTGCGCCCCCTACCACGCCCCTAAAATAAAAATGAATATTTTTTTCGTAATCACTGCCCCCAAAACATAAAATTGCACCCCCGTATGAAAGAAATCCGAAAAATTTAATTTTTTCATTCTGCGCCACCCCCCCCCCCCAATAATTTCCAAAATTAATATTTTTTTCGTAATCACTGCCCCCCAAAACATAAAATTGCACCCCCGTGTGAAAGAAATCCGAAAAATTTAATTTTTTCATTCTGCGCCCCCCCCCAATAATTTCCAAAATTAATATTTTTTTCGTAAACACCGCCCCCGAATACATAAAATTGCACCCCCGTGTGAAAGAAATCCGAAAAATTTAATTTTGTCATTCTGCGCCACCCCCCCCACAATAATTTCCAAAATTAATATTTTTTTTGTAAACCGCCCCCGAATACATAAAATTGCACCCCCGTGTGAAAGATATCCGAAAAATTTAATTTTGTCATTCTGCGCCACCCCCCCCCCCCACAACAATTTCCAAAATTAATATTTTTTCGTAAACACCGCCACCGAAAACATAAAATTGCACCCCCGTGTGAAAGTAATCAGAAAATCTATTATTTTCATTGTGCGCCCCCTACCACGCCCCTAAAATAAAAATGAATATTTTTTTCGTAATCACTGCCCCCAAAACATAAAATTGCACCCCCGTGTGAAAGAAATCCGAAAAATTTAATTTTTTCATTCTGCGCCACCCCCCCCCCCAATAATTTCCAAAATTAATATTTTTTTCGTAAACACCGCCCCCGAATACATAAAATTGCACCCCAGTGTGAAAGAAATCCGAAAATCTATTTTTTTTATAATGCGCCACCCCCCCCCCCCACTAAAATACAAAATTAATATTAATGCTAATGGATAGCTGGTCATGATATAATATGCTTAGGTAAGGGGGTTGACCGGGCGAACATGAAGAAGTGGTTGAATTTGACTTGGAAAAGGTTGAATTTGAAATGGAAAAGGTTGAATTTGACTTGGAAAAGGTTGAATTTGAAATTGAAAAAGTTGGATTTGACTTGGAAAAGGTTGAATTTGACTTGGAAATGCTATATTATTAAGTTTAATAATAAAAACAATTATGAACGAAATAATGGTTAATTTAAAACATAGGAACTTCAAAGGAAAACAAAAGGTCCGTGTTAAACCATTTATGAACTAAGCACCAAATCAATATAATAATTTTTTTCTTCTGAATTTACCTTAGATGTAAGTAATCACAACCCTATTAAACAAAATTCAACTTTAATTTCAGTTTTCTCAAAATATGGTGTTAGGCTCTTAGTTCACTTCGGCATTACACCGACCAAAATAAATTAAAAATGGGGATGTTAACATAACAAAGGAACAAAATTAAACAAAAATTCAAAAGTTAGGCAATAATTTGCTTTCATGATGTAATGTGAATAACTTTAGGCTGAAAAGGCAGTACTCTATAATAACATACATTTAACACCATCTTAACAAGCCTTATGGCTTGGAATTTGGAATCCACCAAAACATTACCCATTCTATTGCTGAGTATGAACCAATTTTTCAACATTTTCTAAGGACATTTCTTTCCAGTTCCTTAAATAATAAATTCTGATGCAAACCTTGAAATACCCATATGGTTCTGGGATTCTTAAGGATACCATCACAAATTCATAATAATTAAAACTTTAATTCTACCTTATGCTTCCACACTACTTCACCAGGATTCGTCTTACTAATAGCACAAATAAGGCCATCAGGAACAATAACTTTTAAAATAAGATCTGCGGAAGGGTCTATAACACTGTGGCAATATGATGAGGGATCATGGGCTATTTTTACGTCGTGCTGACCAACACTGAAGTTCCACCTATTTTAAATAAATTATAATTAAAACCCTTAAGTACATATTTTTTTTTAATGTATAATTTCGTTTTCTAACTCTAACTTGCCCACTGAAACAGACACAGTCCATTCTAATCCCTAATTGAAAATAAATAAATGTGGGGGGCTTTAATTTAAGAAAATAAGTTTGATTTTAAATCACTTAGCGTGCCAGACTCCACACTCTGAATATATAAAAGTTAAAAAACCGAGACAATAAAAGCAAAAAGATTTAAATTTTCAAGCAAACCAAACAAATTACTTATTTTGTTAGATGATTCGTTAACATCAATCATTATTGTAAATTTAATAGACACATAGTTTAGCAAGATTTCGCATTTTAATAGAATATAAAACAAAAAATATTTTTGTTCAAGGGGAAAGATTAGCTCAAAAAGCTATTATGATTAGCTCAAAGAAAATTCAGATAGTTAAAAAAAAAAATTATAATTTCAAAAGCAAGCATATTAAGTATAAAAATACATTCATACCTTTCAGCTCCTGATCGTGGCTCAATAGCTCTAATTGTTTGCGTTTGCCGTTGAACAACAATGACATCACCAACTGGACTACTCTTAGATTCATTATCACATTTGGACATTGAACACTCGTAAAGAATTTTTCCAGTACTAACTTCAACACCATAAGTTTTACTCTCCCTTCCGCCTGTAAAATAATATTAAAAAACAATTAATATTATTCAATAGGGCTTCATTTATATATAAAAATAAATAAAATAAGTTTTAGATTAAATTGAATAGTCCCACATTTAACATATATTTATAAACTACCTGATATAACAAGATCGTCAGAATACAGAAATGAAGATTTCAAGAGGTTATCAGCAGTTATTGGAATAGCTTCAACGCTATCACCATTAAACTTATAAAGTCCTCCACTTAAAGATGGGATCATACGAACAAACTGACCATTGTTTGTTAACTGAAAAGCGTACATTAGATTTAATATACAGATTTTATAAATAAATAAAAAATATCAAAAACAAGTACATTGTCACCATGGAGGAAAATCTGATAAATCAAACTATCATCTAATTTATTGAGAATCGGATCACAGAAAATGTATGATATGGCTTAAATAACTAACAGTGTGTAAAAATGATTCAGGCTTTATGCATAAATTTACTTAATAAATGTTCTGATAACAAGAATAATAATATTTTAATGTTAAAATACTCTCAGCATCCAAAATTACAGTTTGTTCTAGATAATCTTAACAGATAAGGGACTGACAAGTTTTTGAATCATCAAAAAGTCAGAATTATACAAATCTTAATGTTAAGATTTGATAGTTAAGAAATGATAGAGGAACATAAAATACTGACAGAAAAAAAGAAGTATAATTTTGCAGGGGCCTTTTTTTATTTCACTACCACAAATCACTTTTCAATAAAAACATATGGTTCTGGTTTAAATTCTATTTCACTGTTACCGATTGGGTTATTTATTTTGTACATTCTGGTGTGTTTGGATATTAACAATGAATCTTCTACAATCATCTGCATTCCAGAGTATAGAAAACATGTTTTAATAACCCCAAAAATCAGGTCAGGACAGCCAAAATCTAGTTAAATAGTCTGCTGTAATTTTATAATGCTGAGCATAAGTTCCCAAGTATTTAAAGGTTTAATGAAAGTTTCAAATTCATCTTGACCACACTATAAATGCATCTCCATAAGTGTTGATATGCTGTGAGATAAGTGCTGAGTGTTGATAATTATGTTCACAAATGAACTCACTAAATGTGTTAGTAGGAGGTTTTTTTCTAAAGAACGTGGACTGTATTAGGTGCAATAATTAGCGGAACAAGCAAGAACAAGAATAGAAATCCACTTACCAAATTTCATCCGGATCTCGTCTGGTTCGAGTTTTCTTTTTTCTGCACTGGTAAGTGAAAATCTGTAAATTCTGTACTTTCTTGAACCGCCTCTCTGAACATTAATTGTGATGATGAAATCTGACCAATGAAGTCGGGGCCAATTTCCAAAGTTCAAACCACTACAGAAAACTACGTGAAAATAAAAGGAAAAAAAAGGGTTAATGTGGATTGACACACTTGACTGATTGGAGACACTTGCATAGAATGTTAACACTTCGACTTGGAGACAAGTGATTGGAGACACTTGCACAAGATACAGAACTACCAATAGAAAAAGCAGGTTGGCAGAACTAGGGATTTCAAAGTGTATCGCTGCGCCATCTATCGGAATCACTAATAAAATAAGTTAACATTGAAAATCATAGATGGCACAAGAAGTCTAAATAATTAAATTTAACATAATAATAGAGGGGTCGAATTGAAGAAATCTAATTTAAAGTCTTTGCATTTTTAACAGGAATAAAACCAATTATATCATTTTTAATAATTATTAGAAAACAAAGGAAAAACACTTTTAACTGCTTTAACAGTGTTCATGAACTCAAATGACAATATTATATCCATACAGGGATTGCCAAAAGATTGTTTAAGACAAGACCCTCATTGGAGATGCCATAAGATAGAATGAAAGGTAGAAACAAGTGCGCTATCAGAAACATAGTTTGACAATAGCGAAGTAAAACAGACCCGTTATGCAATCAATCCAAAAATCCACAAGCTGCGGAGCCTAGCAAGAATCAAAAACAATAATTGGGCACAGATCACTAGTGTCACATCTTGGTGAATCCCTAACTAATGCCTGATTTAAACTGAAATGGTAAGGAGCAGACTGACCTCCATCTATCCGTTAGAAATAAATTATGGACACTACATTTTAGAGTATCTCTCTAACAGTAAAGAGCTTAACTGTGCGCCTCTCGTTAAATTATTATTTATTTATTTTCTCAGTGGTTATTTTCACGGAGTAGTTTATTTTTATTCCAACAGTTCACTTATACTACGTGTAAGTAGTTAATCACGTTGTAGCGAAACACTGCAGTTCTATCGCCATTAATAAAATTAATAGAAATTAAATGCCCGAAGCCAACACAGCGGAGTTGAAGTAGTGGGGAGAGCTCATACTGCATCAGCCTAATCCCACCGTCCCGGCACAACAAACAGGTTTGTTATTGTTTTCGACCTTACTGCTTGTTTCTATTAGCAACTATAGAAAAAAAAAATTAAAATGGTTAATTGCAAACTATGCAACAAGTCAGTGAGCAGGAAGGATAAAAATAAAGTGGCATGTGTCACGTGTCAAAATATTTTTCACTCTAAATGCTGCAATATTGATTGTTCCGACCCAGAAGTATGGAAGGAAATAAGTAAAAAGTGGACTTGCCAAGATTGCGAACCGGCTGAGCGCTCTGTACCTGCCTCGGACCCTAGTTCAGTAATCGGTCTACTGAGGGCGCTGACCGAGGAAGTAAAGGACATGAAGGCCAAACTGAAAGGTATAGAAGAACTCAAAGAGATAAAGGACACACTGCAAAAGCAATCCGAGCTGTCCTTCGAAAATATGGACAAACTCGTGAAAATTGAAAATCTTCTAGAAGAGCAGAAGAGTCACGTGGAAAAACTGTCTCAGGAAAAGAAAAATTAAGAGGACCAAATCTCCGAGCTGGAAAGCCGCCTAACACAATGCAGAGCAGCTGCAATTGAAAAATACTGTAGAAATAAGAGGTGTCCCGGAGAAACCGGGAGAGACCGTGACGGGCATTATCCTCAGCGTCGGTGCGGGTCTAGGCGTCAAACTGAGTCAGGAAGATTTAGATCACGCAGGCCAAAGCAGGACGGGACATCTGGGCCCATTATCGCCCGATTCGTACGTCAATCCGTCAGAGACGAATTAGTAAAACAAAGAAAAATAAAAAGGGATTTCTCTTCAAGGCACCTGGGCTGTGGGGAAAACAAAGCCCACCAAATATATTTAAGCGAAGCTATGACGCCCACTAACAGACACCTGTACTGGCTGGCCAGGCAGAAGAAAGCAACCGCGAAAATAAAGTACGTTTGGTTCAGCGGAGGACGGGAGCGCTGCAGGCAGTCAGATGGTTGTCCAGCAGTGATCATCGGCAAGCCAAGTGACTTAGACAGACGCCTTCAACTGAAAGCAGTACCTAAGTTACTTCAAGATTGCGAACTCTTTAGGTTTCAGGAAAGATATAAATTTTTTTTATGTTAATATATTAATTTTTAATCGAGACATCATTTATATTACAAAGAACTCTATTCTCACTTTAAAGATTTTTATTTTCATTCTCATTATATCCGTTTTTATCACAGATATTTTTATCTTAGTATGGTTATTCTTATTATTCTTAATTTTGATGCATATATTATTATTAGTAGTGGAGTTATCTTTACTTATTTTTACAATCAATACCTTTATTTATAATATGGATTTTTTAATTTTCACCATAGATATTTTTGATTTATATTATGTTTCTTTTCTTGTTATAAAAATTTTTATTCGCGTTATAGATATTTTTTATTTTTGCCATTGGCATTTCAATTTTAATTTCTATCACAGTCATCTTTTCTGTTCAAGTTCGAAACTCATTAGTATTGCTATTGGTATTTTATTATATTTTTATTTACTTTCTCATTTTCAAATTAGATTTATTTTTATTTTTTTTACTATTATTAATTTTTTTTTTTTTTTTTTTTTTTTTTTTTTGTGTAATGCACAATAAGGTACCAACATCAATTTCAAACAACGGATATTTTAATAGATTCTAATATATTAAACTCAACATTTGAATTATATTCACACTATGCGGCCTACTATAACTCTAAATCTAAAAAATGTTCAAACTTTCCTTCATCTTCACTCCTGTCCTATGCAACTCCCCTCTTTTATCCTCTCAGTCATGAATAATATCCTAACCTCCTGTCACGTTAATGCACAATCCCTAACAGCTCATTTTGATGAATTCCAGAAATACTTCCTTGACAATATCCATCACGTAATTGCGATAACCGAAACCTGGCTAAAACCGTTCATCCATTCCTCCCAGATTTCCCTCCCTAACTACCTCTTTTTACGTCATGACAGGTCTAACCGTACGGGAGGTGGTGTGAGATTATACATCCATGAAGACCTAAAGGCCAAAGTCCTCCTTCAGTCTCCTTGAAGTCCTCACATGACTTCCCTCATCTAGAGTATATGTTTCTTGAAATCTCATCCCTCTCCTCTTCCTTATTATTTGCTGTAGTCTATAGACCCCCTCGTGTTCCTTTCGACAACCTCTTCGAATCTTCCCTCATCAATCTTGTATCCAAGTATCCTAACTTCATCATCACCGGAGATTTCAATGTATATATCCTCTCAAACTCCCCCGAGAAGTCCTATCTAACCGACCTCCTGTATTCCCTCAAACGTTACCTAGTTCCTTATTTCCCAACACATCATACACAATATTCCGACACATGGCAGGACCTTTTTATCTCTGATTCCCCCACCAAAATCGTCTCTTCTTCGCAATGCCCCGTTCCGTTTCTCTCATCACACGACCTCATTCAGATCTCATACGACCTCCCTGTCAAACGTTTTACTCCCAAGGTGATATCATTCCGCAATTTAGATCTCCTCTCCTATGAATCCCTTCAATCCGACCTTGAATCCGTTCAATGGCACATCATATATTCCTATGACTCAATCGATCCTACGGTTTCCATCCTCACCTCATTGCCATGCCATAAAACCTCCTATTACCTGTTGATCCAATACCTCATTTGTTTGCCAAAGGCTTTGAAGAGAGGTTTGGAGCGAGTTATAAGGTACCATAATTCTGTCAGTATGTTAAACTGGCTATTAAATAAATAATACATATAATCTCAACAACAACAACAGCAAGAAGCGACGGTAATGTGTTTTTGAGGGGATAGCTCGGTGGCGATCGGGTGTGCTGTGACATATACATATCTTAAGCACCCAAAAAGGCAGATGCGAAAAAGTTAAATATTATTAATTATCTAAAATGTTCTTCTTCTTCTTTCCCTGTTCTCTTTATTGCCTCTTGGATAAGCATAGGGGGTGCTTATCCAAGAATTCCACTCCTCTCTCTTCCTTGATTGCTATATTCCTGGCCTGACGGAGATCTTTGCCTCTCCCTCAGCAAACTCTTTTGATATATTCGATACGAAAATTTTGGGCGTCCTAGAGGACTTCTGCCTTCTGGAACATAATTCGTTTATATTTGGTCTCAAGGCTCCACCATCGTAACTACATGGCCAAACCATTTCAATTAGGAGGTTTGCAGAACCTCTTTCAGTGGGGCGACCTTAAGTTCCTGAATTATTTTCTCGTTGCGAAACCGGTCCCTCCTGGTTTCACCAGCTATTCTTCAGAGAAATTTCATTTCAGCAGCAGTGAAACTGCACTCTAAAAGTGTATAATCTAAAATTTTAAAAGTTATAATTATGTAAAAGGTTGTACCAATGCTACATTACTTCTGGGTGCGACAAATATGGTGCCGTTTAGTGTGGCCCTAATCTCAAGTGAATAGGAAAAAGTTTGGAAGATATTTATCACTAGTAATGAACAAAGCGAGTGGGAGTCTATAGTTGGAATCTCATAACACTAATCAAGGCCATTTTTAACTGAAAAGTATGCAATAGCAGTTCGCTTGTATTACAGTCACAACCTGAAATTACATTTGAAATAGGCCATACCCAGCAGTTAAATACCAGTAGTATTATCCAAGAAAGTATACTTAATAAAATATTGGGTTGGGGAAAAAGTAATTTCGGTTTATCACAATAGTCGCTTATCAAAGTCACTTATCGCTTGTAATCCTTATTAAGTAAAGCCATACTATACCACATTTGAAAATTTACAGTCCATATATCAACAAAATGCCATTCATTTACTCAGTCAAAAGTTATTGCTCTTTGAAAATGGCGATTCCAGAAGGTCATTTTCGTAATATTTTGCATTTTTACTTCCGCAAAGGGAAAAATGCAACTCTGACTCCTCGAAAATTTTGTGGTGTTTATGGTGATGAGTGTTTAAGTAAACGTCAGTGACAGAACAGATCAGCTCGATTTCGTTCCGGAAATTTTGGTGTTAATTATGAACCTCACCCTGACAGGCCAATTGTTGAAAAAGTAGATGATATTCTTAAAAAAAAGAGGTAGACCATCTTATTTCATCGCGTGACATCGCTAAGGAGCTATCCATCGACCGAAAAAAAGTTTTGAACCATTTACAAAAGAATGGATATCAAAAGAAGCTAGATATATGGGTTCCACATGAATTAACAGAGTTTCCATTTGTGAACCACTGGTGAAAGGAAACAAAATCGAGAAATTTCTTAAAAGAATGATTTGAGGTTATGAAAAGTGGATCACGAACGACAATAATGTGCGAAAAAGATCGAGGTCGAAGCCCCGAGAAACTTCACATACACTGTCAAAGCCTGGATTGACCCCAAGGAAGGTGATGCTGAGTGTTTGGTAGGATTGGAAAGGCATTGTTCATCATGAGCTACTCGAACCTGGCCAAACCATTGATTCGACTCTCTACTGTCAACAACTAATGCGGTTGAAGCAGAAGATTCAAGAAGCGGCCAAAATTGATCAATAGGAAAGGCGTTGTATTCCATCACAACAATGATAGACCACACACATCTGTGATGACTTGGCAAAAATTATGAGATTTTGGCTGGGAAGTTTTGATGCATCCACAATATAACCCGGACCTTGCACCATCAGACTATTATTTGTTTCGTTCTCTTCAGAACTCTCTTAATGGTGTAAAGCTGTAATCAAAATAGTCTTGTGCAAAAAACTCGGTTCAGTTTTTCGCCAAGAAAGCACAGAACTTGTATAGTGACCGTATAATGGTTTTACCGAATAATGGCAAAAGGCCATCGTTCAAAACGGCATATACTTATATCATTGATTAGTATTTGAAATTTATATAAAAAAATTTGCTTTGAAAAACATGAAAAGTACCGAAATTACTTTTTTCCCAACCCAATATATATTTGTATATACAGAATTATATAAAATGTATTAAAAAATTCAAATTTTAATGAATTCATTACTACTAACAAGGACTTCAGTTTAGTATGTCTTAATTGTGGGGATTACATATTGGAGGTTTTTTTTATCACTTGAAAATACATAGTGAGTTAAACAGTGAACTTATTTATCAACACTCAGCAACTTATGGAGATGTACTACAGTATGATCAAAATGAATATGAACCACCTGTCAGCAAGACTGAACAACAAGAAGCAACACCAGGGAACTAATGATGCTCAATAATATAAAATTACAATAGAATAACTGCCACTATTACTTCATCAAACTCTCCACAATTACATGGGTGTTTTTTTTTTTTTTAATGCTTAGAATATGTTGAAATTAAGTTCGAAAAAGAACTTCAATATAAAACAAATTAGATAACTGAGTGAAGGTCAAACCTCCAAAGTGTGAATACTAGAAGACAACATAGGCCCTGTAGTAATACTCCATTTTTCAGCTCCACCTTTTTCAATATTTAATGCTGATAATCTTCCATCCAGAGTGCTGACAAACAGCAATCTACACATAATCATGAATTAATGATAAAGCCGGAGTTAATGTGCAATTAAATCAATGAATACCAACTTACTTTTTGAATTCCTGAGAGCTATCACCAGTATCACAAAATGGTAACTGCTCAACTTCAACATTGCCAGAATCACCGAAATTAGTAAAACATGAAATAGCAATTAAAACTAAAATGTTCTTCAATGTCAACATCTTTTAAACCTTATAATCTCATTTTCGGAAAAAAATTAAATGAAATCTTCTATTACAGATAAACAAATTTCAATATGTCAATCAACTATATGTTTTTAAAATAAATATTTATCAACCCCTAATCGGAGGTTCTGTATTGCAAATTACATCATAACCTTCACTTATCTCCTCTTCAATAATAAATAATATCGAATACAGTGCACAATAAAATTTTTCTTTCAATTTGGTTGTTTTGGATTTAATGACAAACCTATCTTCATCATCGTCCAGGACATAACTGCCACCAACTTTTATCGAACTGTAACGAATTATCACTATTTATAACTGAATTGAAAACAGAGGGACGTTTACCTAGACCTGTTCATGCATGACGTGCTCAGAAGTCAGTGGGTTGATGAGTCACCTCACATTCTCCCTCCAAATTTCAAACTGCTTCAATGAATCTGCGTTTGATATTAAACAATGTTTCATCAATCACTGCATATCGAATCTATTTATATACATTTATTATGATAATCCAATAAAATAAATTTGAATGTTATAGAAATAGTCTTTAACATAAAATCTCTACATGTCTGTCACCTAAAGGTGCCTTTACACCTCACGAACTTTACCTTCGAACACCACCCTCGAACAACCTTCGAACAGCCTTCACGTCGACTGTTTGGGTGTTCTAGGTACTTCATCTGTTCGCCTGGGTTCGGGGGTAGCGCTAGTGTCGCTTTTGATTTGGGTTTTCCTAAGTGACAGGAGTTGTTTGTGATACTAGTGTAATTTCTGAAACGTTGTAAATCGTCTCCTATTTTTTTATTTTTCAGATAATATAAAATATATTAATAATGGAGATTTTTTCTTTATCATAAGCTAGCTTTGGGTGCGTCAGCCATATTGGTTCGCTTAAAGTCACGTGAAGTATAAATGGCTGTTCGCTTCACGTCGGTACGGCAAGGTTCGAAGGAGAACTTGTTCGAAGGTGATGTTCGTAAGGTGTAAAGGCACCTTAAGGTGAGCCCCTTACTGCACGTATCTTTAAAAAATCTGGTGCGTGCGCGCAACACACAACTTTCACTTACCAACTTTCTAAGATAAGAAATTGACGTGTTTTGTTAAATATCATTTTCCACAGTCACACATTTTTCTACATTCATATCTTATTTTTATTAATCGTTAAAGCCGTTTTTGAGTATATAAAAAACCACTTGAAAATGATACAAAATTTATTAAGTAAAGTCCCCCCTTCGGTTGACCAATTTTGATGAAATGTTGGCTATCACATGTTTGGCATATACATACATCAAATACCCAGTTTGCTCACAATCGTGAAAGCCGTTTTTGAGTAAATAAAAAAAGCACGTAAAAATGATACAAAATTTATTAAGTAAAGTGCCCCCTGCGGTTGATCAATTTTGATGAAATTTTTACAGACATATCTCGGGCATATAAATAGATCAAATACTAAGTTTAATCAAAATCGTTAGAGCCGTTTTTGAGAAAATCAAAAAAACACGTGAAAATGTTACAAAATTTATTAACTAAAGTCCCCCCTCCGGTTAATCAATTTTGATGAAATTTTTACAGTCATCTCTCGGGCATATAAATACATCAAATACCCAGTTTGATTAAAATCGTTAAAGCCGTTTTTGAGAAAATCGAAAAAAAACCAAAAAAGTTATTAAGTAAAGTACCCCCTCCCTTTAAGTAATTTTGATGAAATTTATGCTGTCACATCGCGGGCATATACCTACACTAAATACCCAATTTCAGGATCGCACGGTTTATAGTTTTTGAGCTAGTCTGTTCACACACACACACACACACACACACACACACACACACACACACACACACACACACACACACACACACACACACACACACACACACACACACACACACACACACACACACACACACACACACACACACACACACACACACACACACACACACACACACACACACACACACACACACACACACACACACACACACACACACACACACACACACACACACACACACACACACACACACACACACACACACACACACACACACACACACACACACACACACACACACACACACACACACACACACACACACACACACACACACACACACACACACACACACACACACACACACACACACACACACACACACACACACACACACACACACACACACACACACACACCACACACACACACACACACACACACACACACACACACACACACACACACACACACACACACACACACACACCCCACACACACACACACACACACACACACACACACACACACACACACACACACACACACACACACACACACACACCCCACACACACACACACACACACACAGACCATTTCGCGGGACTTGGTCATTTCGACTCAGGGGACCCCAAAACGTGTATTTCCGTTGAAAACCGGAAGTCGAATTTTTTCACGATCGCAATACTTCCACTTACTATATATTTCATATGTAGGTAAGTGAAAGTAAAAATAACTCTACTAGTGATGGGCAAAACTGTTAATTTTGAATAGCAGTTGCAACTGTTTCTGCCTATTTCATTAAACATTTTAAAAAACAGATACAACTGTTTAAAATAATACAATATAGAAAGAAAGAAAAAATTAGTCACACACATTCCAGCATTCTTATAATTATGTCTTAATTATTGAGATATCTCATAACAAATTCAAATGACAATTTCTCAATCGAAAGATATCTGGAGGAACCAGAACAAAATAGAAAAGGCGATCCTATGAAATGGTGGGCCGAACAAAAATTTAATTATCCTTTCTTAGTGAATTAGCAAAAATAAAACTTTGTGCCCTCGCAACTTCCGTCCCGTACGAGAGAATATGTCGGGATATTAATTTCCGATCGCCGATCTCGATTAGACGTCGAGTTTCCGAGAAGCAGGCTGTTTATTTTTCTAGGCCACTGTTTCACGTATCTGTTTCGGCGTTTTCATTAAATAGCCTGCTAAAGGTCTGGTCACATATAACCGCACCGCAGAACGGGCATGCATCGGATCTGATTCAAATACGAAGGATAGATAGTAACGAGTCGGTTGACCCGGTGTCGGGGATGTGTGACCAGTACTATCTATCCTTAAATGAATCAGATCCGATACACGCCCTTGCTGCGGTGCGGTTATGTGTGATCAGACCTTAACCGAAACAGGTTAGGAAACTGTTTCTTTTTCAAGGCCACTGTTTCAACATATTAAAAACAAATATTAACAATATTAAAAAAAAAGATAATAGAAAATTTTATAGAAGAAGATACTATAATGTGGTGGCATTTTCGAATAACAATTAATTATCGGTGATAATTTTCCGTAGATTGATTAACATATTATTATTTGAGAATATTATTTTAGGAGTACGATTAGGCTGCAGTTATTAATATCTGGTATAATTTAGTCGAATGCAATTAGCCGATGTATAAACAGTGGCTCAAAGTCAAAATGATGCAAACGAATATTTATATTTCAAATGCTATTTACTTTCTCTTTGTTAAAATTTAAAAACCAATGCACATGAGGCCATAATGATTCATTGTCATACATAAAATTTATATATTCAAATCAACTCAACAGCAATTATAGAAAGAAAAAAAAAATCTTCTTTAAAACTAGTAGGGATTGGAGGTCACAGTGAAAAAGATGCAATGTTTACTTCCGTTTAGAAAAAAGTGAAAGTAACAAGTATTCTTCAATTATCGGGTAAATGAGTTTTTTAACCTTTTAATTCCTTTTCATTCTTTCGACGAAAACAAAAGTAAACAATATGAATACAAGTAATGAGTCTAGTTCGGGCATTAGCTTAAAATGGGTGAGCACACAACGGAAAATCACCTCTACTGTCAATAGGAGTTATTCCACCGTTCAAAATATTATTGAAAGTTTCAAAAACGAAAATAGAATAACAAGAAAAGCTACAGTGAATGCAAAAAAATTTTTTTACTGGTAATGATGGAACGTTGGATTTTGGGCCAAATAACAAATAATCCAAAATTAAGTGCTTCAAAGTTGACAACATTAGTTAAAAACATTTATACTTAAGAAAATATCAATACAACGGTAGAGTTGCACAGCCAAAAAATTATATCAGTGGCAAAATCGAATCAACTTTGCTAAGGATTATATAACAAAATACATGGACTTCTGGAAAATTTTTCTGTATTCGAATGAGTCAAAATTTAATTTTTTTGGCTCTGATGGAAGAGTTTTCGTCTGGAGAAAGGTATATGAAAAGCGCCATGAAAAAAATCTTCGCCTGACCATCAATCTTGGAGGTGGTCATATATGGTTTGGGGGTGTATTGCTGCCTCGGGGATGTATTGCTGCCTGGAGTATGTATTGCTGCCTCGGGGGTAGGAAATCTTCATTTTATTGAGTGACCAATTGATAAACATTTATATTGTCACACCATGAACATTTTTTTTTAAAGCAAGTGCAACCGAGCTTGGAATAATAAATAATTTTGCTTTTAATAGTGGTAATGATCCCAAGCATTCTTCTTAAATTGCAAGAGAATGTTTTTTATATAACAGCCCCAAAATTATAAAAACACCTCCCCAATCACCAGACCTAAATGTCATAGAGAATTCATGGAGTAAATTAGAAACAGAAGTGAGGAAAAATGAGATATCAAACAGAGAAGATCTCAAAAAGGCGCTTCAAGAAGAATGGGACAAGATAAGCCCACCTCACACAGAAAAGCTTGTCCGATCCATGCCCAATTAGGTAGTAAATCTAATTGAAATTCACCTAAATTAATTAATAATCAATTAATTTTATAAAACGAAAACATTAAAATATATCCTAATTTTAAAAATACTTAGATGATTTTTTCCCCTAATCTTAAAAGAAAAATAAGTATGAAATATAATAATTAATTAAGAAAATCAGAAAAGAACTCGGTTATCTTAGAAATTCATAGCCAATTTGTCAGTGCGAATGCGGAAAAATTTCGGTCGGAAGTGGTTATAGGGATTGAAATTGTTTAATGAAGCTAATAATTTCTAAAAGTTTGATGCATTTTAGTCATTTAAGTTAAACCATCATTCATAATATAAAAAAATTAAGTAAATTTCAATATATCGCTCAGCCAATGCAAGATTTGTCTAACTTAAAGTCGATTTTTTTTAGTATTTATTTAACGAATTTTCTTCCGATTCCCCCTACTATCTCTGCGGAGGAATACGATAGTGATGATTCCTGAAACATTGTAACGATCGGAATTACAACTTCATCTGATTAAGCACGGATACCGTTCAGTAAGACGCCCTTCACAGCAAATCCTGACCTGACCTTTTGGGAGTTAATCTTTTATAAGTAGTACCCAATCTATACATACCAGGGTGCTTTTGTAATTGTTCTAAAATTTTTTGCCTGAAAGATTTGTAGTTTTTTGCAGTGCCCTTAATCTGTGAAGCTTACGTCCTAATAGGCTTTTGTCAAAGTTCAAGTTTTTAATGTTTTGAAAGAAGTGAGTATAACAGTTTTTAGTCTTTGGTTCAGAGTTTTTCTTTTTTCTTTAACACGTGGACCCCATATCATTCTTCGGTCAAATGATATTCCAAGGTAGTGTACAGTGTCTGTGGAATCTGTATATTGTCGCGAAAGACTGGAGGGCACTTTTCATGTTGAAGTGTAAACCTGATGATGTGATTAGTCGTCGTTTAGTCGGATTTTCCAAAGTCTGAACCAGCCATATATTTTGTTAAATACTGCTAAAGGGTCTGTGAAGCATATCTTGGATTTCCGTGTCTTCTTAAGATTGTTGTGTCGTTTGCATTGTTGCTGTTAGAATGTCTGAACTGCAAGGAATGTCTTGTGTGTAAGTAATGTAGAGTAGTTGTGCGAGCACGGAGCCTTGGGGCTATTAGACCTGAAATAGGTCTAATAGAAGATATCCCAGAAATACTTCAGTTGCATATAATTGATGTCCTAGGGCTATGGAAATGTAGTTCATCTCCCGTAGCGAATCCAGAAATTTTCTGAGAGGGGGTGCACTTTTTTTTTATTTTAAAATTCCATGTGTCATGAAGGACCTAATTTAAAATATAGTGTGACCTAGGATATTTTTTGTAAAATACCTACCTAAGAGGAGCTGTATGAGATTATTTAACCCCTTAATTAAATTTACTATCTGTCCAGAGGAGTGTTCAGTCGGAGGGACCGATGGGGTAAAGCCCCTAATCCTACCTGTACAGCTTTGATGCGTTGGTGCAGGTTGCTGCCTCTGATGCTCCAGTTCCGCGTTTGATCGAAGCACTTGCTGCTGTTGTGGCTGAGATAGATACGGAAACTAGCTGAGGGCTGGTGGCGGTGGGGCCTATTCTTTAGATGGCCTCTGGTTGATGTCATTCACACGGTGAGTTTTTTTAGCTCATTGGGAGTTTACAGCCTCTATAGTTAGCTGGGTGTATATGAAGTGCTTTCATGGCCTATACCACACCTTACAAACATTGGTGGTAATTACAATATGTTTTAGCATGACATCGAATCATTGGCGGATCCAGGGGGGGGGGGGGGCTTAACCCCTCCCTTTGGAAAAATTTTCATCATTTAAAGATAGAATTTGACTTTCCTTAATGTAAGGAAGCAAGTTAAAGAACAAATAATGTGCAGAAATATAACAACAATAATGTGTCGGGCCGGGATAGCCGAGCGTGTAGGAGCGCGACCCGTTGTTGCACGCTCGAGCCGAACGGCGGCGGTTCGAATCCGCCCTGGGAGGGTTGACTTTTATTACGTGGAGGCCCCAAGGAATAAATCTCGACCCTCCCACCATGGTTAGAATAGGTTGGTTACACCTATAGAGTAACCCCCCGTATGCCACATATGGCCAGGTAGGGGTACAGAAAAAAAAAATCTGGTGCGTGCGCGCAACACACAACTTTCACTTACCAACTTACTTAGATTAGAAATTGACGTGTTTTGCTAATAATCATTTCCCAAAGTCACACATTTTTCTACATTCATATCTTATTTTTGTTAATCGTTAAAGCCGTTTTTGAGTAAATAAAAAAACCTGTGAAAATGATACAAAATTTATTAAGTAAAGTCCCCCCTCCCGTCAATCAATTTTGATGAAATTTTTACAGTCATATCTCGGGCATATAAATACATTAAATACCAAGTTTCATCAAAATCGTTAAAACCGTTTTTGAGTAAATAAAAAAAACATGTGAAAATGGTACAAAATTTATTAAGTAAAGTCCCCCCTCCCGTAGATCAATTTTGATGAAATTTTTACAGTCACATCTCGGGCATATAAATACATCAAATACTCAGTTTAATCAAAATCGTTAGAGCCGTTTTTGAGAAAATCGAAAAAAACGTAAAAAGTTATTAAATAAAGTACCCCCTCCCTTTGAGCAATTTTGATGAAATTTTCGCTGTCACATCGCGGGCATATACCTACACTAAATACCCAATTTCAGGTTCCCACGGTTTATAGTTTTTAATCTAGTCTGTTCACATACACACACACACACACACACACACACACACACACACACACACACACACACACACACACACACACACACACACACACACACACACACACACACACACACACACACACACACACACACACACACACACACACACACACACACACACACACACACACACACACACACACACACACACACACACACACACAGACACACACACACACACACACACACACAGACCATTTCGCGGGACTTGGTAATTTCGACTCAGGGGGTCCCAAAACGTGTATTTCCGTTGAAAACCGGAAGTCGAAAATTTTCACGATCGCAATACTTCCACTTACTATATATTTCATATATAGGTAAGTGAAAGTAAAAAAATTTTCACGATCGCAATACTTCCACTTACTATATATTTCATATATAGGTAAGTGAAAGTAAAAAAAAAAAAAAAAAAAAAAAAAAAAAAAAAAAAAAAAAAAAAAAAAAAAAAAAAAATAATGTGCAGAACAAGTAGAATTTTAGTTGTGGGAAAGGAACATAAAGGTAAAAAAGATGATTAGCAGATCCAAATGAAGGACTGTGGGGCTGCAGCCCCCCCTCCTTTAGGACTGCAGCCCCCCTTTACGATCGGCTGGATCCACCCATGCATCTAATGCATAGATTAATCCCTCTTTTTCTTTTGGGGTGTATAAAACAAAATTTTTATGTATGTACAATACAAAAATTCAATATCGAAAATCTTTTCGTTGAACGTGGATTTTGAAATGTCTACGAAAAACATCGGCGTTTTTAAATCTTGAAATAATGTTAATTAACATGCGTTGCCTCGTAACGAACACCTACAAGAGTTGAGGCCTGTGGGTCATCTTTTGAGTTAGATAAAACAGCGCGAACCTATTATTTGTATAGTGTGGATATTCAATAGTTTACTAAAAACGTTTATGGTTAAATAAAAGTTTTTTCTTCTGATAATTCGGCAATGCAAGCATAATACTCCATTACGTATGATTTTATAATTCTCTATGTAGTTGTTGATAACTTCATTTAATTACCATAAAAACATTTAATTTCTATTAAATATATACTCGTATGTTCCAAAACACCTTGACAAATCTTTCGCATGAAAATAACGTATTTTCCTTAAATGGTGTCAAAATGGTTAAATGGTGTTAAAATGGTGTCATTAAAGGCATTAAGGCATTAAAGGCATGCCGGTGTTCAATGTGTTTTATGAGTTGTAATATTTTTCTTTTTATATGTATATTTTTACTCAATTTTTTTCACATTTAACCATTTCTTATTTTTAGGCATAATTAGAGACAGTTAATTTTTCCATATAAACAAAAACAAAGGTACTTTACAAGAAAAAAAAAAGTCCCCATCCCCATTTAAGCCCCCTCAGAACATTTCAATGATGATAAAAGCTACCTGATATTAAATAATACTTGATTCTCATTAAACGTGACGAATTTGACCAGAACACACACAAGCACATAGAGACCATTTCGCGGGGCTTGTTTATTTGGACTCAGGTGACCCCAAAACGTGTATTTCCGTTGAAAACAGGAAGTCGAAATTTTTCACGATCACAATACTTTTCCTTACTATATATATCACATTTAGGTAAGTGAAAGTAATAATATAACTAACCCAGCTGACGGATCAAATTTATTAAGCTTTCTAGTATTTGTTAGTGATAACCTTTATATGATTTAAAAAAATCATTTTTCTTTCAAATATTTGAAAATTATTACAATGCAGAATGGAAATATGTGATGTACATGTATTATCCATTATTTTATGCATTCGTTTTTAGTTTTCCCATTGATTTATCCATCAGTCTCAAGGCGAAACATAGAAGGTAATCTAAACTCAATGCATTTAGACCAAGAAAAAAAATAAATAGGTTTATCAAATATTATTCGTTCAAAACATTTAATATATTAATGGCAGGCCCCATGACGTGAGGAATGAAATTTACGTCCCATCATTAATTGATTTTGAATTAAAAGGAAAATCATTGGTACGTTATGTTATAAAGTCGATTCTTTATTTATAAATAGTTTAATAACTTCATCACTAACGTAACGCCTGTTGATCACGGATTTCTTAGTTATTGTTACTTAACAATAGGTCTACATACTTTTACAGTTTGGTTTTACCAATGTGAGGCCACTAAAATTATGATTTTATAAGCAAAGCATGACTGATGATAAAGAAAAAAATCATCAGGTGAGATATTAGATTAATAAATTGTTAATTTATTTATTATTAAATTGTTGATTGTAAATTGAAAGGTTGACCTGCTATAAGATTTTTATCTTTATTACCAATGGTAATAAGTAATGGTAATGGTTTGAAGGATATTTTGATTAATGATCTTTAACAAGAACTTTAACTTTAACTAATGAACTTTAACTTTCTCCGTTGAGTCAAAAATTATTATTAAGCCTTTTAGGTTAAATATTTAAATACTCTTAGGAGGTGGGGTCAAGTTGGATACATACATACATATATATATATATATATATATATATATATATATATATATATATATATATATATATATATATATATATCCAATTTGACCTACTGCCTTGAGAATCGCGTGTTTTTTTAAGATTTACTCTCTAAAGAACAATGGAATTTTTTAATGTTAAACAAAAGTTTTATATATATATATTTTTTTTTTTTGTGACAATACGGCAATGCAAACAATAACAATACTCCCAGACATTTGATTTTATAAGTATTCATTTAGTTGTCATAAAAACTTCATTCAGTTTCCATGGAAACATATCATTTCATTAAATATGTATTTTTTAACATGCACAAAACACGTTTGGCCTCTTTCGCATATGCAGTACTCCTTTAATTATCAACAATTGGCCGTTAGTTTTTTAGGTGTTTACATATATGTATACATTTTACAACTTTATAAACTAAATATTCTTTCTGAAATTCTCAACTTTCCAATGATATATTATGCGTATATATAGCATTTCCTAGTCTATTTGAACCTTTTCCAAGTCGACTGTAACCCTTTCCAAGTCACAAAAACCCTTTCCAATTCTAATGTAGGCTTTTCCAAATGATTTGTAACCCTTTCCAAAGCAATGTAACCCCTTAAAACACAATGGTCACCCTTTTTATATAAATTGTATCTTTATCCATTTCATATCACCATAAATAAAACTTTGTATTTGTACTAATATTTGATCATCAAAACATATATTCGTTTTTCACAAAATAGTGTGATGCATCGATTCATCGCTATTATACCTTCATTTCATTTGCAGGCTTGGTTCCCAGTTCAGATAAAAAATGGTGAGATAGAAAGTGTTGGAAAACTGAGATGGAGAAAACGTCGTAAATGTAAATATGTAGAAGACACAGATTGCTTCAAAACTGGAAAACCAAAAAGAATTTACAACGCACAAGAAGACCAAGATGATCCTGATGCTGGTAAAGGAGAAGATAATGAGGAAATTGCGTATGATGACTATGATTATTATGAAGGTGATGATGAGGAAAACTCACCATCTAATGCTGATTCAAATGAATACGAATCATCTGTTACTTCACTAAAAGGGACTACAGCAATAGATACAGCCGACGTATCTCTAACAAATGTAGATAACCTTTTAACTACAAATGTGGATAACGTATCACCTATGAATGTAAATGATTTAAGACCGATTCTTGAAGATAATTTACGGCCTAGATCCACGACAGAAAACCCACTTACTGACGAAACCGAAGAACAAACTGAACGAAAAGTTCGATTAAATTACCCTGGTCCTTGCCGATACCGCCACCACACATATCAGGATCACAAATTGGATACTACCGAAAATATAAATACAAACTACGATTTAGAAACTGCTTCTTTTCAATATCCCATGAAAACCTCAACCGAAAAAGTTCAAAAAAGTTGGTATAATGAACAGTCTTCACAGACGATAAGCAATGTTACCACGGCCCTCATAAAAATAAAGTATTACACCGATGACTATTATGATGAAGAGGTTACAAAAAAAACATCTGAGGAAACTGATACAATAAACTCAACGATTCACCACATTGTTTCAACAACTACTGAAACACCTGAATTCCAGCTTGATAGTGAATTTCCAGAAAAATATGGACGTAGTACAAATTTTTTTATAAAATCAACAGCCCATTTTGTTTCAAGCACAACGGAAACTCCTGAAGTTGAGCCTATTACAGACCTTTCAGAAAGGTATAGACCAAGTACAAACGAAATTATAAAATCAACTAGTGACCATATTGTTTTAACCACTGCAGAAACTCCCGAAACTCTGCCAATTACGCACATTTCACAAAACTATGGACAAAGTACATTAAAAAAAATGTCAACGGTTGACCTTATTGTTTCAACAACTGAAAAGTTTCACACAATTCATCCTGTTACAGACATTTCAGAAGTACATAGGCATAGTACAATAAAATCTAGTAGTAGCACAAGTATCAGAATGACTGAGTCTGAAAATGGAGGGCCAGAAACATTTTCAGATTCCAAACCAGAAGAGGTTGACAGGCTATCTAGTTTGCAAGATTCGAACACATTTACTGGAACTGGATCTGCCTCCCACCACCATAAAACCCGTCACACAGTTCATATTCATCACAGTTCATCTACCCACCACCATGAGCATCATAGTCAGGAGCACCATAACTTTACTAAAGATCTAACTTCAAGTGTTACACATGCGATTGAATGTGGAGATGAACATTACTCAGTTGACGGGCCAGACGTAAGAAAATTGAGTTATACTTTATATTTGTTACTTCTTACATCATTAAAATAAAAATTATTAAGGTTAACTACCCTTTTACCTAGAAACATCAGCATTTCCCCAAACGTTACTTTTACGTTCGGTGAAATAATCGGTTAAATATTTCATAGAATCCTAAAGGGAATAATCTGGACTATATAATAGGGTGTGTAAAAAAAAAAAAAAAAAAAAAAAATTAAAAAAATAACCGGTTCGTCAACAAATGTATGAATCAGAGGAACTATAAATACGTGCATTTTATTTATAATTTACAAACGATGTATTTTCACTTAGTAGAACCATTCGTCTTAATTTATTTATCAACTATGTGCTAGTTGGATAAAGCATTGGTTCAAAGTTATTATCGAAAAAGCAAATGATTATTAGAAAATTCTTGTTATTTTAAGACATTATTGAAAAAATCTGGTTCAGCCGCCAAAGCTGCTCGAGAAATCAACAAACGGAAAGGAAAAGGTGTCCTTACAGAGTCGAAGTGTGGGTTTAAAAAATTTGTACTGGATATATGTTTCGGAAGAACGGCTAAAAGCGACCATTGTTCGAGACTGATGGAGTTCTTCAGAAAGAAGTAGCATCAAATCCATTCATCTATCAGAGCTGTACTCTTGCTAAAGACTGCGGAAAGTCGAAAAACACAGTTTCTCCATCTACATCTTAACTTTGTTTCACCAAGACAATTCGCGACCGTATTCTTACAATCTGACTAAGGAAAAGTTTAAAAATCTTGGTGGTATCAAACTTCTCCCACACCACCATTCAGTCCGGACCTTGCTCCATGAGATTTTCATTTGTTCCGATCTTTGGCCCACTTCCTGAAAAGGAAATATGTAATACATTTCAAGAAGTCGAAACGACAGTTCAGGAATTTTCAATAGACTTTGGAGCTTGGGACTAAGTAACTGGCTGAAAGATAGGAAATGTAATGGGTTATATTTTCAATGTTAATGTTATGTTAAATGAAAGAAAAAATATAATTTTTTTTTTTTTTTTTTTTTTTTTTTTTTTTTTTTATATACGCCCTATTATATTACTTTTCTCCCGGCGTTCAGGAACGATGGATTCTGATGAATAAGGGATCAAATTAAGCGAATTTAAAGAAGTGAATATTACTTCCTTACTTTTAGTAAAGTTAAATTAAGTCTTTAAATAACAAAAAATTACCCAAAAGAGTGCGCTGCCTACCTATGTATCCGCCCATGACTTAGTTAAAAATTATTTGTGTATACTATATAATAATAATATGTTTCTTTGATAAACAAAATTGATTATGTAATATCAAAACAAGATAGTAAATTAAAGTATACCTGTGAAATATCTTAAATGTAGAAATTGATTTTTATTGAAATTTGAGAATAGCTACACAATATATATCAGAATTATTCAGTGAATTCGTCGTCACCATGCCAAAGTAACGAATATGCATAGGTTTTTAGTTGCACATTCCTTACTTTAGCATGGTGACGGCGAATTAAAATCTGTTATGTTGGATGTCGCTGTAATAATTAATTGATTAATTACTGCCGTGTTCTATGACCTTTCAGAATTCGAAGCACTGCGAGAGCACAAAAAAAAGTGGAGAGGCGCCAACACAGAACTCAGGAATTCAAGAAACAAGGCTTCGCCATATTGAAACACCACCGTATCCCAAACTTCCTCTTGACCTCCGATTTCCTACTTGTTGTAATGAAGATCCACTTGATGATATGTTGAACCCTACATGCTCGCCTACGGAGACAAATGAAAAGGATAACACGAAGACATCACAAATACTTCCAGAACAGGATTGCGGAAAAAAATTTGAAAAGAAGAAAGAAAAAAGTAGGAAAAATAGGAAACATTGCAGGCGAAAATCAACTAACCGAGATTACCTCCAAGAGATAACCACCGAGACTAAGTCTTCAGAGAGCCCACCAACTCTTATCACCGAGCGTTATGTAGCAAATAAACATACAGGTAAAATCACTTTAAATATTTAATTCGTTTAAATTCAAACATTAAATTACGCAGACAAAAATAAATATAGACTAGTAGACCCGTGCGAATAATTCGCATACCATATTAATCAGTGACCTAAAAGTCCTAATATCGCTCAAGTTTAAGACTGTTCTTAAACTTGAACTTAAATGCGCATTTCTTTAAACAAAAAAAAATCTGGAATAATCCTTCGATTTTCCTCTATTAATACTTCTATTTTCCTCTTTGTGAAGGACCATTTATTGGCCGCTATAGTGATGATTCCTGAAACATTTTAACAATAGGATAAAGCAGTCAAAGGATTTCAAAGGAAGGGAACTTAAATTGTTTCTCCTGAAAAAAAACTTTTTTTTTCTAAATAGACCAGTATTGTCTAAAAATTGCTATATATAATCCAAAATCGGCATTCTTAAGTTTTTTGAAAAAATCATTCTGAACCTCTCTGTTATATAGGGTACAAAGTTTTAAGACGGTATTATAATGGTATTACACATTACTTTGTATTTGTAAGAAGACGTGTGTAATTTTGAAATCTGATGTTTATTTTGCCATATTAAAATTCAATCTTGAATATTTATCTCAATAACAAATACAACTTACCTTACACGCTTAAAACAGTTTTACTCAGAGACTGGGCAAGCATTTTCCAATTATCCATTACCCATTACTATCCATTTATTAATTATCCACTTTCCAATTATCAATTTATCAACAAAATTATTGCATAAGAATTTACTCTTATATAGCAATTTTTTTTTCTTTTCCAAAAATTTTAAAGCCACGAAAATCAATCTTTTCGTACACGGATTGACTATCCTTCAATATCCTTAGCTATGGGGACCTAATCTTTTTTACTAGAGATTGGCTTACTAAGTTTATCCTTATTATAAAATTATAAAAATATTATTATAAACTTTTAAGAGATAAATTTTTTCCGGGTTTTGGGGTAGAACTTGACAGGATGTGAATATCGTTTGCTGATCTCTATAAATCGTTTAGAGACAGCACTACATAAAAGCTATGAAGGTATTTATTTCTGAGGATGTTTAGAAGTAGAAATAAATAAAAGGATTGACGACACAGTAGTGGTTGTACTAAGAAACGCAGTCAAGTTTTAAACAAAATTGTTGCTACTTTACAACTTTAATAAGAGATTAACAAGCATAAAGAAGAAAATAAATGTGAAAAAAGCAGTTTCATGGGAAGCTGATATATATGGCGTTTAACACAACACGACGAGTTCTACTCTGAATAATTAGTACGTGAAAGTTAAGTTTTGGGCGAATCCCAAGAGCTTTTATGATAAATGTGGATTCACAGTTTGTGAAGTCTAATCCCGAAGGAAAAAGTAATAGTTGTGTAATCATTCATATGTAATCTACAAATTTAATTAATCGTTAGTCTAATATGTAAAGCAGATGTGTTAGGTAATTTTGCTTAATAGAATAGTTCAGTTGTTTTTTAGAGTTGTATCATTGTATTTGTTATGCCTTCATATGTAGGAAACTTCAGTAAATAAAAAATATCTAAAATAATTACTTTTCTTGAATGGATTTGGTAAAGCACCTGCGATTTTTTATTTTAATCCAATCATCTACATAATCGAAATTGGTCAAACGGAGGCACAGTGGGACGAATCGCCAATTTAGGTGGAAATAGTTAACATCATCGAAATGAAATAATCATGTCCGTCTCTTGAAAAGAACAGTCTAGCTAGGTCATTTACAAATTATTAATTGCTTGAAGCAAATATTAACAGAATTACGGGGGTTTGAATACGCTATTTCCCTCATAATGCTTAGTCAGCTTATTTCCAAATTATATTGTAAAACCAATTATATCGTTGAGTGGATCGTGTATTTTTGAAAAAAATTTATGTTAGGAAATGGAAGACGATTCAGAAATTAAGTTTAAATAAGTTGTTGGTTCTTTAAATATGGATACAGTACAGAATACCCTCCTTTATTTTCAACAGTCGATAACCTATTTTTTTTTCTAATAAAAAATGGGATTATTAAAAATCTGCACCGAGATATTTATACAGAATATAGTCCACACTATACAAAAATAAATTATTAATTATGAACTGCTAATACCTGCTAATAAAGGTGTACGGTTTTCTTAAAGGTGTAAATCTCTCAGTGTTGAGAGCCTATATTTTTAGCATTTTGAGGCAATAGAGAGGTGCAAATGAAAGTTATAGATATATAATATACCAGTTTCATTGGAATACATTACGGAAATCTCCGAAGCTATGAAAAAACGAGATTCGTTGACCATAAGTACGACGATTAAAAGCAAATAGCAAGATTTTTCTGAAATGAGATCTTTCTCTTTAGAGGAATAAGGTACTATATACGAGTATAACATACGGTTGAATGTATATTTTTTCTCACAGTGGTTGATAGTAGAGTGAGTGTGTGAAAATATTCTTAATAAATTTTACATACTTTTATCCGCAATTTCACCTGGGTACAATATTGATGTGCAAAATTTAAATGATTTCAGAACTGAAACGGGGCAATTATACATTCGCTTATATCCATGGTATCATATGCCGGTGACAATGCATAAACTGTTAATTCATGGAGTTTAAATTATAAAATATTGTCTACTACATATTGGTATCCTTTCTGAAGAAGCTCAAGGAGCCAGAAATAAAGATTTAACAGGCTTTAGGGAGTTTCACACACGTAAGAACTCACGGGTATCTACAAGCAGAATATGAATATGCTACTGTTGACATTAGACAACAGAAAATCCAGAAACGCATTACCAAGAGATGTACTTTCCTTGCTAATAGCTATAGATGTCGATAACAGAAGGTCGATGGTGGATTCTGAAATAAATCTAACCTGGATTCAGATCCTTCAGATTTAGATGATTTGGAATGAAAAACAATTCGGATAGTTTCTTATTTTTACAGTTCCATATTACAATTTAATATATAATTTTTTTAAATGTATTTTACGTTATTTTATAGTTAATATCTTTTTTTTTCTTTTTGAATAATAGACATTTTAATAAATAAATATAAATAGAATTGCTTTATTACAATTTATCTGAATAAATTTATTTTGTTTTAATATTTTAATTATAATTTATTTTTTTATGAAAAGTTTGTCAAAAAACATTATTTTGACTTTTATTTATTAATTCATGCTTAAATTTAATTTTTTTACTAACATTAACATGAAATAAGTCGCTTCCAGAATTATTTCCACCTAGATTGGCGATTCGCCCCACTGTGGGAGGGGGTACTTTATTTAATAACTTTTTACGTTTTTTTCGATTTTCTCAAACGATTTTCATTAAACTGAGTATTTGATCTATTAATATGCCCGAGATATGACTTTAAAAATTTCATCAAAATTGATCAACCGGAGGGGGCACTTTACTTAATAAATTTTGTATAATTTTCACGCGTTATTTTTTATTTACTCAAAAACGGCTATAACGATTTTGATCAAACTAGATATTTGATGTATGTACATGCCAAAGATGTGACAGCCAACGTTTCTTCAAAATTGGTCAAACGGATGGGGCACTTTATGTTATAACGTTTTTTTTTTTGTTTTTTTTTCAATTTTTACCTTTTTTTGGATTATCTCGAAAACTGCTTTAATTATTTTGATCAAATTCATCATGTTTAATGAACATTAGGTGATCTTTAATATCAGGTAAGCTTTATCATTATTAAAATGTTCTGAGGGGGCTTAAATTAGGAAGGGGCAATTTTTGTTTTCCTATAAAGTACCTTTGTTTTTGTTATGGAGAAATTAACTGTCTTTCGTTACGCTTAAAAATAAAAAATGGCTAAATATGAAATATGAAAAAAATCAAGTAAACATATAGAGGAGAAAAAAAAAAAGAAAAATATTCCGTCAACTCATAAAATACATTGAGCCCACGCATGCCGAGTACATTTAATGACAGACCATTGTTTATAATTAAAGCCGTTCTGTTCATTTAATGGAAATTATTTGTTTCATGGTTACTAAATGGAGTTTTTATCAATTATAAAATAAGACGACTTGTATTATAATGCTTGCATGCCGAATTATCGCCAGTAAAAAGTTTTATTTAATAAAAAAAAATAGTGTAATTTAGTGAGCAAATAAAAACAAAAATAAGAAATTAATGTGGAAAAATGTGTAGCGTTGAGAAATGGCAATTAACAAAACACGTCAATTTCTTATCTAAGTAAGTTGGTAAGTGAAAGTTGTGTGTTGCGCGCACGCGCCAGATTTTTTTTTATTATAATGGTATTCCTTTAATTTTTTTCAAGATTTATTCGTGTCACATTACGTTAAGTTTTATTACATAAGTATACATGGATATTTAATTGGATATGTTGTTATTTAGGAAATAAGAAAGACGCCAAGGTGGTAGTGAGGATACCACCAAGTCTCGCTGATATTCCAGTCGTAGTTGTGAAAGATCCACTAACACAAAAGTTGTCTTTATCGCTGATTGGAGCTGAACAAGATTCGGTTCCGCCGAAATCGATTTATTACAAACCACCCCTATATCGTCAGATGTTTCCTTTACCATTTTCTTACAACAACCTTTATTCGCCTAACATTCCTCCTTTCAATAAAATCTATCCATATGAATATATTTATGGTCCCAACGTAGGCTACAGATATGATAAAGCCCATTATATTCACCCGAAACGTCATAGGTTCTTTAACAATTATCGCTGGCTCAGAGATACCTACGAAGATGACGATGAAGACGATGAAGAAGATGATAAAAATTCTACAAATTCAGAATGGGAAATCTATTTAACTGTTTAGTAAAAATATTTTTTTACAAATTTGTTTGTTTAATCTATTGTATATATTTAATATAACTGTCCATTAAAAAAACGCTACAATCGTCTAAAAGCTAACTACTGGAATCTAAAGTGTGCTCCTGTAATATTAATACTTGTTAACAGAAGAAACAATAAATGTATTTCATTATTCTTAAAACATGTTTCTGTTTGCATTCACAATAAATTGTAAAAAAAAAAAAAAAAAAAAAAAAAAAAAAAAAAAAAAAAAAAAAAACCAACAGAACCATGCTAAATTATTTCAGTTTAACCTATAAATTTAAACACTATTTCTTTCAGGTAGACCTACACATTTCGTGAGTCGATGAAAGCCTAAAGTGGTACAAAAGTTAATATTTATAGAAAAATAAGACAATAAATGTTATGGATTCCTCAAAATTTTGTGTTATTAATTCAGTTAGATTCCAAAAGATTAGGGGTCATAAAAATTCAATGCATCAATCAAAGCGATACTAGTTGATGTGTTTCTGTCACCGAATTTTTTTTTTGAACTTATAAAATTCAATATGGCAATATTGGTAATATCTAAAGGGTTCACTATATCTCCACACAAAATACTACATCAATAATTACTCCAAAGAGAGAAAATTAAAAAAGTTGGAGGAGGGAATACAACGAATTAAGGTCAGCCTTAGCAAGCCACACACGTCCGCACCTCATCCGCATCCGCTTCCGCGTGTGTGGATTGTTACTCTATCCTTCGTAAATGAATCAGATCCGTGCTGCGGTGCGGATGCGGTGCGGACATGTGTGGCCTGACCTTTATGCTGTGAAAAAACTCCTTACCGAGATCCAAAGATATTACTTTCTGTTAAAAAAAAGATTTAATTTTTTCTTTCAATAATACTCATTGCTTGGAGGGGGCCAATATGAGGTCTCAGAACTCACCGGGATAAATCATGTCAGTATTTTTATATATATTTTCAAAGTTATATATTGCACATAGCAGTAAACTAATACAATTCATTAAAAATTCTTAAATGAATGAATTTCATATAGTTATAATTATTATTCTATATATATGTATATATAGACAGATATATGTAGTTGCCACCATAAAGAGGGGAAGGATAAGATGGCTAGGCCACGTACAGAGAATGAGCAACCACCGCCTTCCAAAAATGATTATGGAAGGGAACCCGGGTGGAAGAAGGGGTAGGCCGAGTCTGCGATGGCTGCAGGACGTAGGAGATGATCTTCGGACTCTTGTGGAATGGAGAAGTGCAGCCGTGGACAGGTCTGAGTGGAGAAGAGTAGCGGAGGAAGCCAAGTGCCCAAGGACCATAGCGCCATTAGATGATGATAATTATATAGTAAATAATTATTCCTTATTGGAATAAAACTTTTAAAAAATATATGTTTCTAAGAAAGTATGCGTAAAAACTTAAACTGAAGTAAT